>ML685770.1:13645403-13725967 GCA_007922175.1 Pelusios castaneus
AAGCGTCTGACGAAGTGGGATTTTCTCCCACGAAAGCTCATGCGATTAATAAATCTGTTAGTCTTTAAAAGTGCCACAAGACTCTGTTGTCTTTCCTGTTGTGGTCAAGGATACCCAACTTTTTTAAAATTTCCTTCATTCTATTTTTTTTTTTTTTTTTAGTTTTAGGTTTGGTGACATTTAAATGTGTTTGTGTGTGATATACAGTAGGTACCCAATGAAAATATATTTACATTAAAGAGATTAATAAGAGACAGCTGGCATGTTAACTTTTATTGTGAAGGAGAAACAAATTCCTATATACATTTGCAAACAAGTTGAATACTGGGGAAGCAGTAAAACTATGATTCCAAATTTATTAACTTTGTGACAGTCATAAGCCATTTTTAAGACGTTTCTTCTATCTGACCAAAAATTTAAAAAAATTCCATCTGGGAAATATTTTCATAGTCACAGAACACTTAGAAAAATCCTTCCACATGAACCCAATTTAGTATTTATTATCTTTAAAAAATATGTTTTATTATACCAACTTTAATTAAACTATGGACCTCTAAGAGGATTTCACTCTCAGATCTCCAAGCATTTCACAAACATTAAACACCACAAAACCCCTATGAGACTATTTTCCTTTGAAAAATGATAATTGCATTGATTTTCCAAGCTGGGCTCCAATTTTGTACCCACAGTTTTGCACTTGTCAATAATTAACAACTTTAAAGCATGTCGGTACCGGTTTAATTGAATATACTCTCAAGATTGTAAGCACAGGGATTGTCTCTTTGTCCTGTGTTTTGGGTCCTGGCCCATGACTAGGACTCCCAAGCACCATGGCAGTAATAAAAAAAAATCAGGTAACAAGGTAGATGCCAAGGTATTATTAAAAATTCCTTTAATTATTTGCCTGGCAGCACCATAAAAGAAGTAACAGCAACAATATACCATAATTTAGGGCAAGAAAGTGAAGGCTAATTTATCCAATTGAAATTAGATGGCTAGCTGACATAATGCAAAGTCAACATTTGGAATACCTTCTTTGGAAGTGAGGAAAAGAACTATCCCTCAAATGAATAAAATATGGATGTATTGCTTTCAGACACTTCTACTTAAAGTTCTGAAAAAACCCCAGCCCTGAATCAGTCAACGTCTGGACCTGAAATAAATGGTCAGGTAGGGCCTGGAGGTATCTGGTGGGACTCTAGAGATATGCTGTGGCCACTTTGTTGCATTTGAATGGGTGGTGGACTCACCTGTTCCAGTTGTTTATGATTTTCTTTCACCATAGGTTGCATACCAAATATTACAGACTTAGGAGATGTGCCTGCCCTGCATTTCTAATATGTTGGATCAGACTGTTTTCTTCAAATGAGGGTACTCTGAAGAGCAACTAAGGGTAGGCGCTATTCCTGGAATGTCACAGCCAGGTTTTACAGTAAAATGTGTAGAGCTATTCAATCTGTTCACTTTTTAGGAAATTTTCCTTTAGATTAGCATGGCCCCAGCACAAGGATGCACACTGTGGATGCTCTAGCAACAATTCAGCCTCCACCTCTGTGCCCCTAATGTTCAGGCATGGAATAATAGCTGATGCCAGCCTTATTTTCCCATTACCAGGGTATACACAAGTCCAAACAGACCTCCATGTCTCATTTATTGACCGCAAAGATTAATAGAACAGAAAGCAAGACCTTATTCAGGTATCTCCCTGTGGAAATCCACCATCTCAGGGTCAGTCCAATGATGTTCCTGGTCCCTTAGCAATGGATCATTCCAGGTCAACCGTCTCACCTAGAATCACATCTTCTAAACTGCTCCTGCTTTCTCCCTTTGGAGAAGAGCTCCTGGATCCTTTTCTTCCCCTACTCCTCTTTTCCACATGTGAGGAACAGGATCTTTTTCTGTCTAAAGCCCACTTAGTCCCTTCTCCTGTTCCCTCCATGGGAATGCTCTTAATCCAGGGTTATTTTCCCTTTTGAGGTACTTTCCTCCTAGGAGTATCTTTTGTAACTGAGCTCAGGCAGTCTTTTTAGAATGTGGGCAGGAGCTCTCTGGCTAATTAACAATTACTATATGTTGGTATTAAATAGCTACCTGGGACAATTGATTACTCCCAGGTCAGACTTCAGAGGGTTGCCATGGAGAAGCTATGTCCTGACTCTCTGTTCAGTGCCAATTGCTCAATGACACACAATTTCTGCCAATGGCCCATGTGTATGGTTAAGTAAGAGAGCTAGGCTGAATACAGTGCTTTGTTCAATAAACATGTTTCTCAAGCAGGTTTTTTGTTAGTCTTTCATTTATAAGGAGATCTATCTTTCTACCACCTTAGCTGCCACTCATTCACACTCAGTGCTGTAGATGTGCAAAATCCTCCATTATTACTTTCATACACTCAATATACAGGATTTGTTTACAAGACAAGAGTTTCCTTTATTTACTTTTTGGCCTTGCAAAAACTACAGTGTTTTCTGCTCAGTCTTCAACACCACCCCTGTTTTGCAGGGAAATCAAGGCCTGTTAATTAGCCCTTAACTGGTGAAATTTCAGTTTCACTCCATAAACAATAACTTTTTTTTGTTCTAAATCAAAATGAAAAGTAAAGATTGACATTTCCCCAAAAATAAAAATTCCAAAAATATTTTGATTTGAGAGCCATGTAATATTTCATTTTTGATAAGGCTGAATTATTTCATTTTGATAATGAAACATATTGTTTTACTATGATTGAAAAGTTTCATTTTTGACATTATCTTATCAATTTAGTTCATGTTTACCTTTGTTGTATTATAATATTGACTATTATGTATATTATTTCAGCAAAATATATACATATAATGTGGATATTAAAAGTCATACTTTATAGGAGCTTTCATGGGTATAATAATTGTACTTCATCAGATGCATGAAATGGATAATTTCATATTCATGTAATTCACATTCTCACCTTCTCATCTATTCTTCGAATCAAAACAACTTGTTTGATTTTCTGAAAAAGTCTGAACTTACTCTTCTCCGCTTATATATATTCACCTACATGCGGCAGTTTCCATTTCATGCATCTGTTGAAGTGGGATTATACCACAAAAGCTCATGACATAAATAAATTTGTTACACTTTAAAAGTGCCACAGGACTCCTTGTTTGTCATGTAGAAAAAAAAGCTATACCCAATTAGTTTGATTTTGATGTATATGCTAGCTCTATAAAGCTATCATTATTATTTCCTCACCATCTTCAGGGGGGGGGGGGGGGCCCCGGGGGGGGGAAACGTCACTGACACTAGGAAAGGGTTCTGTTTTCCCACCTGGTGCATAGGCGGTAACAGAAACATCTGTCATAATACTTAACAGGGAATTTTGAGTCAGCTTCTTTCTTGTGTTTGTCTTACCCAAGGGTATATGCTTTCCAAATAACCAGACATCATCTCTTCATCCACATCACCTCCTTTAAATTGTGATAACAATCTAGTGTTGACTGGAGCTATTTTCCAGTCAATAAACTGAGAGTATAGGGTGGGGGGAAAATTCAAGCTTGACGTTTATCCCCATCCCTTTTCCTTCCCCTTTCTCTAGCATCACAGTCTCTGTTATTGTTCTGATATTAATATTCTTATAGTTGCTGCAGTTTGTGCAGCCATTCTCTTCTGAAAGTTATCATTTTTATGGGTAGCATGGTAAATGCATATTGCCCTTATAAACCAGAACCACCCAACAGCACTGAAGCAAGCAAGCAAGCAAACAAAAAAGATAGGAGGACACATTAGGTAGCCTCTGATTTTGTTGATTAACAAGCTGTTTTGTTTTTTGAGTTCCCTGCTGTTTTAAAGTTGGCATGTCTGTTAACACAGGAGAATTGGGAATAAAAGTTACACCACTGCCTTTCCTCCACATGTTTCTAAAATACTTTCCAAGAAAAAATATTGTTTCCCATTATCCTGCTATAGTCCTATCACAAACCTGACATTTCCTCTAGACATTATAATCCTAGAGCTCCTGAGGATAAGAGCTGTGTTGACAAATGCACAGAGCAGTTTCAGTCCTTTCCAATCCATATTAGTGGTATCGTTACTGTTCCACATTGGCTAATTTCCCTGTAAAATAATGAATCAGTGGTAACAGAGGCGATAATATGTGAGTGAATGTCTCTTACTATGTTACTGGGTTTTCTCCTCTGATTGGCCCTGAGTAGCTCTTTGGTAAGGAGCTGGTTAAGACTTTCTCCTTCACCAGAGAAACTATCTCAGCTGTCAGCCCTCATTACTAGAATGGCCACAGAACCTAGTGGTGGGTGGTCTCAGCTGAAAGGCATAATTCTATCTTGGAGGTTATAAGAGAAGTGAGCCCTGAGGTGTCTCCAATCTGGATAATGTTGGGTTAAAAAAGTGGCCTATTTGGGGACAAGAGGAAGATGCTAGTTATAGGAAAGTTGTTTGAAATGCTGGCTAGTAAAGAATCTTTTAAGTTATGGGCCTGAGGTAGTAATTAGTGGGTCAAGTTCTCTGTCTGTGTTATGCAAAAGATCAGGTTACATGATTATAAGGGTTCCTTATGTCTTTAAAATCTATGAAATAAGTCTCTGTTCATTTGATTTTTTTTTTTAATTATTTCTTATTTGAACCCCAAACCCAGGAGTTTTCATTCAGCCTCTTTTGCCCTCTCTGAGTTTTCACACAAGTATTCCCAGATGAAGGATTTTTTTGGGGGGGGTTATACTAACTTATTTTTTGGTATACATATTACAAATCACTGTCTGGCATATGTGCAATATGCTATCCTAAAAGCACTGTTCAGTCAATAGTGCACTTAAACACTGATCAGTGGACTCTTTCACTCTTTTTATCCTAACTGAAACCATTAGTGTGTGCTGTCCTTATTTCGCTCTTTTATTTAATAATTATGATGTAGCAGTAGTTACCCCAGAGGGACAGCAAACCAAATGGAAAGGCTTTTTGTTGCACTCCATTTCCATTTAATGGCTTCATCCTAATTGTCTGTGGATATTTTTGTCTGACAAACAGTATGCATTGTTTAAAATCCTGATTTGGGCTCTGTAACATTGCATCTCATTGTGTTAGTCCTAGCAAGATGTGATGAGATGTAACAAACATTAGTTTTTAAATGATTAAATGCAAGGCCATGGTTCATATCCTAAATTCAATGTGACACTTCAGAATTATAATTTGCTGGGTCCTTTTAAGACACAAACCTATTTTGAGCATATACCTGATCTAGCAGATCTTCATGCTATTATCTATGTGCTCCCTGGCTCTACTGATAATTGTCAGCCTATATATTTCTGCCATTTGACTAGAACTCCTGAACTAAAATTCAGCTAAAGGAGAGATCTCATAATAATCCGAGTAGCTGAAATTACACATCCATCAGAACATACCAATTCTGGGTGTGATGATTTTACTTCTGCACCCGGATTTTGTCTAAAAACTGTTCTCTCCTAAATACACAGTAGAGGTAACTTTAGCCTGTGTTTGACAGACACCATTAGTATTAACGTTTAACTTTTAATATTAGTTACATATTAGGAGAAAAGAAAACAAGATCTAGAAGTAGCCTTGCTGGAGATAAGATTTGCAAGTTTTTGATTTTAATACTACCTGGGGCTTTCGCCACAAGTTTGTCAAAGTTCTAGGAATGAACTATTTTCCCTGCTTTACTCTCCGTACTCAAGGTCTATGTCTTTCAGCCAACAACATTCCAGTAAAATAACTTCTTAATGTTACTTATTTGGCTGTTGAATTATATGGGACATTCCATCACTTTGCAGGAAATAAGCTTGGTGTTACTTTAGGGCCTCAGCCTTTCCAACTCAATGATTGACATGCCAGACCAAGGAATCAAACTCTGGTGCTTATAAAGGAAATATAGGGAACAAACCAGTCTGCTAAAACATTGGTTCTCAAACTGTGGTCTATGGATTAATGGTTGTGATCCAGGGAGCTGGTTGGCATATAAAAGGTGCTGGCTCTTCATTTTCCCACCCACTAAATCTCATTAAAGTCAAATGCTTGAAGTGCTGATGATTAATTTTACTCTTCCATGTAAGTAATTGGTGTAGCTTCCACAGGAATGTTTTGCAGTTGCAAATAGGAGGAGGCGAGCTGAATGAGAGATGAGGTAGACAAAGGACGATATTTTTATTGAATGTGTTCCACTCTATGCAGATTGACATTCCATGTTAAAATCTAGGAATCAAACCTAGCTCTCCTAAATAGCGGTGAAGCATATAAACAACTAAGCCATCAGGGTGTCTATATCAATTTGGGGAGGGGGGAGACTCTCTATTTAAGATACTATTTCCTTGCTATACCTAATCTGGAAATTACAAGTTCATACTAAAATATTTTGCAGAGTATGAAAGAAGATATTTGTTTTTACAAACTCACAAAAGAAAGTTATATTGATGATAAATTGTTTAGCAGCACAGTACATCTATAACCCGCTCTTTGAATGTAATAAGTAAGCAACCTGGGCCAATTTCATCTTCTCTTCTGTAGACTAAATAAGCCTAGTTCCTTCAGTCTCTCCTCATAAATCAGCCCTCGCCCAGCCCACATCCACTTGCCTACATTTGCTGAGGAGAGAATGTGAGAGTAAACAGAGAAAGATAATTTCTCAACTAATATCCTGCATCAAAGACCAAAGCTCTATACTAGCAAATGTGCCTCACTGGAAACATAAGCACCCAGATCTTTGTTGTTGTCAATGATGTAACTCCACTGAAGCCAATCCAACTATGCCAATTTACACCAGCCGAGGATCTTTCCCACAGACTGCCATAGCATAGTAGCATATCTGGGCCATTCATAATGATATTTCTCTGAAATGGCAGTTGATAGAAAGACTCACACCTTCACACACACGCGCGCATGCGCTCACCCACCCCAATACACACTTTAAATGAAAAGATTGTAAATTCGTATTACTCTCTAAATTCCATCATTATTAATGGATTATGTGGCACGTGTTTCTATAACAAACCCTACCTGTAATCTATTGTCCATGTTTACTCCTTCCCTTTTCTGTTATATCCTTTGCCCTACACATATTTCTGCACCATTATATGTCTACTGTGAAAGCAGTATTGCAACCAAAGACCTGACTGTTTTCTGTTACTCAAAGTAAGGATCCAGGAAACTTTTCCATTATTCTTTGCATGTAGAACTTGTCAGACAAGGCATATGTTCTTTGATACATGAGATCATCATAATCATGCTCTTTCATCTCCGATGCCATCACTGATCATAACTGCCATAATCAAGGACTGAAAACTTGTGAAAGGCCCGAGCAATGGAAGTTAGTAATGCTGATAGAGAACATCCATGAGGAGAAATAGTGTGAATAACACTGGCCAGAAGTTAAGTATCTCTCCTTCCCTCACAAATAAGTTTTCAGTCTATTCACTAACAGTTCTTCCATTTATGACCCCTTTCTTCCCACTGAGAGGATGTGGGAATATTTACAAACTCCTCTTAGACTATCACTTAAGCCATGCTAACAGAACTGTAGTGAGGAAAACTTGCCTTCTCCCACATTCCTTCCTCACACCCTGTCAAAGCCAACTGGGTAAATTTATTCAGAATACCCGGGAGAAAAAAATTGTCTTTTGTTTAAAGGAAAGGATCAAGAGTCTGATATCTGGATTCAATTCTCAATTCTGTTGCAGACTTTCAGTGTGACTTTAGGAAATCACTTATTCTTTCTGTACCTCAATTCCCACCTTTCAGTTGTATCCTTTCTCCTGTCATTTCTCTGCCTTGCCTGCTTTGGACATAAACTGGTCAAAGCAGGGATTAAGGGTTATGGTCTCTAAGTGCTACAATAATATACATCATGAATAGTAATAATTAGAGCCCTGCGTGGATACAAATATGTGGATCAATATCCAATCTGCATCTGCAAGAAATGGTCTGCGGATATCTGCATTGTATCCGTGGATGTGGATATCCATGGATATAATGCGGATATCTGCGGCTTTGCAGGGCTCTAGTAATAATGATACCTAGTACTCAATTAGTCCCAAAGGCAAGAATAATAAAGACGGTGCAGTTGCACCACTGATTTGGCTCTGAATGCATTCTGTTTTCATTTTCATAAAAATTCATCATTTAATAGTCATTTGAAAATCCCTCCTTTTGTTTCCCTCGAGAAGTTTCAGGTTTCACTTATGGAACCCTCAGACTCACTGTGATAAACGTATTTACTGTTCATCGAGAGACAAAGTAGTTGAGGTAATATCTTTTATTGGACCAACTTCGATGGTTAAAGAGACAAGCTTTCAAACTACATATATAGATCTCTTCTTTGGGTCTGGAAAAGAAACACACACTGTCATAGCTAAATACCAAGTGGAACAGATTGTTTAACCTAAATAGTTTACACATATGGAAAGAGAATATTCAAGGTGTAATGGCCAGATAACACATCTATAGAGTCATAGGACAAAAAGAAGTGGTAATGATGGAGGGGTGGGAAAGGGCTAGTGGGTTGCCAATTGTTGTAATAAGCCATAAATCCAGGGTCTTTATTAAGTCCACGACTTTAATATCTAGCATAGTTATGAATTTAAACTTCCAGATTTGCTTTTGAAGGTGCAGTATAGGTTTCCTTTTGAGAACAAGGACTGAGAGGTCAAATATAGAGTGATCATTTTGTAACATGTATTTGCCCCCAGGTGATTTATCATTTTTCTGTGTGAGGTCAACATTTCAAATCTTCTTGCATTTTTTCTTAATGATTTATTGATCTATACATAGGAAATCACAGAAAACTCCTTGGGATATACTTCAATATGTGAGTGAACAAGCATTTTCGTATGTCCAGAGCCTGAACCAAGACTCATTATTTTCCCCATGAAACCAAGCACAGAATTTTAAATAACTTGCATATATAATGGTAAAGAAACATTGTTTGCTAAACATTAATATTCAAGAGGATAACGGTTTTGGAGAGTCTTGCAAATTGACTCAAAAGCTGATGTATGCTTCCATTAGTCTGTTACCTGAAAAGCTTTTAAAACACTGTTGGGTATTTTTATTTGTTTATTGTCAAAGACCATTTGGTTATTTCTTTAAGCTAAGAAGATTATGAAACTGCTACTGTAAGAGATTACAAAAAATGATCTCAAGAAAAAACACTTCTTTATTTCATTCTGTGGTATGCTTGTCTCTACAAGAAACTGAGATTTCTTTAGAGCCAGTGAAACTGGGGCTTGAACACTCCTAGCAATTAAGGTCTATCCCACACCTCTCTGTACCTTCTGCTTCAAGCATAAAACACACTTCTTCAGCCTACCTCTTCCAATGTGATCACCTTGGAGAGTGCATATGTAAAACAAAACACAACTTTCTCAAAACAGAACACTCCACTGCACACACAATCCTCCCCCCAGAGAGGTGATGAGAGAATGAACAATACATGATAGGTGTCAGTCAAGTCTCTTAATTAACTGGAAGATGCTTAAGTACTACATTGATGTGGGTGTCAAGAGAGCTTCCTTAGAATAAAATGGAATTTGAAGAATTAAGAAGATAATTTTAAAAAATCCACAAATGTTAGCTAGAATAAAAAAATCCTTTTATTTGGCTTTGTTTGTATCCTGTGAATGTTTTGTGCAAGTTTATTGGCAGCAATGTTTTGCACCTGTAAATACCAATATGCAGGCCAGAAAAGTAAATCTAAGAATTATGCTCAGTAATAAAAACAATATTGTGTGAACTGTGGTAGGTGTCCAATCAAAACTAATCAACAGAGCTTACTTTTCAGTTTGACTGTCAAATATGAATAATAAACTGCTTGCAAACAATCAACAGGGATGAAAGAAAAGAAAAGAAAAGAAATGATCAAACTAGATGATCATACTGGTCTCTTCTGAATTTAGAATCTATAAGTCTAAAAGAAAACCCAACCCTAGTCTATGAATTCATTTGAATAACAAACTGAAGAACATTGCAACTTGTTTGTGGATACTTCAGAAAAAAAATCAGTCACTAAATACCTCATTCTTAATTATTTGTTTTGTTCTATTATTTAAGAAAAACTTTCCATGCATAGAAATTAAAGAAAAATAATAAAGGGATGAACTCTAAAATCACTGAATTTATTTACCGGATAACAAACAAGGGCTATGTCTCCACTGGCAATTGAAGTCGACTTAAGGAGGCTTAAGTCGACTTAAATTAAGTCACGTCCACATTAGGCTTTCATTAAGTCGACTTAAGAAATTCCTTAAGTCGACTTAATGAAAGCTTAAGTTGACTTAATAACTACCACTCATTAGGTCGCCTTAAGCCTTCTTAGGTCGACCTAACCCTTCCTTAGGTCGACCTAAGCCCAGTGTGGACGCATAAGTCCACTTTATTAAGTCGACCTAAGGGCAGTTAGGTTGACTTAACAAAGTGGACTAAGTCGACTTAAAGTGTTGCCACTTGTTAAGTCAACTTTAATAAGGTTGATTTTAAGTTGACTTAAAGTCAACCTTATTAAAGTTGATTTAACAAAGGTTGACTTAACTTTGCTAGTGTAGACATAGCCAAGGAGTCTAGTGGCACTTTTAAGGACTAAGAAAATCTCCCACGAAAGCTCACAGGATAAATACATTTCTTAGTCTTTAAAAGTGCCACTAGACTCCTAGTTTGTTTTGCTGAACTAGACTAACACGGCTACCCTTTTGGAACTTATTTACTGAATATTATTTTCATAAGGGTTGCCTGATCCAGAACCAATTATTTAGTTCTCAAAGAAAACCATGACTGCAACAGAGTTAAAATTATATCTCTCCTCTTGCAATTAATACAATATTTTCCCACTGTAGAAGTTATGGGGTTTCACATCCCAGTGCATTTATCTTCTCAATTTCTGAGAGCAGGCACTTCATGAATATTGCCAACAATTCTGTGAAGGATGTGGAAATGTATCATAATCCTAACCCCCTACTAGTTTGGAGAGCAAGATTTCTGTAAATCTCAATTGACAACCTTCTCCCATGTATGAAACCAACAAGGCTAATTGCAAGGAGATTGCATCACCCATGTGCTGGGTAAGGGTGGCCTAGTAGGCAAAAATTTTGGCCTGTGGGGCTTAATGGAAATCCTTAATTAGAGTTACTGAAGGCTTCCAACTAATTAGGCCCAGAGAAGCATATAAAATTAGAGCAACTGTTTTTATACTGGATTGATTTGGGCAAGTCACTTAATCTCTCTCTTTGCCTCAGGTTTCTATCTGTAAAACTGGGATAATTCCATTCTATCATTTGCCTTTCTTATTTGTTTAGATTGCAAGTTTTTAGAGTGGTATCTGACTTACATGTGTGCAGAGCCCTAGACACAATGGGTCCCTAATCTTCATTAGGACCTTGGGAGCTCCCCATAATGTAAATAATTAAGAAGAAGAAGAAGCTGGTCATATAATTTTATGATAGCTCTATATTTATTTAAAGATTTTTTTTGCTCATTTTTGTATTGAACGGTAAAATAAAATAGGTGCTGTATAGGCATAAAGAAAATGTTTAGTTCCTTCTACCTAACACCAAGAAGCTTTTCTGAATGCTAGTGAAAAGAAAAAAAATCTTTAATGCAGTACTTTTTACTTTGTCATAAATGTTTTAGTAATAATAAATCTCACAAAGAATATTTCTAATTGGGGTTGGACATACATTCAAAGGAAGAATATTCAGGGTCTAATACTTGGTTTATGCAAATTGTCATAGTTCCATTGATACAAATGGAACAATGACAATTTATACCATCTGAGGACCGCCCCCAGTCATTGTAGGGATGAGAGGCTGCTTGGAGAGGTCTATCTGTATTGATTGTGCTCTTCATTAACTGAAGTTTTTCTGACTCCTACTCAAAAGAGTAATTAACTCAAACTGATTTTTCTCATTTGGTAATAGGTCAAAAGTCAGGCATGGAGCAGCTGGTTGGAGGAGTTCTTATTTCAAATAGTTTGTGTCCCAAGTAAAAGCTATTTGCAATAGTTGCACTGCGCACATTTAAATTCAAAATTGTGTCTGTTGTCTGGATATACGCTGTAGGAATGTCCTTATGTTCTCTTACTGGAAAGAACATTTCTTTTTTTCATTCTTATTTTACCTGATCCACTCCCACTAGGATAAATGTCAACCTTTAGTCTCTAGCAACTACTCTACACTTTTCACTTGGATGACTCCACAGAAAAGATGCGTTACCCGTGGGATAGACACCATCTTGCAGGCTTATAGAATGAAACTGAAAATAGAGTTATGGAGCTGAACAAACCCCAGGAAATTCAAAAATAAGTCTTTTACTCTTCTATTTTTCCATCCCCTTATGCCTAAGTGTCCTGGGAAATCTTAGCACAGTGGCTGATCTGTAAACAATCTAAAGGTATTCTCCTTTCCACTGTAAAATATCTAAGCAGAATAAAAATGTTTGTGTATGGAACATCAGTTTATTATGCTTAAAGACTGAACTTATTTGCTTTTTAAAAGTATCTTAATGAGCACAGTAATTTGAAACAGTCTAATGACATTTGCTTCATTAAACCAGGACGTGCTGTAAATAGATGGGACCATTATGATTCTTCAGATAATATTGTAGAGATGCCAGATGAATGTGTGTCCTGATGTTGAGCTGGGCTATGTCAGCAAAAGACACAGTAGCCAACGACCCAGGCACATCTCCTTGGCTGCTCACTAACTCGGATCCTTTTGTATTGTTTTCAGTGTGTGTTACTACTACTATTAATACGTACAGCAAAGTTCCATCTCAGAATCTCAGTGCCTTTTCTACATGCATTGTGAGCAGAATTTTGCAAGAGCTCTGTGAGACAGGCCAAATATTATCCTCTCGTTTTTACGTGTGAAAGCAAATGAAGCAGAGGTTAAGTGACATGGGACCTGTTTCTGATCTTACTTACAGAGAGGTAAATGAGCTACCACACTGACCCAAAGGCAGAAGAACTCTTCCAGCACACACATGAATGCACGCACGCACGTGTGTATGTTTTTGCTTACAGGGGAAAGGGTGGAGGTGAGGGACTTGTTTAACGAATTCTGCATCCATCAACAAAAAAGGACCCTGATTAGAGCCCAATGACCCTATCCCATGTGTAAGGGTGGGGGGAGGAGGGCGGAAGAAGACACAGGCAGTCTATGCAGGGGTCCCATGTTATTGTGCATAATCATAGAGGGGAGGTGTAGAATATGTGGGCTCATAGATCATCTTCTGTCTCCTTTCTGAAGATTCCACGACATGTTGAAGAGTAGTCTTTCCCAATCTCCATTCTCTATAGAACTCCCCACTACATGATCATGGTTACATGAGTTATGGGGAGGACCAGATTTGCTGCATACAGTATTGTATGATACATGTATGATCTCTACTCTTGATGTACAACAGTTATTATTGTGGATGTCTCTAAGTTTAATGATGTCAAAAGATGTATAACCATTCAGGTACCTGATACAGATGGGTCTGATAATGTTATTAAGTGAATGATTCCTCCAAAAGAAAGGGCAGAGGATTGTGATCAGAGACAATAAAAAGGAGTACAGAAAGAAAGGGTATAAAGAAAAAAAACTGTTTTTTTCCTTTTCTCTGTTTTAGGAGAAAAAAAGACTTCTTTATAGTTAGGTTATTTTATTTTGGTTCTGTGCTTTCTCCTTATCATGTACTGTTGAATATTGATTAACTTGTTTTGCTTGGAGAAAAAGCCCCGTTCACTGGCATGGTAGGGTCCCTTTGTGTCATCTCCAACATCCAAAGCAGACCCAAGTCTGACTTATAGACTCATAGACTTTAAGGTCAGAAGGGACCAGTATGATCATCTAGTCTGACCTCCTGCAAAATGCAGGCCTCCTGCAAAATGCACCCACTCCAGCAATAGGCTTGATTTGCCTCTGATATATTCTCTATGTGTTGGAGAGACCTACTTTGAACCCCTACTGTAAGCAGCGAAAAGGGAGCATGGCAAAGGCTCTCTTACCTCAGCAGTTGCCATAACAGTCCCTTAGGTCCAATTGCAATTGCCAAAGGTTAGAGCAGCCTTCAGATTGGTTTAATTTACAGCAGTGACAGGAGCCACACTCTTGCAGTCCCAGGATTAGGAGAAAGGTGCAACGAAAGCTACATTTATTTTTATTTCCTTCTTACCCGAATTTGCACCAATCCCTTCTCAGCCGCACCAGAGAATGTCAGCTTATGTCTATTTCTTTTTGGAGGCACTTAGTAGAATTTTAGGGAGTTAAAGCAACTCGTAGTAGTAAGCCAAGTTTAGTCCATCAAGACAGGTTGTCTGTTAAGATACATTAGGAGAAATTTTTAAAAAATGAATGAACTGAAATTTGCTGTTATAAATAAGGCAGGTCTCTGAAAGTATTTTTGGAAAGACAGGTTCTAACTATCCCATTGCCTAGTGAAGTAAATCAAAGGATACAGGTTATATAAGCAATCCTATTTATTGTGGGTCTGAACCAGTGAGGCAGTGAAAGCCCTCACATTCTATTGTCATCAGTGAAAGATGCAGATATTCTGCTCAGCATTTTTCAGCGCAAGGCCTTGTATCAGCAAATGGCTAGTCAGATGGATTGTATCCTTTCATGGTCCTAGGACTGCCCCGACTATAAGAGAAGAGAAAGTCTATCTATATCTTGGATAGTCAGCAGCTAACCGTATAACTGTATAACATTTTTGAGATACAAGCAGGAAGGGGGAATGTTTTCATAAGTATTTTATAATCTCACACTTGCTACACAGACAAGGGAAACAGAACTCTTAAATTATTTCTCTGTGAGAGATGTTTTCCCAAACAGTGTATTTTCACACTGGTCTCCTAATAGGGTTGTTTCTTTCTTTCTCATAAAAATTGGTTCAGAATACATGGAAAGATCTTGCTCTTTCCTCTAGCAGCAGAAATAGTATGGTACAGGGGCAGCATCTGAGAAATACCAGCAATCCCAAAAATAATTGGAATACAAATCTGATCTTTCCCATTCCTGGCAACAAGCCTTTACTTCTCTAGGGAGTACATCAGCCTCTTACAAAGCCCAAGAGGAAGATGGCAGTTGTTTCCCTGAAAACATTAGTAGAAGAGATAAAATAAATCACTGAGCTTCCTGTTCAGAAGATGACTCAAGGTTAAGGAAAGAGTGAAGCTGATACTTGCTGGGAAGTAGTTTTGTGAGGAGAATTGCTTACAAGATATTTCCTTCTCTCCACGGGGATTTGGTGGGGAGATCTTCACCTTCTCTCTTGGAGTCTCAAGAAGAGGAATTCTTCACTAACCGAGCTAGGCTTGGGGTAGGGAATCTTCATTTCTCCCTTTGAAAGGTCTCATGGAGATATCTTCTCTTTTCGCATGCCTAGCGAGATCCTAGAGACTAGCAGGATAGGGAGCATTCAGTTGGAGCAATAGATCAACCCAGGTGTATCATGGCACAGCTAGGAGGACACATCTGTATTCCTACGATAGCTTCTAATTGTTGGTAACAGTACAGAGGGGAGGGCATAAGCAAAAGAATACTTAAATGGCATGAAGACCACCCAAAATATTAGTCTCTATTCATAGATTTAAGTATGGTAAATATTTGTGCTCTTTGGCAAATGAGTTTCTGGATTTGCCATTCCTCCAAATTCATCAGTCACAATAGCTTAACAATATTACTGATGCATCCAGTTGCTGCAGGCTTTCAGAAACAAATGCCTCAATAAATGCCTTGATTAGAGAACCATTCCCAAACTATCAATATTGTACTATTACATCTGCAGTGTAATTACTAAATAGGTTGCAAAGTGATTACCCAGTGCCTATTCATTGGATAAAAGATGTCAGGCAGAGAGGCATACGTTATAGCCGAGGAATCAGACTATTTTTAGAGCTTCAGTTGGAGCACTCATTTTGCCACTGGAGGGCGTTGTGGCCCTAAAAAATAGAAAACTATTTTGTATTGATACAACAATCGAATTAGCAGGATTTATAGAGCTTTAATCCTATTTAGAATGTAGATTACTCCACTTCATTTAAAGTAGGGGGAGGAATGAAGCAATTTACATGTTTGTATATTTATCATGAATTATGCAAAGATAAGAACTTCTCTCTAAAGCTTTTGAACACTCTACCTGAGTCTCATTCATGAATTTATTGCAACATTATCAGACACATTACAAAAAATTGAAGCTCAGCATGGGCCTGTGTAAAATTCAAGATAATGTGAAATAAATTTTCCTTTTCTTCATGAGCACATTTAGTTTCTTTATTTCCCTCTTCCATAGTCTCCTTTAAAAAAATAGCTAATAATGAGGCTAACCATCCATTTGATTTTGTTCAAGACTTTTGATTTGCTTTTTAATCACAAAAACTAGAAAACACTCTCATTTTTGTATTTGTAATTTCTTTGTGGCAGGGATCTACGGCACCTACCCCAGTAGGGTCCTAGACCATGACTGAAGTTCCTACAGGCTTCCACAGAGCAAATATATATATATAATGTTTGTTCTGATTTGGACAGCGTAGCCTTTCGATAGCAAATGTGATGAGAGAACCCCTTTCCATCCTTATGGCCTTAATAACTTAGTCATAGGTTAGAAGTTTACTGCAGAAGTGGGTGGTTGAGGTTCTGTGGCCTTCATTGTGCAAGAGGTTGGACTAGATGATTGTATTGGTCCCTTCTGACCTTAGAGTCTTAGAGGTTGAACTGTAAGTCAAGAGGATAGGCAGGGGAGCTTGTTGAGAGTCTTAACTAAAAAGGTACCTGATTGTGGTAGTGGTTTTTTGTGTGTGTGTGCACGCGCGCATATGTGCATGACATTTTCTCTGTCGTTTGCATATATACAGAGAAAGAGAGAGAGAGAGAGAGTTTTATGGTGCTTTTACTGTTTTAACACATGAAAATTGAGGCTAATATTACTCTGCTGCCCATTTACACAATAATTGTTATTTCATTTTATTGAGCAGTTTGCAGGCACAACATGCTAAATAGAATATGATAGTAAGTTTCCAAGGAAGCGTGATATCTAATTCCAGGCACATGGAACATTTATAAATAACAGCTGCCTTTAGCATATCCAACATATTTCGTTTTTAAGTATTGTAATACCTCTAAATATTCTTTAGATTTATGTAAGCATTTATTTATTTCAGTAACATATAGCAAGCACACTGCTCACTGAGGCATCATTGCATCCTATATAAAACAAAACTTGTTTTACAATATAGATCAGAAAGGGGGAGTAAAGTAGAAATTGCAGGGTAAGAAATATTTCTTGGCTTCCTCACTCTGTCTCTCAGGTTTATTTAGATCGCACGCTGCCCCACCCAGATATGGTCTCTCAGTGTGGGTTAGTATAGATCCTAGCACAAGGGACACCAGCCTCTCAGCATCATCATAATGCCCATATCAATGCTTAAAGACTCTGCTAGAGTCCAGGAAGGAGGACTTACCTTACAGAAGGATTATATTTGACCCGTGGACTAGAATCCAACAATTTCACTCCTTGGGAGCCTCTTTGCTTTTTTTTTTTAAAATGGTGTCCAAATTCTCAGTTGTATTAATGAAGGTGTGTGGGAGGGATGGAACTAATTGGGGAAATGGTTACAATTCCCACACTCTGAAGCCAATCACACCTCTTTTTTTCTACCTGCCAAATCTCTGATGCAGACTGCTCTCAACTATGGCAGTGGTAATGGCTGCCAAAGGTTGTTGGCTATCATAGAAGATTAGAGTTATAAGGGACTTCAGGAGGTAATCTAGTTCAACCTCTGCTCAAAGTAGGACCAACTCCAATTAAATCTTCCCAATCAGGACAATGTCAAGACAAGCCTTAAAAATCTAAGCAAGGAGATTCCACCACCTCCCGAGGTAACTCACTCCAATGCTTCAGCACCCTCCTAGTGAAAAAGTTTTTCCTAATATCCCACCTAGACCTCCCCCACTGCAACTTGAGACCATTGCTCCTAATTCTTTCATACACTACTACTGAGAAAAGCCTAAAACTATCCTCTCTGGTCACTGAGGGCTGCTATCAAATCCACCCTCACTCTTCTGCAGACTAAACAAGCCTAGTTCTTCCAGCCTCTCCTTCTAAGTCATGTGCCCCAGCTCCTAAATAACTTTCATTGCCCTTCATGGACTCTTTCCAATTTGTCCACATCCCTTCTGTAGTGAGGGGCCCGAAACTAGTCACAATACTTCAGCTGTGGCCTCACCAGTGCCACATGCTCATGGTCGGTTAGATTAGGAACTTTTAACTAGACACAAGAATGATGATGATTGTAGACCTGGGTTGACATGAGTGATTGGATATGGGTAAGGTCTCATTTCTCAGAAACCATAATTGGGAAAGTAAATTGAACAGCAGACTGGAGACAGAATATCAGTGCTAGTTTAGATAAGAGGGAACACCTAGAGAACTATCTACAATGGACAAAATAAGCCTGGAATATAGGGAGGTAGAGAGTAGGTTGTACACATTCAACGCATGGACAGAACATGCAGTAAAAGGATTGATTAAATAACCAAGTCAATTCTAAAAGTTGTTATGTAAAATACAGTAATGCATTGTATGTGTAAATGTATATAAAGGAAAGGGTTTTCTGTGTAACTTCAGATCTCTGTTGTACCCTGCGTCTGGTCCCACCATTGTAGTCTTGATATATACTGAATGAAGATAAATGAGTGAAATCAAGAGTCAAACTGTGTTGTTGGGAAGCACAGAATCAAATTAAAGCATGAAAAGCAATTTTATAACAAACACCTCTTAATACTCAGACCAGACAGTTTATCAGTGGAATCAACGACTGACTCCTATCTCTACAGGGTAAAACTGATACTCATTGTAGCTAAAGCCATTTTAGAACTGTGCTTTAGAGGCTAAAGGGAGTCTTAGCTAAAGCTTAGAACTGGGCTTTGGCCACACCTTCTCCCCCCTTCTTCTCCCCTCAGTTCACTCCCGGCTGTGATTATACAATCGCTAAGGACTCTTCCACATTAGGGGAATCTCTAGTTAGGGAGATAGGTCACGCTCCGCTGCCTTTGTGACACCTAAGCAGCTCACAGGGAACAGAGCAGGCTTGAAAATCTGACCTTTAAGGGTTTTTTTCATCCACCATTTGTCATCTTTCCACTTTAACTTGGGAGATCGAAAGGCGTTTTATGAATAAAAGTTCCAGAAGCAATGAATAAATGTTTGATACTATGAGAGGAATAGCTTGTGTCATCTGAAGTATTGGAACTTCTGAAGAATCAGGTGCTTTTCTAATGACTTCAATCAGATTTCTCTTAAACAATGAGATGGGTTACTTTCTAAACCTGTCTATGAATGCCTACTCTCCCCTTTTCTCACCATGCTACATAATTACTCTCATTTTTGGATACTATGTAATTTTTATTTATTTATTTATTTATTTTTTACTATTCCAGATAGGTGTTTCAAAATGAAGTTTAGCATATATTGTACCCATTATGTGAATTTGCCAACATAACCTTTGTTACCTGTATAACTGTGTTGGTTATTTGTGTCATTGCTCTGCCTATGTTTGTATGAATGGTGACAATGCTATCTGTATTGCTTCTCTGAGAAACTGTAAGGGTAGATTACACGTGTATTAAGAAAGGAGCCATATGAACAAATTCATGTCTGCATATACGCCATTAGACAGATGAATGGAGATGAAGGGATTGTTCCTGCTAATTGTTTAGCATGTCCAGCATGTGAAGAACATGATTTACTTCCCTTGTAATACCCGCTTTCCATAATCTTGCAAGAGGTCCTCAGCACCTTGCAGGAATTAGGCCCTGTCAATGAAGATGTCATAATCCTAATGAGTCATAATCCTAATTCTCAGACTGGTTATCATAAAGGGTTCCATGAGGTATTTCACATCTGAACAAAATCTTAAAAAGGCATAAAAGCTATGATTGAAGATAACATATGCCTAATAAGTTATCTGTGCATGTACATGTTGAAAAATTTTCCAAACTTCTGCTATTAATGGAGGTCAAATCCATAATATAAAAAGTGGCACAAACTTGCAGTTCAACTAGATGTGCAATATTTCCCAACAGCATGCACCACCTGCACTCCTCCAAACAATACCATTTTTTTTCCAAGTTTTTGATCATGAAAGGTAGCCTGGCACAGGCTTGAACTGAATTTAGGCACACAAAAACGAAGGGCTAA
Source organism: Pelusios castaneus (assembly GCA_007922175.1). NCBI lineage: Eukaryota > Metazoa > Chordata > Testudines > Pelomedusidae > Pelusios > Pelusios castaneus. The sequence continues at coordinate 13,665,573 of ML685770.1, forward strand.
ATTAAAGCTATGAATGCCAGTGGAGTTATCCTAGATTTATAGTAGTGTAATTGACAACATACAGTTATCTAGCCAAAGCGTTTAGGAATAACATTGATTTTAAATAAAAAAAATAAAAACATAAAAGTGGAGGGGAATATGGTGAGATGAGAGACTTTATGAGTTTCTAAGGTTTTTGTTGTCATGGTTGTTGTTCGCCAGATATCATTCATTATGTTTATGTTGAATTATATCAGGGAGACAGACATCGTAGAGTTTTATGATCAGACTCATTTAAGAGGATAAGTTGTTGTCCTAGGTCGCTGTTAAATATCTAGGTAGTTATCCTTGTTGTCTGTGAGTGTATAGTGGGAGATTGGCTGTTACAGCTGCTCTTGGTTTGAAAAATAAAGTCAGAAAAGGCATTATGAGGGTCACTGGTGAGGTGACAAAGTCAGAGGTTCCAATCTCTCATTTTGGATGAGATCATAATTCAAGTGTACCTTAAATTTTGACCTCATTAAACAATAAAGTTATAAATTGTTGGCAAGACTGATATAACTGGGAGATTTACTGACTGCTCTTCCAAGAGATGTGGGCTTTGTCACAGCTTATTCCCCAAATTCTCTTGTGATCTATTTAAAAAGCTGTGTGTAAAATAATAAATGTCAGGGCTCCATCAGTCTTCTCGGGCTAATAACAAATTAGTTACACGGAACTTTAGGCTTCCATGTGACTGATGAGAGACTTCTTACAAGCCAGGTGAAATAATTGAGAATTATTGTTCAACACTGTATTATGCCCTTTAGGTGGACATTGTTCTTTAAACTATACATTTTAAAGTCTCATATATGAGAAAATAAAATACTCTGAGCTTCCTAATCTAATACTCTTAGATTAGTCACGATAGAAGACTGACTTTGTTGTTCTTATTTTAATGATTCTTCTCATAGAGGGCCTTTGAAAGGCAATAGAGAATGGATGTAGCTTTGACAAAGCACCTCAAGTGGTCATAATATGATGAAGTGGAGGGCTGTTTTCATATGCTCACGCTGCAGCAATCAGGGACGGAAGATGTGAAGATTAAAGAGACTTTAACCAATCACTTATGGAAAATAATGGCTTTATCATGAGCCAGGTACATGAGCCTGTGTGTAGTTGTGCTACCCCAAGAGTAGATTAAGAAGCAAACTATTTTTCATGGTCACAATCAGTGTCCAGTTCCCCTCTGCCCCCCACACACCTACTCCATGCAAGCCCCATTCCAAACACAGAATACATTTCTTAACACTCCAGTGCAGGTATACTGGCCTGCTCATTGTGTGATAGAGTCAATGCTGCTTCATGCTCCTTCCTACCCATTCCCTTTTCATTAACACCATAAGCTACACTAAACCATCCAGTCATACCCCTGGTAAAAACAGTCAGATTAAGAGGGTGCCTTAATCTGGGTGGGTGTGGAGGATGGGCCACTTTCTGGTCCCTAAAATAGAAAGCTGGAGCAGTAGATATTAACTGGCAGATATATATTATTTCCTGTCAGTTATTTTTATCAGTGATTCTTTTTCTTCAATAATTAATGAGAACTCATCCAAAGGATAGTGACACTGTCTCTATTCTTGAGAAAGAGGTAGAAGAATGTGCTGGGGGAGAAGAGAGGGTTCCCTATTTCAATAAGGAATGGATGGAGATTGATGGAGATTATATCTGCTGAAAGGCTGATCATTTTCAAATCTATTTTTACAGGGAGTATACATCTTCCCAAGAAGTAGCCAGGCACAACTAGGGAAATCAACATGTTTAAAGTGGTAATTTTCTGTAATGCCTGAGAAAATGTATGCTAAATTGCATGAACTCTGGGCCATACAACTGCTTATCAAATATGAGGGATTCACAGCTGGAAACTAAACACCGATGCAGAGGTGCTGTTCAAGCAGTATTAATTTAAGTGAGAAAAGACAGTGGTAACATAATCCCCAAATGCGTTTGCCTTGAATTTTTTATATGGTGAATCTCACAAAGACCCAACAGGAACCTCAAACTTTTTTCTTTACTCCTTATGATCCCATCCTCCATCAAGATTTCGTGTTTCACTCAGTCCCATGATGCAAAGGTGCAATGAATGACTGATTCAGTAATAATGCAAGTAGCGTGTATAAGCATCTATACATTGGCACAGCCTTCACACGTTCTTTGCAATGGACCACGCAAAAAACTTATATCAGTCATGTATAAACTTGTATCAGTGATGTATAAACTTATGCTTTCTTTTTTTAAATTAATCACTGGCCATTTTATCATTCATGGGGAATCACTGTTGATAATTCCCAACCTCTTATTGACCCAAAAGCAAAAGATTTTTAGGGCCCGATTAACTCCCATTAAAATCAATAGATCAGGAGCAATCTTTCACTAGTGTAAAGCAGAAGTTAATATACTAAGCAGGTTTGTGTAAATGACAGGAAAATTGAGCCTGTATATTAGGAACACAGGCCTCCAGCATGACATTAATGATGGTCATTTGAAAATAAGTCACAGCAGTTAAGGGCCATGAGATGCGCATGAGCATTTTTCCATTTCTGATAATTTGGTCCTTATTTTTTTCTTCTTTGGGGTCAGATTAAAATGTTGGAGGTCACGTAAGAATCACAGATATCCTATAAAAGAATACATAATTAATTACTATCCCCATATTACCATTTTCCTAGTTGAACAAATTCCACAACATAAGACATTTTGCACAACATCTTTTAAGTCAATGAACTTCGTGACATTCTGTTTGAGAATGAAGTGTAAAATAAAATTAAAAATCTCTCTCTCTAAATGCAAGAACTGAAAACTTATTTTACAAATGCAAACAAGATAAGCTACCAAGTTGCCAACATTGTTATCTAATTTGTTGACACAGAGATTGCAGGCAAGATTCTTTTTTAGTTCCATCCAGCTATGTTTATTTGCCATCTGATCAGAACTGCAACCCAGCAACCTCAATATATTTAAAAAACAAACAAACAAACAACACCCACCCACAAAAACTGCTCTGTGTTTCTCTCATTTTATTAAATCAAAGTTGCTGTGTGTGTACTTCAAACTTTATCAATGACATTTTCTGCTGCCTTAGTCTCTTGACCTTCAAGATACCCTGCAAAGACTATTTGTGTTTCCAAGCATTTGGAAAAGGTGGATTTATGATGGTGGAGTAGACTTGTTCATTCTGTTGATTTAAATATTAATTATTTGTCTTAGGTAATTAAGTGCATGTTTCCTTATTTATGAGGAATTATTATCAGCCATGTTAAGAAAATTGTGTAAGTCTGTAATATTTTAATTGAAGCCTAGACATAATATCTTGGTTCTTGGCTTCAGGCAAGAGAGCTTGGCATAGCTCACCTTTGCCATGACCTGCTTGAGGGACTGCCCTGCACCGATCTGGACCTCAGTGTAAGTTAGCGCAACCTAACTGGTCCAGGCTGCCAGTTACTCCAGAGACTGCTACAGAGCCAGGGATCAATATGGCATAAGGAGGTCCCAGCCATGCTGCCTGGGATGACCTCAGTCTGGTATGTGTGCTGTTCCCCTCCCCAACAGTAATAGAGCATGCAGCTCCTAGAGAATTTAAGTTTTGATCAAATGTGGAAACATTTCCAATATTTTACTTTCAGGCATCCTAGTTGAAATGGGTTAAATAAAGCATACATCAGCTTCCTTCCAGTCACTGCTACATCAGCTTCACAATTGTATCTCTATGGATTTCTGTGAAGTACTCCTGACTGATAACAGCGAATGAGATCAGTCCTGGCCTTCAGAATACACTGTAGCAACTAAACGCTAAAACAAGAAACGTGACATCATTACCTGTGTCTCCTACAGTTCACTCACAGCTTTTATTGTGTATTTAGTTGAAAGTGACTCTTTACTTCTATCATAAAAATCAATAACTATAATGTTATGTACCACCGGATGGAATAAAGTTGCATTGTATGAAGCCCGTGAATTTTCTGATCTTCAAGGTATGTGTCCATTTTTCTTTCATATCCAAGGCACCTTAGTTGTATTAGACATGAGTGAACTGGTTCTTTTTAAAATTATAACTAACCCAAATATTTGTCTGACGCAAAACAAAACAAAGTACTCAATATTTTCAATGTCAGTATAACATTTGTATAACTTTCCTTTGAATTGCTTTTCATTTTCTACAGCACGTGTTCCCTTTTGGTTTTGGCTGAAATACATTTTTCATAATGTTACCCCTTTTCGACCTGAGCGGTTAGTCAAAGTTTGAGGCCAGGGGCTGTTCCAGCGGGGATGGAAAATCGGTGATAATCAGGTACTTAACTGATGCGGCTTTGTTTATTTTCAAAGAATGTACAAAGTCCTGTGTCTCTGAACACAAGAGAAATCAAGTAGCAGGAATCAGCTTATTTTTCTTACAACATCAACACCACTCTTTAGTCTGCATCCCTAACATCAGACCCTCTCGTCAGGTATATTCTGACCTGGTTAATAATTTACTTTGTACCTGATTTTAAAAGAAATATTGGATGAAATAGAAATAACTGCTACTTACAGAGTACCTCAAATATCTGCTAACCCAAGAATACAGCTTCCCAAGTTAAAACCATCCTATTCAGAAATGGAATTCTTGAGAATATGGGTACTACAGTTCCCTCGTTCATTAATATTTTGACTGGACAAGATCAATAAAATATCTGCTTTATCCATTGGTATATCATCCTCACAATTAAAGCAACTGTACTTTTTTCTAAGATATTCAATGTATGATTATTAATGTTATATCCTCTTACTTCGTATCTCTCATACTATCTAAGCTCCTAGGCTATGTCTACACTGGCAATTTAAGTCGACTTAAGGAGACTTAAGTCGACTTAAATTAAGCCACGTCCACACTAGGCTTTCATTAAGTCGACTTAAGAAATTAAATCGACTTAATGAAAGCTTAAGTGAACTCAATAACTACCACTCATTAGATTGACTAAACCCTCCTTAGGTTGACCTAACCCTTCCTTAGATCGACTTAAGTCCAGTGTGGACGCATAAGTCCACTTTGTTAAGTCAATCTAAGGGTAGTTAGGTCGACTTAACAAAGTGGACTAAGTCAACTTAAAGTGTTGCCACTTGTTAAGTCGACTTTAATAAGGTCGACATTAAGTCGACTTAAAGTCGACCTTATTAAAGTCGACTTAACAAAAGTCAACTTAACTTTTCTAATGTAGACATAGCCCTATTCAATCCCATTGTGGCTAAATTCCTCCTAATAAAGCACCACCTTAGATACCCAACATGGAAATTTAGTATGGAAAAAACCTATTAGGTCATTTTGCCAATTTCCCACTGCCAGTATAGGTTTGTCCCTCTAATTATTTTTTTCATGTATTAATCTAATGGTGAAATGACCCAATGAAATAAACATGCTTACTCCCATAAGGGCACTATACTTCACCATTAGGAAATTGGGGCAGCATAAATCTTCCTGTGTGAATTTCATCTCACATAGACAGTTCTATCCCTCTGTGACCTCCTTAAAATTGCTGTTTGCCCAAGCCACACAAATTTACTCCTTTTAATCTTCCCTCTCAAGTCATTTTCACCAGTCATTTAATCATTTTATTGCTTGTATCTGTATTCCCTCCAATTTGTCATAATGAATGGCTTCCAGCAATTGGTGACATTGAGAAGGTGGAGGGTGTATTTAACATGACAGTTATTTGTTCCACAGAGAAAACAGATTTGTTTTGTTTTTCAAAGAAATAAGGCTTTATATTTTCATCAGATTAGAGGCATGACTGTTCTGCATACTTACGATACATTACACAGAGCTTCTATTCCTAACCTTCTATTCCTAATCTTCTATTGCAATATTTTGGTCTGTGTTTCATTCTTCTATTGCATACTTCAATTGTGTGCCTTGGGGCAGAAACAGAAGTGTGGGTTTTTATGCTCTGGAAAGGTATTCATCTCTCCATAGATTGAACAAAGGCTTGGGCTGACTATTAGCTATTTTCCTAAAGTCCATCATATTTATCATCACATTTCACTTTAGATAAATGCACTTTGAAAGCATTTTCCAAATTAAATATCAAATAAAAAAATCAGCTCATTGACTATTGGGGTACAAAGCAAATAACTAACAAATGTGTATCAGGAGAAGTACATTCACAGTGTAAAGTACTCATTCATTGCGGAGAAATCTAAAATTATTTTCTTTTCAGAAAGGAAGCACAATTTGAATGGTATTCCAGTATTATATTACCTTGACTTATGGCAAAGCTATGAATTGTGATGAAATGCAGATATTATGCATTGCACCTTCCTAATACAAAGAGAGCTATCCTTTGATGAATGCACGGAAAGAAATAAAGAAATTTAGGAAATATCTTTTTTTACTAAAACCTGCATAAGAAATTATCTTTACTAAGTAATATTGTCAGAAGATCACACCAAAAGTACTGTGAACTGTTGTCCTCCACTTTTATTAGGAGACCACCAGTTTTGTCAAATCTGCCAAATTGTTGCTTAAATTAGGTTTCACTCTATTGACATTGAGTAAGCAGGCAAACAATTTAATATAATCTCTAGATAAACCCTCCTTTGACCCTTTGTCTCCATGATATCTGCATCTCATCAGCATCAAAACTAATCAACTCAATTAGATTAATCCACTCAATTTCTTACCTACATTGAAAGACCTTCCAAAGTTTCCATTAAATTAATTTACCTGGCATGTTGGTTTTTGGAGACAATGAAGTCCCTAAGGGCCTCATCCAATGAAATCACTGACATCTTTCCATTTACTTCAGTGGCCTATGATTTAGGTCCTAAAAGCATTCCAATCTTTTGACCTCAATTTGGTATTTAATATATTGGGGGAGAAAAAATAATCCAAACATTTTAATGTATTTTGTATTATATTAATAAATCTCAATTTTCTGCATTGGGACACGACATTCCATAGTAAGTATAGAATGGAAATACTCATAATCTCCTTCAAAATTCATAGGATAGCAGTGCCCATCCTACTGTCCCTAGATAACTTTCACTCTTTCAAATATTAGAGCAATTTTTAAAACACCCAATCTAATACCAAGTCTGCAAGCCTTTAAATGACCAAGTAAATCCCCGGCAAACCTTCATGCTTTCATTCTTTTCAGTATCTAGTTCAGTTTCTCATAAATTTCCTGAACTAATCCACTCAGTTCTGGACAAAGGTCATTGCACAGAAACTATGCAGGGCCATTTTAATTTAATTGGAAGCTTTCGAAGCTTTTGACATGTCTTTGGAATATGAGCTCAGATACCATAGCCTTAATGCTGAGTGAGCCCAAACCACAGCCTTGATGTTCTTTCTTTCTTTCTTTCTTTCTTTCTTTCTTTCTTTCTTTCTTTCTTATAGATTAATATGACAAGTTCCAAAGGAGTAGCCCTAATTATCCAGTTCAACAAAACAAACCAGGAGTCCTGTGTGCATTCTGGAGTTTCCCTAGGTAGAGTTTTCCCTCTATCTGTTTTTAATGAGCCCCCTGACTTCTGTGTGAACTTCTGAACTTTCCAGACTTTCTGTTAATGGCACAATGTATCTTTGCAATTTAACATTAATGCATTCAAATGGCATTTTGCTTGTATTTACCATTAAATGTGTGGTTTTTGTCTCCATCACTCTTTGCTCTGAAATGCCATACACAATCAACTGGCTTAGTAATAATTTCACTCTCTCTCAATCTTCATAAACCTGTAGCTACAGTACAGTATTATAAAAATAAATTAAGACCAACTAATACCTATTCAGTAAGACTGCCAGATATCTCAATTTTATGGATTGTCTTCCTGGTGTATGGTGTATCTCTGCTGCAGAAAAGTCACCAAAGGACCAAAAGAAGGTCATCGTCTCAAAGCCCCAATAGGTCTAACATTTTTCTTCATAGATAAAGGGCTCTATAAACAATAACCCCCCTAAGGAAAAATTTGCTGCACCAAACCAAACTTCCACTTTGTTACATCTACAGAATACCATGCAGTAAATTGTGATGTGACCTACACTGGTGCACTTTAAGATTGTCCTAAGTGAGGTCTTGGATTTTACCCAGTGTGTAATGTTCTGGCTACCCTAAGTTAACAAGGAGATTTTAAAGAAAAGTGATTTGTTTAACAACTGCGATTCAGTGTCTCCTGAACACTATACAGAAGTAAAAAAAAAAAATACCCCCAACATGCTAAAATAGGTGTGTGAATGAGGTTGGAGGAGAAAAGAAGTATGATATAATTCAAAGGTTTTGGTAGGGTAAATAGTTCGGGGCCTAATATCCACAGGTACTGTGCTTCTGATCATTTCGGTCTGAGTTATGGATGCTCATCACCTCAGAAAATCAAGCCCATATACTGTCCATCTTCTTTCAAGTCCTGATTCAGGTATGATTTCAATGGGACTTAAAGTCTATTCCTGCCAGGTACTGATCTCCCATTGCTTTGTGTGGCAGTTTAGAGCAGCCACCATCCCTCAGGATGTGCTCAACCGCACCTTGCAATATCAGGCCCTAGGACTTCTAGAGAAGCCCTTATTCACTGACATCCTCAAATATTTCATCCCATCACTGGTGTACTATAAAAAGTTCTCCTGGAGCATCCCTATTTATAGGATTGTTTCCTTATTTCAATCCCCTAGAAATGACTTAGCTCTTAATAACAGTATATTATTAGAGAAGATATTAGTTCAAGAAATGTATTAGTTCAGATGGTGGATCAACTATTCATGTGAAAAACCACAGTAATACGTAAGGCTTTAACAAATGAAACACATTTTGACTCTGTTTTCCCATTAAATGCTTGGTAAATTTAATCTAATCTCTGTACCATGTTTTATGTTTCAAATACAGCATTTGTTGGGTTGTGAGTCACTTTTTAATTAGATGTTTTGTAGAGCAAGGAATATATTTTAACACTTCATCTCTTTTCATAATGCTGGATAAATAATAATAAACTAATCATGACTTAATTTTGAAAGTGTCTTTCATCCTCAAGAATTCTAACTTGTTTTATAAACACCCCATAGACATTACTCCCCTACTGCTGGAGAGCTGCCACATGCAGGGTGAAGTATGGCAATCATTCAGTACTGGTCTTCACCACTACTTAACATTTGGCTTTTGGAGAATACTTTGAAAGCTGTGATTTGAGAAGCGTTGAATTTAGATTTCTTTCTCTTAGGATTATTTATCTGGTAGGTTTTGTGTACAAAAGGTATATTCTCGCCTTTCTGTACCACACAGCAAGTTATCTTAGATGGGGTTCTCTCTAGATGACTCACAATTTATTTCTAACATCTATTGTGTTATTGATTACTTATGAATGTATGATCATAGCATAATTTTTAAAAGTTGGGGTAGATCCTCAACTGATGTGAACTGTCATTGTTCCATTGAAGATTTCAGTGGAGCTATATGACAACTAAAACTAGCTGAGAATCTGTCTTATAGAGTCTTCACCAATTCCCAGTTACTCAATGGGAGTCTTTCCATTTAATTCTCTGGGTTTTGAATCAGTCTCACGTATTTTTCAAAAAACCCATTAACATATACTTTATATTTTCCTTTCCAAGTTTGCTTAATGAGAAAGATTTTGTGTTCAACAAAAGCTCTCTGTTTTGTAAGCTGTTTTCCCCTTTTATGTGATTGACTCAGAAATCTCAAAATGGAATGTTCAGGATTTCAAAATTCACTACCATGCAATAGGAATGAATTAATCCGACAGGACAGACAGGCTAATTATAATGGAGAGAACCTCTATTTATTTCCCAGTATCTTGTTAATCAGCCATAATGGAAAAGGAAATAGAGAGAAATTACATAGCAGCTAAATGAGTTTTTGGTAAAATATATATTTTAAAAAATTAGTTTGTGTCTTTAAATCATGATAACATAATTTAATTTAATCCATTACCAATATATAACTTGATGTTCTTTCCCATTATGTTTTCAACAAAGGAAGTAATAAAATGTATAATGCCAAGTAGATAATGTTACTGTTGCAGACTTATTACTCAAAGATATGACAGTATTTATTTGTTAGCTCTAGTTTGCTTTGATATTTGATTATTTGTTTTTTTAAAGCATTAGCTAAAGGAAGGCTGGGAGAACTAAAGGCAGTGTTACATTGAAGTCTCATCTAATAGGTCACATTCTGTCCCATGAACTACAATGACGATAGATCTAGTGTAAATCAAAGCAGAATTTGGCTCAACAGATTATGTGGCTCTGACTGTTTTTCTTTGTCACCTTTCCAGACTATTATGATGAAACACAATAATTTTATACATAAATAATCAGTTAAATATGATAAATTTTAAAGTTAATTTGGGACCTAAAATCCTTATTTTATAATTTACTGATATTTTACAAAGAGGATCTATTATGTTCATATGTAAATATTGATAGTCAACATTCATACTCCATTCATAGCTCTAAAAATGTAGAAGACTCATAGGGTGCATCTACACTTGTAAATTAAGTCAACTTAAGCTCGCTTAAGCTCTGCATCTATACTACACTTTCCTTAAGTCGACTTAAGCAGCAGTCGACTTTGTTAAACCTGCTTTTAAGTCAACTTTCTGCTTAAATTGACTTTCTAAAGTTGACTTAAGCCAGTGTAGATGTGGAGTACCCCTAAGTCGACCTAGGGGCCTCCAGGGCTTCCCCACTGCCCTCCCTGCCAGGGTGGCGGGCACAGGGGGAGCCTGGCATGCCCCCCCACCTTGCCCCTATGCCCTCCCAGGGTCCCTGTCCCCCATTGCCCCATGGAACCCAGGTACAATGGGGCAAAGGCTGAGCCCCCTGGCACTTGGCAAGGGGTGCCCTCCCTGCCACCATGGACCAGTCCCAGGTCCACCTAGCCCCTACAAGTCGACCTAGGCATCCAGTGTTGATGCTCTAGGTCGACTTTGTAGGGTCCCCTGAAAGTCAACTTAAAATGTAAGTGTGGACATGCTAAGTCGACTTAACAAAGTCGACTTAAAGTTGACTTTTTAAGTCGATTTAGCTAAGTCGACTTAAATTAACAAGTGTAGACATAGCCATACACAGTGGAATTACATGGGCTTGAGTAAAGTATTGTCAATTGAGTTGAGGAAACTACATTGGTGTCTCTCATTTTGGAGGAATATGACCCCATTTGCAAAACAGGTGCATAAATTGGAGATTGGGTTAGATCCTGGGCTGCTCCTGGCTGTGGCCAACACCACTTTGCTCCATCGGCACCCAACAATAATACAATTTTTATCTCTGCTGCAGACCTTGCTACAATTGCCTATGGCTTTTTTACATCAAGACCAGACTGCTGTAATGTGGTCTACCTTGTGATAATTCTGAAGTGGAAATTAATGCAGAATGCTGTGGTCCATTTATTTAAGGGGAGCTACATATAGGGCACTGGAAAGGCACCAAGTCAGAGGTAATTTTTTTCTGAATTTAAAGAAATAAAAAATAAATAATTGTGGGGAATAGAAAGATAAGCTTGTCAGCTGCAACTGGAAAAGCGATGGGTTTCCTCCCACCTCTCAAAATGTTGCCAATGAGTGCACATAGTAAAACTCCCCGCCCCCTTTTTAAATTCAGATATTGCAATACAAAATGTGGCACAGGACCTGAAAGAGGGGGTTATTCTGAGTCACACCAGCATCAATCACCCCCCAGGGACTTTTCTGTCATTTAGGCTATGTCTACACTTGCTAAAATTAGTTTGAATTAGTTAGTTCAAACTAACTAATTTGAACTAATTTTAGTTAGTTTGAATTAGTTTAATTCGAACTAGGAAAACTTAGTTCGAATTAGTGATCCACATTCATTTCAATGGCTGGTTAGTTCGAACTAAAAAATTAGTTCGAATTAACAGGGCCACATTGGTTAATTTGAACTAGTTAATTCAAATTAACCCTTTAGTTCGAATACCCTATTCAGATTTATTAGTTCAAATTAAGGAAGCCCTTAATTCGAACTAATGAAAGCCTAGTGTAGCCATGGCTTTAGTTAGTTTGAATTAAGCCTCCTTAATTCGAACTAACTTGCCAATGTAGACATAGCCTTATTGTTTACCAGAGTACTTTATGATCTGCCCCCATATGTTCACATCCCCTGTGCTATATGGGGGCAAGGAGCACTGGGTGCACAGATGGCAAGTCTGGCTTCATAAGACCCAGGAGTTTCCCTACACTGCAGAGATATCTTCAGATGTCTTTTTCAGGGAATTTTTTGCTTATTTTGGACTGCTTGAGAAGCACAAATCAGCTCACAGAGCTGAGGATCTGGATCATTGCCCCTGGAGATAGTTAGCAAAAATGCCAGTAATCTTTAGAGCTATTGCTTCTGGATTGCTTTACTGCAGTTACTTTTCCTAGGGTTTTGTGTGTGTATTTCCAGCGGGATTGCTTAGACTGCTAACATCACAAAACCTAGCTGTACATATCTTCTTTCACATAAGAGCTTTAATTAAAGAAATCGTCTTAGCCCATCTTGAAGAAGGATTTTAAAAATGAAATAAAAAATGCACATTCATTCCTCCCTCACTGATTCCTGTAGCAGCTTTTTATTGAAAAATAACAAAAGTAGGTGGTGGGAAGAGCAGAGGAAGGGAAATTATGCCAGTAATATTAATAAAACTGTTTTGCCAGAATTTGTTTTGCACTGTAAAGCTGATTGTCCTGGGATCTTGAATCTGTTGAATCACAGATATTTGTAGAACATCACTGAATACTTTTTATCCCATTCAGACTGCTTGCAGGTGGATTATATGATTACCTCCAATAATTCTATTACTTTGCCCATTTCTGTGTATGGCCAGGGTCGCAGTGGAATTATTGCTATTATTTTATGAAACAGCAAAGTTTGCAATGCCAAGTCCCATCCCAGAAAATCAATTGTCTCTCTCTTTCTCTGCAATGCTACTGACTAAACTGATTCGTTATCTTGGAACAGCAAACAATACTCACAGATTCTGAGAGCGCTAAAAAGCAAAACCATGGGTTTTTTGGATATATGTTAGGCTTCAATTTTCCCATGAGTTCTATGTCAGTCAGATTCCATTTCAGGATCAGGCTTTCAGTCTGCATTCAAAGTACAACAGTATTTGCTGTTCATTTAGAATCTGTTTGAAGAGATTTATGTTTATCAGGCTATATGGAGTGTACCGATTAGAAAAAAATAGATGTTAAAAATCAAATTTAGATCCCCTTAAGTTGCATTTACTAATAAGCATCTTCTGAGTTGGAAATTGAATCTTACAGTACTTAAGCCAAGCAGTCTTAGAAAATTATGATTAGGGCTGGAATTATGGGGGACTCAGAAATAGAGGATAGCTAGCTAGCTATCGTTTCATGGTGGCATAAAAAGGCAGAATTTATTTGTATTCCAGATAAACCAAACTTTGGTTGAGTAAGATGTATCTTTGAAAGAATAATACAGGAAAAGTCTGGACATAGATCAGCAAGGGTGTTTGAAATGTTTCTTCACAGAAATAGGATATTGAAAACAGATAAGAAAAAAGAAAAAAAATCTTTGTTTTGTTTTCTTTCTTGTCATGGTGCCTGACACTGGAAACCCAGGAGGCAGTCTGTCACCTGGGCACAGGATGATATGCTTACATGTGGTATATACAAAGGTATTTAAGTCACCCTTTTGCACACTCCCACCTGTATTATCCTGGAGATGCTACATACCTGTCCATTCTACCAAAAAAATTTATAACAACCAGAATGAACATAAATGTTCCCATGTGTCTTGGTTCACTAATCATACATTTTAAATTATAATTAATGAACAGTAAAAGCAAACAATCCAGGAGCAAACAATGGGCAGAAATCCCTTGGTAGAAACTATTTTGTGGATCCATATGTTATGCAGAACACATTAAAAGACACCAGGATCACTTTGAGAATAGGCTACTGCTCAACCCAGAGACTAAATTTGTGAGAGAGATAAACAAATGAGAAGAATATAGTTCGATTAATAAGGCAATGGATGGCAGCTATCTAGGGTATGTCTCTTCACCACAGGTGGAATGATAAATGGATAGATTCTATGACCCAAAGATTTGGTGCCTACATGTTCTCTGCTGCTGCTTCAAAATTTTATGGCAGGCAATTTTTTTCCTGCCTTTTCTCCTATCTGTTCTCTGCCATCAGACCCTAGTTTGGTGGGTGAAATCTATGTTCCCCAGTTGCGGTCTGAGTTACATCTGCTTTCAAAAATTCTGGAGGTTTCCTCTGGGCCTATTGTTGTGGATCCAAAAGATTGATATGATATGCAAACCTTTGGGAAATTGAACCTATAATATTTTAGGATACTTCTTTGAAAATTGGGGTTGCTCTATTATTAACATACTGGAGATATTTATTTTATTACTGCAACAAAGGCTCTTCAAATATTGATATCCTAGCCTTCTCCTCCTTCTTCACTTTTCTGTGGCAATGCTACTTCCAGAGAAATCTCTTTTAGTAGTACTACCTGTAAGAGTCAAGAGAAGAAGGAGGAGGGAGTGGGGGAAGAGTGCTGCTGATCATGGTCCTGAAAAAAAGATAAAGTAGGACAAAACTTTCAGTTTTGTTATATCAGGCCATATTTTTAAGTGACTTAAACCTGTTTTCTAACTATACATCTTTAAATATTTGGTGCATTAAAACATGGATTTTTATTCCTAACTCAAGAGAGACAATTTACTATTTGGCTTGCAAAAGTTAAGTCCCTTTGCATCTGTAGTTCTTTGTTTTTGGAAATTACAGCAAGTTAAGATTCTAAAAATACATAATCCAAAATAGAACATGCATGACCATTTTTGATAATTTTGTCCAGAATACTTAACAATTATTCATTGTATTGATTAATAGTATTATTAGTACTATTATAGGGCTTACAATGCACTAGTTGTTCCGATACACCAAGGAAGACACATATAATTGGCTTAGAAATGTGCAGTAAATTTTATCATTATCCATATCTCTCAAAAATAAATAAAAACAAAAGCCATATAGTTTAGCCATGTTTTGACCACAATTCATGATTCAGGAGACAGACTAAGGACCAGATGGGAATTCCCCCAGCACCATGGAGCTATCAGCTGGCATAAAGTTGGGTAGCTGGCTCCTACTCTAAATATCCTGCTAACTAGTGTTGGACATTCATCAGAGTGTACCTGAACTATAGTAATTTTCAGTTAGTTTATGATCCCTAGGGTACAATAGCAAGCTGAGGTAAATTAGAGAAGTCTTTAGACTGCTCAAATTTCTATCAGGACCAGGGCCATTTGAGAATCTAGTGACCATAAATGGATTCCAAACTGCTCCTCAGGCAGAGTGAATTGTCTCCTAGGACTGAATCTGGGCCTATGTTTTTACCATGCTGAATGTACATAATGATAGCTAGTGTTAAACAACAGCTCTAGAGAATGTATGAATATTAAAGAATGTTATTGGTTATGCTTATCCAGACATTTTTCAAAGCACCAGTTCTTACTAGCTACCTTTTCTGTTAATAGATATTTCAATTGATGATATTTAATTTCTGTCAATTTATTGGACATTTTAACTATGAAAAAATCTCAAGAGAAACCCTAATTATTCTGAATCTGTTCTGAGGAAATATTCCAAACTGTTGTCTTCTCCTCTTCCATAAACCCTTTAAACAAGCTCAGAGTGGATAGAGTTAATGGAAGGTTCCCAGCACTGCCTCACAAATATACTTTCACTCTGTTCTGAAGGTACCACTTCTACAGTCAGAGTCCCCATAGTTCTAGAAAGGGAATTCTCTTTTCCCTCTGCTAAGATTGCTAAAAGTAATAGCAAATAGGATCCAGTGTGGTAGTGCTCTTAGGCTAGTCTCTAGTGAAAAAGCTTTCTATACTACAAAACCACTAATTCATTTCACATACACCATCAAAACAGCCATGAGATGGTAATGACTTTCAAATCACTATTGACCTGGGCTTTGCATTGTAATTACTTTCCATTTATCAATAGCTCTTTGTCAGGGACACTGTTCCAGCTAAAACCCCAGAATGTTTAGTAAGAACAGTAATGAAATTAAAAGAGAGGTGAGTCTGAGCTAAGATGACACACACTCAATCACAATAGACACAGGTGTCAAAAGATATTTTTAGGCAATTTCTGTCATTCAAAACACTTAGTTCATTGTTCTTCAGTGAGTTAATTTACACTGTATATTATGGACTAAAATGACATTGAGTACAACCAATATGTAACTCCTGCTTTTTCAAAGTGATTCTCATGGGTTTAGCTAGGCAGATCCCAGTGATGTTGATGTTTATTTTTAACTTAGGGTCTGTGCTCCCCTCCTCAGCTTTCCAGCCCGGGGAAAGTTCTTCCTTCTAGTCCCGGGGAGGCCTCAAACCTGCTGGTAGTTTTCTTCCTGCTCTGTTTTGTTCTCCCCCTCTACAACTTACATTCAAGCTGGCCAGAGGCAATCATTATTACAAAGTAGAATAATGGTACAAAGGTTCTGCATAACTGGAACATCTGGGGAAATATGTAGTTTTCATCTGGTTTAATGTAACAACATAAGGACATGTGTTAAAATAACGGTAAGTGCACAAGAAAAGAAGCTACTTTACTTGCGTTCTTATTAATAATGTTCATATCTCCTATTTATTATGTATACTTTACTAATTGTGATAAAGTTAGGGTATATATACCCTTATTTTAATTGAGAGTGTTTTTATAAGATGCTGGGAGGTTTTCAAGGGAAAACCTCTGCTCAGCATCAATATCTTTCCTTTTAAAGTATTTGAGTTCTTTGCTCTCGTGGAAGATATTGTATGACCTTCTTTCACTGAATATTAATTAAGTAATTTATTTCAGAAAATATCCTACTGTGTTCTATCTACAGGAGCCAAGTTGCCTTATTAGACTACTGTTGATTAGAAATGTTAAAGTGGCTTTGTCTTTCTTTTAATTGTAATTAAAATAAATTTGATAAGCATAATTTTTTTTTTTTTTTTTTTTTTTTTAAATCACAACTGGCTAAATTTCAACTCTTTTTAAGTGAGAAGAAAAGTACCACTTTATTTTGTAAATAATTGTTTTGGACTTAGGTCTGGCACCCTTCCATCACATAGACTCATAAACTCTAAGGTCAGAAGGGACCAGTAAGATCATCTAGTCTGACTTCCTGCACAATGCAGGCCACAAAACCTCACCCATCCATTCCTGCAATAAGCCTCTAACCTATGACTGAGTTATTAAAGTCCTTACATCATGATTTAAAGACTTTAAGGTACAGAGAATCCACCAGCAAGTGAGCCATTACCCATGCTACAGAAGAAGGCAAAAAAACCCCAGAGTCCTAGCCAATCTGCCTTGGGGGAGAATTCCTCCCCAACACCAAATATGGTGATCAGTTAAACCCTGAGTATGTGGGCAAGTCTCATCAACCAGTCACCCAAGAAAAAATTCTCTGTAATAAAAAGAATTCTCTATAATAACATTGCACAAATTGTGTGAATGATACCATTCATTTCAATGGAACTGTTCATGGAGTGAACCCCAGAATTACATTTGCCTTTTTCTCCACAGGATCATAGTGTTGACTTATATTCAGTTTGTGTTCCACTGTAACCCCAGATCCTTTTCTATAGTATTACCACTTCTCTAGTTATTCCCCATTTTGTATTTGTGTGCTTGCTTTTTCCTTCCTAAGTGTCATACTTTGCACTCATCTTTATTGAATTTCATGTTATTTTATTTAAGATCAATTCTCCAATTTATCAATATCTTTCTAAATTCTAATTCTGTCCTTAAAAATGCTTGCCACTCCTCCCAGCTTGCTGCCATCTCCAGATTTTGTAAACATACTCTCTATTCCTCATCCAAGCTCCAGAACTCTGCTTAATGTAAAATAGTGGTTCCGAACCTCTGGCCTAAAAATGGTCTGCGGGAGCTTTCAAAGGGGCCCGCAGCTCTCCCCCTTCATACAGGAGTCACTGCCTAAGGATTCAGGTGGAACACATTTCTGTGGTGCAGGATCTTTGCTGAAGCCAAGGGAATGGGAGATCAGAACTCCCTCCCTACTGGCTGCAGCAGGGAGTATGGCAAAGTGCTCTTCCTAGGTCCATAGGTGCTGGGGTCCTTGCTGAAGTAAGAGGGAGGGGAACACTGATCTTCAGTGCCCCTGGCTGCAGAAGGGTTAGGATTAGGGTTAGGGTCAGTGCCCCTGGCTGCAGAAGGAAGCCATGCCTTTGGAGCAAGGTGGAGTGCACAGGGCTACAGGACATGTGCAGTTTTTCTGCTGCAGCCAGAGGGATGGGAGATCAAGGAGGAAGTAGATTTTCAGAAGGGACCTGCTGGCAGAGGCTGGTGGCCCTTAAAGGCTGTACAAATTAAATCTGTGGCCCTCGAGCCAAAAAATTTGGAACCACTGATATAGACGGTGAAGGGAGACAATTCCTGTTCCTTGATTTTGAGAGACAGTGGAGCGCTGGCACTTTTAAAGTTGCTGTCAGGTAGCACCAAACTGTGCTACTGGTGTAGAATGCACTACATTCCATTATGGTCTCAACACCAGCAAGGGGAAGGTACTGCAGGTAGTGGCACAGAGTGACGTCAGGGAATTCCCCCATGTCAGAGAAATTCTTTGCTGGTGATTTAGGGCCAGATTAGGGCCCTTTTATGCCACTTGTGTGTCACAAAGGTTCCATAACTATGGCTGATCACCTTTTCTCAGTATTTAGAGAAAGATTTGCTTGAGAGGTGTACAATGGAAATGAAAAGACAACTTTAACTTTAGTGATGTGGCCAGTTTCGCTGTCATAAGCCTATTGTACATCTGGGTTATGTACTTACCGATGTATACAGGCCATATATTTCCTGTATGGAAGTAACTATAGCAACATAAAGTACCTTGATTAGTATATAAATATGTCCACATTAGTGGGCTGCACTGATGTAGGTATATCATTACAATTAACTTTCAAAGTGTAGACAAAGCTCTAGTTAAATTAACATATACATAGAGGTAAAACTCAGAGCGACAGACAGTAATGATCCCATAGCAATAACAATAATTTTCTCAAGAGCATATTTACGATTTGTCTAACAAGTCTTTCAAAACACTGTAGGTTCTTTGAGCTGGAATTTTGATTCCCAATCTCCTTTAAAGTCAGGCCATTTTATTAAAACAACTCATTCAGGTATTAGGTAAGAAAATTTGCTGTGTAAAACCTTTTTAGAAACTAGTGGTGAAAGCTCAATATAATAACACAGTATTGGCCTCTACTGTCACCAGATGCACAAGATCTTAGAGCTGATTATAATGTTCTCTGAATCAGAGGCACACAGGAGTGTAAGAAAGTATTTAATCATAATTTCCTTTGGGAGTAATAGAACAGGCAAGGGATAACATTTATGAGAGATTATATCTTTTGTTGGGGGGGGGGGGGGATCTAGGCAGATTAAGTGTAGCATACCTTGCAGTTACTTTTGTTCTTGGGATGTTGATTTGGGCCAGAAAGATTCTTAATGCCCTAGTAGAAAAGTGTGGTATGATATAGGAAAACGTAGCCATCAGTGAAACAATCAAGGAGTCCTGTGGCACTTTTAAAGAGTAACAGATTTATTTATCACATGAGCTTTTGTGGGAGAAAATTCCACTTCATCAGATTCTTGAACACGGCTACCCCTTTGGAACTTAGCCATCAGTGGAGAAGCAAGAAATGAAGCATACTTGTTTTCTCTCTCTCTACGCCCTCCCCCCGCCCTTGGTGTTAAATACATTGAATTTCACACTTACAATCCTCAGCTGAAAGCACAAGAACCAAAGTCAGGAAGTCCTCGCCCTATGTCCTTATGATGTGCTGAACACTCTAGCCTAGTCCTGCAAAGCAACTAAGAACACATTAAATTCAAGCATGAATAGTCCTCTGCTGGGGATGTTCCAGAACTGCCATATCTAGGGGAGCACTGGGAGTCGTTCAATCCTAGGAGAGGTGAATCTACCCTTTATGAGACACAGCTTCCTCCATCTTACACACTGGTCTTGCTCTGCAGGCTGGTGTGGAAGGGGCTACAATCATGGCAAGGGTCTTGCATGTAACCTATAAAGATGTTGCTTGCTTATGCAATATTGGAATGTGTTGAAATGCGAGTAGAGAATCTATTTTCCAAAAATAGGTTTCAAAATAGTCAAGAAAGGCCTGGTAAAGTATGAGTGAAGTAAAGTGAGACAGCTCATTTATAAGTTAGGACATGCCCTCAGGTCATATTGCAAACATATTTTGGTCCTAACTGATTTTTACAAATGTTTTAGAAAA
Organism: Pelusios castaneus; assembly: GCA_007922175.1. Taxonomy (NCBI): domain Eukaryota; kingdom Metazoa; phylum Chordata; order Testudines; family Pelomedusidae; genus Pelusios; species Pelusios castaneus. The sequence continues at coordinate 13,685,867 of ML685770.1, forward strand.
TGTTTTGGAAAATGCTATCTAAATTGACAGTTATTGATATGGTACTTAAGCAATGCTAATTAAAATGATGTTAAATGCTCAGTGAGAAAGTAAAAAATATTTAATTGTAATAAAAAGGTGGATTTAATGTTGATTAATTAAGGGGCATTCCTATAATAAAAAGACTAGCTCATCAATTTTGAGTAGAAATGCCCATCTACCCATCAAGACACTGTTAGGTTACATCTACAAAGGAGGCTCTGGTAAGCCAACTTAACAAGTTCGACTTTAAGTCGAATTAAAGTCGACCTTGTTAAGTCTACTTAGAGAGTCCACACTGAAAACTCCAGTCCACTGTCAGTGTCCACACTGGCAGGTGCTAGGTCGATGGAGGAGTGGTGCATTGTGGGTAGCTGACCCACATTGCACCAGGGCCTGGAGGCCAATTAGGTCAACTTAAGGGCACTCCTCGTCCACACGGTCTTAAGTCTACTTAATAAGGTCGACTTAAGCATTAAGTTGACCATAAGAGGTGGTGTTAAGTGGTGTTAAGAAAACACTTAAATCGACTTAATAAGTGCCCAATGTGGACGCAGAGTCTCTAGGTCGACTTAACCGTCCTTAAGTTGACCTAAGGCTCTAGTGTGGACATACCCTTAGAGAATAGAGTTATACCCATTTTCCTCACTGAGACACTGATCTCTCTTAAGTGCATCATTTCATCTTAGAATGTGAGCATCAATACAGGGTGTGTTTATATTGCACTGCCCATTTGCTTAACTCACTATTCAATATTAAGGAAGTCTTTAATTTTGACACTTTTGTTATTCACAGTCTTGTTATTCATAGTCATGCACTAAATTAAATTATCAGTAATCTCCCTGGAGACTCAAACCTTAAAGAATTCCATGTGACTGTCCTTCTTATTTTAACCATTCCTTCCTCCTCTCCCTGGAGTACCTAATTCTCTGGGTCACCTTCAGTCTCCTTGGGGTACTCCACCAAGGTCAGGTAACACAGCCCTTCAATATCATTGGTTGGAGGCAGGTCTGAAAACTCCTTGGCATGGTCAGAGGACAACAGCTACTCCAAGTCAGGTCTTTTCCCCATCATAGGCAGCTGGCAGCTCCTCTAGCTTGCTGGCACTGGGGAACTCTGGCAGTTCCTTGGAGCCCTGGGCTCCAGGTCACAGACTGCAGGCATCTCCTTAACAGCATTGTGGTTGGGCCAGATCCCCAGAGGGAGGGCAGAGACATCCTTCTTCCCTGGCAGCTCAGTCCAGACTGAGCTCTAGGGCTCTCCTTTTATTCTTCCTGCCCTGCCCCCACTTCCTGTGAGATGGACAGAATGGTTCTGGTACCTCCCACAGGGGGCCATGGAGGGGGGGCATCCCTCTCTGTCCGTCACCAAGGGAAGCCATGCCCTCTTGCTACATGCAGCCAGGCATAGAACTCACATATTTAACATCCCTGTCATGTGTATTAATAACTAGGCCACAATCAGTCTCTTAGCCTTGATTTATTACTTGTATTATGGCCACATTAGAGACTTTCCACCCCAAACAGATTCAGTCCTCACCCCCCAAGAGCTTATGGAGGCCAGCTAAAACTTGTCCCAGGGAGGACAGTCATTAAGAGGAAGCTTGTGAGTAAAGATCTAGTCTATCACTTAGGAATTCCGAGTTCAGCTCCTGGCTCTTCTACAGCCCTTATCTGTAAAATGGAAACAACCCTACTTTCTTTGCCTAGTCTGTCTATTTAGGGTGCAAGCTCTTTAAGGCAGGCACTGTCTCTGACAGCACCTTGTAGCTTTTTAGGCATATCATAATACAAATAAAAAACAGTAATCATGATAAAAAGAGGGAATGAATAACGAAACTCTTTGTTTAACAGTTTCATTTTAACCCCTTTTTAAACCTGGCTGATTCCAACTAAGATGAAACAAATACCTGCTCTTTTATCTCCACTTGAGTATTGATGGTTTGGAATTTAGGAGACTCTTGATAAAAATTGTGTGTTACTGAGTCCCAGGAGGCTTCTCAGCTCCTTTTGAGCAGTACCCAGAGATATGAATCCCTGTTCTTGTGTTGTTATATTAGCGTTCTCTTTCAGCATCTCTTTGTTGAGATAGAACAACTGTTTTGAGAAATTATTCTAACCATTCAGTGATTGCATTATTGAACCTCTCAATATGCTTTCCCACATTCCTAATCCTACTCTCAGACTTTGCAGGAGCCTCTGGAGGCAGCTTTAGAATGTACGCATCTGCATAGCCGGAACAAGATTATTTGTAACTGCAAAGCAAAATGGGGCAGATGTGAGCCTAAAGGTTATATCTTGTTTTTTCCACCCAAGGGCTCTACAGGGATTTGCTCGCCAGAGCCTTAAACCATGAAAAATGGCTCATTACAGCTCTAGGAGACAGGCACTTCCATCATCAAAACATGCTATGTAAATGTTTCCATTTTCCATCATTTCTTCCTTCCAACTACTGTGGTCCCTTTTATTCTGATGCTTGCAGGTACCGTCCTGCAGGGATTGAAAACACATTTTAGCACTCCCTAACTGTAATAGGATCAGCCCTCTAGGCAATAGCTGTCATTTAACTAGACATTGGAAAACAATAAGGCAACGTCTCCCACCTAATAAGTAACTATTTATGTGCAACTGGCTGGGATTCAGATTCTTAACATCAGTAATCGAAAGGATGTCATGTGGTATGCGCTAAATGGGTATACCAAATGTGTTATAATGGCAAGCCAAAATGCTTATGCAATTAGTGCAGGCTTGGCCAATGGCCACAATCAGCAGATGTCTTGTCTAAATTCTCCATATACTTGGAGGAACAGTGCATTCAGAAAAAAAGAACTCATTTTCTTAAACAACAAGGAAGTGTTGCGTTTCAAAATCTTTATAGCATCCTGCACACATAGGGCCTGGCAGAAATTAGCATTGCTCTTCTGAAGTCAATGGAGCAAGAGAGATTTACAGTACCTGAGGACCGGGCCTATCCTCTATAATGTCTTTCGTTCAAATTGCTTAAAGCACTTTTCAAATATTAATTGATTCAGCCTCACAATATTCCTGTAAGGAATGATTGATACATACAGGCACATAGCACTGGTATTGAAGTACTGGTTCAGGTTCATGGAGACAGTCAAAGGCTGACCTGAGAATAGAACCCAATAGTCCTGAGTCTCTTGCGACATGTTAGATTACTTTGGTGATAGATGAGCAAGATTTTTTAAGGGAAACGCTACAGTGCATCTCATTACTTCCGTAATCTTTGTTTTGTACTTATACTCTTCCAGAAATACTTGCTCAACAGCCAGAATCCACTTTAGCTATACTCATTTGTAGTGCTTTCATAAATGCAGACATTCTCAACACACATTATTGATTATTATTGGAGCCAGACATTTGCTTTGAAAAGAAAAGAAATCAAATGCGCAAAATGTATTGATGGTTTTGTCCTGTAATATTTTTGGCATATTGCTAGAAAATTGGTTTTGTGCATATTCTTCATTTGCTGCTGAGTTCCATAATCTGTAGATATTTTGAGGGTCAATATTAAATAATAGAAAATGGATAAATGCAGTAGGCATGAGCAACAATTACTAACACGGTGGTGATATGAATGCAGGACAGAGAAGGAAGGATTTGTTAAATATATTATGGCTTTTAATGGAGCCAGTGGGCTGTTTTTAGGCTCTACTCCTGTTAATGTCAATTGAAATGTTACTTTGTCTTGAATAAGAGGAAGATGAGGAGAGGAAGTTTGTATATTTTCAGTGTTTCTAAAGTGGAGTTCACCTTATTTTGTAACATTTTACATTCTCCTTACAATGTCACTGAAAATGATGAAAGGAACTTCTTGTGTTTGATACTGTGACTGCCTGTTCCGTGCATAATGCAAATGTGCTGTACTTAAACATTTCATTGGGTGCTGTTTGCACATTCTCTATACTGCCTTACATAAAGGGTTAGTGATGGTTCTGAGAACTACAGGAATAGAGCAACAAACAGAGTCCTGAGGTACTTTTAAAGACTAACAGATTTATTTATTGCATGAGCTTTCGTGGGAGAAAATCCCACTTCGTCAGGCGCTTTGAAGATGGGAAACTTACAGAATGGGAGGAAATTAAATGTATGACATAGGATCAGGTCAGGCTGGAACAGCAAATCAAAATAGATGTTAGGATTCAAACACTGGGGACCAGCATACAGAGGAAGATGAGATCAAATCATTTGTGAGAAAAAAATCTGTAGTCCCTGTTTAACCCTAAGGCAACTGAGTCAAATTTACTACCGATATTTTTTTCATTACCACAGGTGATTTGACCTCACCTTTTCCCACAGAACAAAACTGGACAAATTCCATCAGTTTTAGAATGACCCACATCATTTTAGGTTGAGTGAGGTATGTCAGATTTGACACTGAAGGACTTCGGAATTCCTGATAAAAACCAAAAACCCGCAGCAAATTTTCCTTCTTAGTGGGAAAGATTTTCTACTTCACCTCCACAGTTTCAAATCTGCTCCTGTGACGTCAACTTCCTCAGAGGATCAGACATAATGGAGTTCTGCAGTGGTCACTTAAAAGGCAGGCAATAAGATGCAGCAATAGCCAGAGAAGAGCCCCATGTTGTATTGGGATGAAACCAGGTACATTGCCAATTTTTTATATCAAATATAGGATAAATATATTTGAAGGCTATTTGCATTAACATACAAAACTATTTGCTTAAGATGCTTTAGTATTTGCAAAACGATTAGAGGAATATAGTTCTTCTATGCTAAATTGTTTGAGAAATTAAGATTGCTCCTTGTGGGTGAACTTCAGATGGTTGGAGACATGGTATGGATAATCATCTCAAAATTTGCAAAACTTATCCTTCAGTAAATATTCATGTATTTTGAATCTCAAAATAAGTCTGGAAAATTGCAGCCATGAGATAGAGGTGGTCTCTCAGCTACAACAACTTGAGAAGCATTGTAACTCAAAGACATCCTTATGAGACTCAATTCCTTAACTGCTTTGGCTTGCTTCAGGAATGTCTAGATCAGCAGCAAATCACCACCTCCTGCCAGTTCAGCAATGCTTGCTGACACATTTTTGATGGTGGAATTAAGGCTGATGCCTACCCATGCGTACATACCTACCCCGCCTGCATCTATGCTATTTGCAGAGTGCAGTGGCAAGGAGTGCCTACTTATTTATGCATCCCCATCTCCAAATCTGCTTGCATAAGGAAGAGTCTTACTTCCCTGCATATACATAGGGTTCCAATCACAAACTAAACTTATGGAAATTTCAACATTTCCAACTTTCAGCTATCCCAAGGCAATTAGTTAGCTATCTAGTTCAAATCAGAATTTGAAGCAGCAGCTCTCAAAAGAATAAAACAAAACAAGATCCATCCCTCCCTCAAAAAGCCTGTTATTCAAACCTAAAAAACAAAATAAAAACACTTTACTTAAAGTTTTGGGAGAAAGCTCAGGAAGTTGAGGTTGTCTGAATTGCTTGACTATGCCTGTAAATTATGTTCTGCAGTGTATTAGCAATAAAAGGTCCATAAATATTTAATCACCTGCCCATAGAAAGCATGCAACAGCTAAGAGACATTCATTATGCCAAATACTTCCCTCACCGTTGGCAGATCTAGAACAGAGCCATTTAAAAAAAAAAACAGGTCTTGAATAATGCCTCCCCTGAATATACGAGCATGTCTGCTTGCATGTATCAATTGACCTTTGAATACCCCAAAACATTCTTGGACTCCACACACCTATCTTCTTATTTGTCTGCCCTGATATTCTTATGTGTGTGCCGCTGTCCTTTGTCACACACAAATAAATATACCCATGAATTTCACAAGAAGTCTTTTATGAACATACTGGAAATCTGACACATGGAATTTTAAAAAACGATGTGTCTCTCTGAAAAAAATGCTAGATAAAATAATATAGGTGTATTTTTAGAGCAACAAATGATAGGTTTTAATGTGCTTCTACTCATGGGATTGTTGTACCTCGGGATGAGGGAATAGCATACATTCATCTTCAGAATCACATGCCAGAAAGTTATTCTTTTATTTTCCCATGTGCAAAAATATTTATTATGCCTTTGTATAAAAGCAATGCTACCCTTTTAGAGAACACAAACAGTGTGCCACTGTAGTATAATGGCAACATGAAATTGTTTCTGCAGCCCATGTAAATGCAGGGACAGTGGACATTATTCATTGTCAACCGGATCCTGGAAAGCACTCTATTAAATTGCCTTCTGAGACTTAGTAATGAGGTTAATTATTTAGGGACCTTAATTTACAACATATCTTGGTCTTTTGGTCCAGCAGTCTAAAACTCCTGTTGAAGAGACACAAAAATGTAGGAAACCATGTGAAAAATTTGCATAGAGGATGTGAGGTTTGCAAAATAGGTATTCAATCTGCTGTCATACATGTGCAAAATCTTGTTTGAGTAATACAGATCAGTTCTTCTATTCTTTTGCCAGTTCCCAAAATATCCCAAGCTTCTTTTAATCTCTGCTAGTTAAAATACTTAATATACGTTCAGATAGATGCTATTAAGTTGGTTTATTGTCATCATCGGTTTGTGATTGTCACATGTGCAAGATGATGGTAGGCCCCAGGTTGACTTGAGCCAAGAGTAAATGAAGCTCAGGTGTTCACAGGTTTACTCAGCTCAGGTGCTGAAAACATAGGCAGCTGCAACTGATAGGTGAGTGTTGATAAATGGAAATCATTACCAAAAATACAGATTTTAAATGCCAGCTGTGAAATGGATGCTAGCTATTTGTTGCTAGTTAATTTAGCAGTGTCACTGGGTAACAAAGAGCGATTGCTGTGTGGATATCATTATGTAGCCTTGGGGTGGAGTGGAAAACATTAATACATACTCTGTGGAAGCCTCAGAAACCTATTTAGTGGGCACCTCTTTTAAAAAAGAAACAGCTTAGTTAGTTCCAACTCAAAAAATGACTAGTGATATGGGCTATTTGTTTTCACTCTCTTAATTCTTCACTAGCTAAGCTATCATCACTACAGCAGTTCCCACTGATTGCTTTCTAGAGCTTCAGATGACTGATGAATGCAGTAATGCCACACTTTCCCCACAAGAGCTCAAAGCAAGAGGGACCTGGTAAAGATGAAGATATTTAATTAGCTTAATAAACAAGTGGAGAGGGAAAAAGACATCTCCTTCTGTTAAAGGTTTATCACCACTCCTGCACTTTGCTGGCTCCACTTTTTTCTCTATGTGTTCAATTATTTGACTGACTTTTACACTTGGTGACTTTCTCCATACCTCATTCTCTCTCAAACCCAGATTTGCTCTCCTACATGTTATCAAAGGGCCATCTTTATTTAGAGCTTTATTTCTTTTAGGATTGGATGGAAAATCAGCCTTTTGTATTTTTTTTTCCAGTTTCCATTCAATTAAACAAAGTCACAGGATGGACTATGTAATAGTGTGGTCTAAAGACATTAATGATACACACATCGCTCACTCTTTGAGAGTAACAGAGTGCTGATCAGATCATCAGCTTGTAAGGAATATCATGTCGTTTCTCCTCTCCCCAAGGTACTCCAGAAGATGCCTCAACCTACCAAAGAAGATGAATGTGGCTGTCAAGAAGGACTCTAACAAACAAACAAAGTTGGAATAGATACTGGAAATTACATTTGCTGAGGTCCCAGATATTGCACAGACATTCAGGCAACCTGAGAGAAGCTCAGAGACGCCACATATAATATGGAGAAGTTGAGTGGTAATAAACCTTTAACAGAAAGAGATGCCTTTTTCCCTTTGCACTTGTTATTAAGCTAATTATGGTTGTATAATGAATGTAGAAACTCTAAGACTAATTTGATAAGAATGATCAGGAGATGGACCATTCACTGGAGACTATATGTACCACAAACAAGTCCTACATTTTGGACAAGAAATCAGCAAAGACGACCAGATACCGTCAGGCCAAACAAACACTACAAACCTGCTTAAGTCTACTGAAGAACCACTGGTGTGAGCAGAAAGCTGTAGAATTGCAGGAAGCAGCTCTCTATGCTGTGTATGGCCCAAAATCCAGTGGTACAGGCTCTGTCCTCACAGGTGACAGTAATTGGCTGCTACAGACACAGGCTCTATTCTCTCTCACTGAGCTGAACACTTTGATAATCTCCTCAAGTCTCAAGCCACTGCATCTGATGAAGCCATCAACTCACTCCCACAGCATCCAGTCACAGAGGAGTTCTCTGTGGATCCCTCTTTTCATGGGATTACTGAAGCCATCAAGCAGCTGTCCATGGACACATCTCCAGGCCTTGATGGCATTCCACCTGAAATGTACAAAGGTGCCCACCTGCTCAGCAAATTCACCAGCCTTTTCAAGACTATCTGTGAACAGGGTACCATGCCCTAGGCCAGTGGTTCCCAACCATTTTGGCTTGAGGGCCACAAATATAATTTTTAGAATGCTGAGGGATCAGCAGTCTATTTAATTAAATGTACATTAAAATTAATTCAATTCAATTTCAATTATAATTAATTAAAATCAATTAATTAAATTTAAATAAAATTTTAATTAAATAGACTAGTGAACCTTCAGGGTTGTAAAAATTGTATTTGTGGCCTTCGAGCCAAAAAGATTGTTTAAAAATTTGAATTTTTTTTAAAAGGGGGCAAGGGCTGCATGCCCCTGAACAGGTCCAGTTTGTGGGCAGGCGTGTGGGCCCCAGCAACAGAGCAGCCCACAGTCCTGCCCCCCCGTGGCGATGCCAGCCCAAGGCCTCAGCCTCCCCACGGGCACCCCAAGCATCCAGCATGCCCCACAGATGCTCTGGCCTGTCCCCCTCCCAGCTGGGTGCCGTGCTGGTCCACGTCCCCCTCTCCCCTAACAGCCATACTGGTCCGTGGCCCCACCTACAGCCTGTGGAGGCCTGGCCGGGACAGGAGAGTAGGCATGCAGCCAAGCTCCCAGCCAGTGGCTGGGCAGTGAGGGCAATTTTAAAAAGCCTCACAGGCCACTTTTGGCCCATGGGCCAGGGGTTGGGAATGCGTGCCCTAGCATATAAGGATGTTTTCATAGTACATCTATACAAAAGGAAGGGAAGCATATGACAGCTACCGTGGAATCTCACTGTTGTCTATAGTGTGGAAGATCCTTGAATGGGTTGTCCTCACGAGGCTCATTTCTCACCTGCTGGACTTGGTGTATCCAGTCATAGTATGGCTTTAGTGCTGGTCTTGACACCATGGGGATGATTTTGGCAGCCCAACACATACAAGAGAAGGCTTGTGAACAGAACAAGTACCTGTACATGACCAAGGCCTTAAACACAGTGCATCATTTGGGCCTATTTGAGAACTCTTTCCTAAATTTGGCTGTCCAGAGAAGATGATTGCTGTCATCCTCTCATTTCTCAAGAGCATGCTGGACAGGGTGATGGAGTGTGACAACTCGTCAGAAGCCTTCCCTGTCACTAATGGCATCAAACCAGATGTCTAATGGCTCCATTGCTTTGTGCCATTATCTTTTTACTCATTCTCTTGTTCACATTCCAGGACTTTGACAGAGGCATGTGCATCTGGTTAAGATTGGATGGAGATCTCTTGATTCAACAGAGGCTCAGCATCTATACCAAGGTAATTGAACAGCTATTAAGATCATTTCCAGCTACACTGCCTAAGATCCTTCTGCACCATTAAGTGGCAGGACAAGATTCCCAACAGTGAAGTCCTTGAGAGGTGCCAAGTTTCTGGCTCTGACAGCATACTTCTCAGGGCTTTAGTGGGTCATTCACATGGTTCAAATGGAGCTTCCTGTATACCAAAAGCAGTGCTCTATAGCCAATTGAGCACTGGAACACACTCTAAGTGTTCACCCATTTTTAAATACAAAGAGACCTTGAAAGTGAACCACAAATTATGCAAGATGGATATTAAAACCTGGAAATTCACTGCATTGGACGACCTAGATGGAGAACTCTGCAAAGAGGTTGTGTCCATTTTTGAGGAGTGTAGTGTGATTTCTCTGCAGCGGAACAGAGAATGCAGTAAGGCTGACTCCTCAAACCCTCCCTAAAACAATGACAGCACTTGCAAGACAAGCAACCACATTTGCAAATACAGCCATAAAAACAAATCCAGAACTTCAGTAAACATCAATATCTCACTGAAGTGATGAGAGACTTGAACAACAAAACTTTATTAGTATGACACCGTTTACAAGTGTTGCTGAAGTGCAAAAAAAAATAAGAGCCCTCAAAGTAATTTTCAGAGGTAGGTTAGGTCCCCTTAGAACCTTGAGTTGTGAACCAGCACTTTATAAGTACTAATAGAATGGCATTCCATTTTCCATTAGTTCAAATTGACTCTGAGAGGTGAAATGAGACATAGACTGAGGTTTTATAACTATAGAACAGAAGATCTTCAGTATTTCTTTGGAGGGTCCCCCCCCCCCCATTTTACGCAGAGAGAGATTTAAAAAGAGATGTTACAGCAAAAGAGAAATCAAAGCAAGAAGTTTTTGAAGATGTAATTCTTTTTAAGAAGACAGTAGTGAACAAAACAAAACTCAGAACATGGCATAGAATTTTACTCTAAGAACATATCTGAACCCTCCATTGAGCACCTAAAGTTTTGAAACCATCCAAGTTTGGTTATAGTTGTCCATTTCCCTTGATCCTTTTTCACTTTTCTCAGTCATACTGAAATTCCATAGTTCATCATGTGAGACCAGTTCAGCTCCTTCATAGAGATGAAGACATTCAGTTATAATGAAATTCCCACCCAGAATCAAATATTGCTTTTCTAGAATACATTATGGAATGTCTTATCCAGTATTATTTTAAAAATTGTAAGTAATTAGTGGTTCTGTCACCTCTATTGGGAAATAACACCACAATCTAATACATCTCACCGTCAGAAAAGCTTTCCTGATATTCAGTTCCTAATTTTCCTCTCTTCTTATTAAATTACAATTCTCCTATTTACATACCTATTTACATACCTGTGGGCCACAGTTCTAATACATCTCTTTTCTTGGTGTTACTCCTTTGAAATCTCAGTCACACTTTATATTGAGGTTTGTTTCTATTAAGGTTATCTTTAAAAGGTTAAGGGATTGCTACTAGGAATCCCTTGAAGTTATAAAATAAATTAAAGGCATAAGTAATATGTTCTGTAGGGGGTAATAGCACATCAGAATAATGATTATGAATGATGTTTGATTCTGTGTCAATCTATTAAACATTTATTAGGACACTTAATAATTATTTATTATCCCTTTACAGACTATTTATGAATGAAATGTAATATAATATAATATAACTTGTGACTGATATATCAATAGACTCTTAACATGTGTTTGGGGGGGGGTGTATCAAATCATTGTCTTAGGTGTCCTAATGAAGCCCTAATACCTGAGGTGAGTGGGGAAGGAGGACATCAGGAGATAATGCAAGGAGGAAGATGCAACAGGAGAGAGAATCAACAGGGAAAAGTAGGGCAATTGGCCCGGTATTTTAGGTGCCTGTACACAAATGCAAAGAGCCTGGGAAACAAGCAGGAAGAATTGGTAGCACTGGCACAGACAAGGAACTATGATGTAATTGGAATAACAGAGACATGGTGGGATAACTTGCATGACTGGAGCACTGCCATGGATGGGTATAAATTGTTCAGGAAGGACAGGCAGGGAAGAAGAGGTGGAGGAGTAGCACTAGATATAAAAGAGCTGTATTACTGGTCGGAGCTTCACTATGAAAGTGGACACAAGCCGGTTAAAAGTCTGTGGGTTAAGTTTAGAGGAGAATGCAACAAGGGGGATGTCGTCGTGGTGTCTGCTATAGACTGCCAGACCAGAAGGAGGAGGTGGATGAGGCACAACTGGCAGAAGTTTCCAGATCACAGGCCCTGGTTCTCATGGGGGATTTCAATTATCCTGACATCTGCTGGGAGGGCAATACAGCAGTACACAGGCAATCCAGGAAGTTTTTGGAGAGTGTTGAGGACAACTTTCTGGTACAAATGCTGGAAGAACCAACTAGGGGCCTTGCACCTCTTGACTTGCTACTCACAAACAGAGAAGAATTGATCAGGGAAGTAGAAGTAAATGGCAACCTGGACAGCAGTGACCATGAGATGGTAGAGTTCAGGATTCTGATCAAAGGAAGAAAGGAACAAAGCAGAACACACACCCTAGACTTCAGAAAAGCAGATTTTGGCTCCCTCAGGGTACTGATGGGCAGGATCCCTTGGGAGGCTAATCTGAAGGGGAAAGGCATCCAATAGAGCTGGCTGTATTTAAAAAAAATCCTGCTAAGGGCACAGGAAGATACCATTCTGATGTGCAGAAAGAACAGCAAATGTGGAAGGCACCCAGCGTGGCTTAGCAAAGAACTCTGCATTGAGCTGAAACAAAAGGGAAGCTTATATGAAGTGGAAGCTTGGACAGATGACTAGGGAGGCATATAAATACATTGCTCAGGACTGCAGGGAAATCAGAAAGGCCAAAGGATAATTGGAGTTGTAGCTGGCAAGGGATGTGAGGATAACAGAAAGGGGTTCTACAAGTATATCAGTAACAAGAAGAGGATCAGGGATGGTATAGGTCCCTTACTGAATGGGGCAAGTATCCTTGTGGTGGATGATGCAGAAAAGGCTGAAGTCCTCAATGTTTTTTTTACTTCAGTCTTCACAGGGACGGTCAGCTCCCAGGCTACTACACTGGGTAATGCAGAATGGAGAGGAGAAGAGCGGCCCTCGATGATGGAAGGTTAGGTTAGGGACTACTTAAAGAAGTTGGATGTGCACAAGTCCATGGGCCGGATGAACTGCATCCGAGGGTGCTGAGGGAGTTGGCCAATGTGATTGCAGAGTCACTGGCCATTATCTTTGAAAACTTGTGGTGAATGGTGGAGGTCCCGGATGATTGGAAAAAGGCAAATATAGTACCTATCTTCAAGAATGGGGAAAAGGAGGATCTGGGGAACTACAGACCAGTCAGCCTCACCTCAATTCCTGGAAAAATCATGGAGGAGGTCCTCATAGAATGCATCCTGAAACACTTGGAGGAAAATAGAGTGATCAGGAACAGTCAGCATGAATTCACCAATGGCAAATTGTGCCTGACCAACCTGATCGCCTTCTCTGATGATATGACTGAATTTGTGGATGCGGAAAGAGTCGTCGATGTGATATACCATCTTCATTAGTGATCTGGATGATGGGACAGATTGCATGCTCAGTAAGTTTGCAGATGACACCAAGCTGGGGGGGATGGTAGACACGCTGGAGGGCAGGGACAGGATTCAGGGAGACCTAGACAAATTGGAGCATTAGGCCAAAAGAAATCTCATGAGGTTCAATAAGGACAAGTGCAAAGTCCAGCACTTAGGATGGAAAAATCCAATTTACTGCTACAGGCTGGGGACCAATTGGCTAAGTAGCAGTACTGTAGAAAAGGACCTGGGGGTTATGGTGGATGGGAAGCTGGATATGAGTCAACAGTGTGCTCTTGTTGCCAAAAAGGCCAATGGCATATTGGGCTGCATCAGTAGGAGCATTTCCAGCAGATCGAGGGATGTGATTATTCCCCTCTATTCAGCATTGGTGAGGCCACATATGGAATACTGTGTCCAGTTTTGGGCTCCCCACTACAGAAAGGATGTGGACAAATTAGAAAGAGTCCAGCGGAGGGCAACGAAAATGATTAGGAGACTGGTGCACATGACGTATGAGGAAAGACTGAAGGAACTAGGCTTATTTAGTCTGCAGAAGAGAAGACTGAGGGGAGATTTGATAGCAACCTTCAACTACTTGAAGGGGTGCTCCAAAGAGGAGTGAGCTAGGCTGTTCTCAGTAGTAACAGAGGATAGAACAAGGAGCAATGGTTTCAAGGTGCAGGTGAGGATGTTGAGGTTGGATATTAGGAAAAATTTTCTCACTAGGAGAGTGGTGAAACATTGGAATGGGTTACCTAGGGAGGTGGTGGAATCTCATCTTTGGAGATATTTAAGGCCCGGTTAGACAATACCCTGGCTGGGGTGATTTAGTGGGAGTGGTCCTGCTTTTAGCAGGGGTTTGGACTAGATGACCTCATGAGGTCCCTTCCAACCCTATGGTTCTAAGATTCTATGATTAAGTGCTTAGCCAAGCTGCATACACTTACAACTTTTAATCATTCCTCATCAAGTGTACTTTCTTTCCCAAATCAGGCTATCCAGCTCATTTTTCATTTTTTGTTGCTTTCCTCTAAACAGCTTCCAATTTCTTCTTTTCCCTAGTAATGTGATGTCCAGAACAAGAAAGTATTCTAGGCATGATCATACTAGCACCATTTATGCAGCTCTCTCTGCACAATACCTTTGGGAAAGATGTGTGGACACAATATATTGTTTTGTTAAGTTATGTCAACTGAAGAGACGCCTTCATTTGTTTTCTTTTGTACCCTGCTTTTGAGACTCTCTCTGATTTGTAAATATTAATAGAACTTGTTTTCAGCAGTATAAAATGAAATTTTCACTTGTCAAAGAGACCCTTCTTTCAAGTCAATGTTTCAAGAATACATTTATTGGACCCCCTTTTGTTTTCAACTTTTCTGTAGATCACACTAGGACCAAACTGTAATTTTTTATACCTTTTCCTTCTTTGTGAATTACATGTATCAAATATTCCTCACTTCAGTATTATCATTTGTTTTCATTTATCAGATGACTTTCAACTGAGCTTTGCTTGTCAGATACAAGAGAATCACTATTACAGGTAATGACTTATATTTATTACAGCAACTTTTATCTTTTGTCTCAAAGGGTTCTAAAGAATTTTGAAAGCTTTACCACTGTACTCTTTTTATGTGACCACACAAAACATATGATATGGTATGTCAAAATCATGCAGATCCACCCAAATGAGTGGAAGTAAAACTATTATACTACATCATCAATGTATTCTATCTTGCACATTCTACTGCTCTATGTGCTACAGAAATTAACCTTTTAAAGAATGGCTGGTAGTGTTTTTAAAAATTATTATTGGGTCTCAAAATTAAATAACCACCAAAACCCTATTTTGCTTTAGTGTAGACTAAAATGTCACAGCTTTGAAATCTAGGATCCTGAGGCCATATCAGGACTACAACCGAGTGTTGGGTCCTTTTAGAATCATGATTTGGATGATCGAAACACACATACGGCTTTGCCATTCATGTGCAATGCAGGACTCCCAAACTCATGCCAATAAATCATTTATATTATATTTCACTCTCATGAGCACTGTTCTATAAACCACAGTTCCACAATAAACCAAATGACTCAGCAGTTTATCACTTAAATAGCACCTTCACATTTTGGGTGTGAGGTATATAAAAATCACACTTGCAAATATATCATCACACATCATCTCTTCTGAAAAATGTTTGTAATCTTGAATTCCGAATTTATGGGACTCAATTTTATTCCTAGTATTTACTCTACTGATGTGGCAAAAATTACTTTCTATTTAAATTTATTTCAAATAACCAGTATGGAAGATCAGTATAGTCAGCCATGGCAGACTTACTTTTTTTGATTTAATTCCTGGTATGAAGTAAAATATTTAATTAAAACCATACGTCACTGATAAACATTTATTTCTTTTTCAGTGGATCATACATTAATTCTAAAGATCACCAGAAAATTTGAACAAAACCTTTAATAAAAATTGAAAATTGCACATCTTACATATTCTGATTAGTCAAGAATAAAATATAGAGTAAAGTATGAATTTACACAAAGTACTGAAGACCTCTGAGGACCAGTTTGTTTACCTATTTGTGGAAAAGAACAGAAAAGAGATGCCCAACTTGTAAATAACTGAGATCTACTCAGCACATGTTATGACAATCATTAGAAACCACAGCACCTAATACATCTCATGACACTTTCTGAACTATGAGTTTCGGATTGAATTACATAAATCTGATACTTCGTAGGTTCATTAACATTTTATGATACATATATAAAGTCTTCCCTATTGGTAAGATATGAATTTGTTTTCTTACTGCTGCCTCAGGCAATGAGATGTTGTAACACTAATAGATTACTTCATTAACTTCCAAGTTAGAAAGTGCTTACTTTATACATATTGGTGATCTCTGCTAGGGTTTTTTTTTTTCCCTTCCCAAAGGAAAAGTAGGAACTGGTGCTTGCTTACCCAATCACTTTACTTTAAGGAATAAAGCTGCTATTGTCAAGCTACAAGAAGTTCATTCAAAATAATAGTGATAAGCAAACAACAAGAAATCTGTAGGCTTATTTCAGATAGAGATGGTATTCTGGATTTTGGTTCAAATTTTGACTACATTTTTGAAGCTTCTTATTTTATCTGATCTGAGTAAGAGTTTGTTATTCTCCAGAAATTACCTGCCCTCTTTTAATCCCCTAGGATATTTCATAACAACCACCTACCTGAAGGGCTGGATTAAGACAGGATGAGGCCCTAAACTATGTCAAGATTCAGAGGTCCCACACCATAAAAAATAAAGAGAAAAAGTGTATTGTATTATAAGAGACGGTAATGAAAAAATAAATGATAAACTGTTATATTTACATATATACATAGGCAAAGGTGCAACAAAAACAACTAAATAAAACATACATCTTGCAAAAAGCCTTGTTTGCATTATCAAATATCTCATGATAAATCTTCTTAGTTATCTCTGACACATTTAGAGGCCCCTCAGAATGTGAGGCCCTAAGCCATGGCTTACTTGTCTTGTGCCTAAATCTGGCACTCCTTACCTGTTAGCATGATGAAGAGTCTTTCATTACTCACATTGACTCAGATTTTTCAGCTCAATTTAAGGACATTCTGATATCTCTAAAATAAGTACTACTGAATTCCTCAAGTAACCCCAACTGATTTCTTACTTTGGGAGAAAGGAACAAATCAACAATATGTCCTTGGCTTTGCTTTTGCCTGACTCCAAAGACTGTATTTGAAATGGATTACTTTTTTTGAATAATATTAACATATAGTTTTTTTTTTAAATCACCTTCCCTTTAAGGTTTGCCTTGCCTGGAACAAAAAAAATATAACTGAATTCCATTGATTTCTTGAAATGAAGATACCATATTGCTGCAGAACAGATGAACTTTTCCATAGAAAGGACTGAAATTAGGCCAATGTCTAAGGAAAATCCATTCCAAATATAAAAGAATATACTGTAATTGAACTTTAAGGACCTTGTTCTACCATTCTGTACACTTGGATGAGTCATGTCATGGACTTTTCACAGCTCAGTGTTAGCATGGACTGCAGAATTAGGCCTGAAGAAAGGAAAAACATAGGGAAATTAATGGTGCAATCAATTGTGAAAAGCTGCATAACTAAGTAGCAAACTTTGGAAGATTTCATTGATGATTATATTGCTAATGATCTTTTTAATGTTTACCTCCCACTATTGCTCCTTGAAGGGAGACCCGGCACATGCTCCTTGAGGTTGCTAGACTTTGCAAAAGTCCAGGTGATAGGATGGGACAGTAGTTCACAGAATATTGTAACTTATTGTTTTATGTATGGCACAAAAACTGAAACAAAAATACCTGTTGTGTTCTCTATAAACTGCTCTGCCACAGAAGTACCTTCATCCCAAGAAAAACAGTAATATGAAGCAAAAATGAAAGCTGTTTATTTTCCCTGAGATATTAGGCATAAATGTTAGTGGTGAGTCTAATGAAAGTGAGCTTTTGCATTCCACAGGGTGAGTACAAGCTTGGAGGACAAGACTAAGCTTGCATGGCACAAATTTAACTGCCGCTCACTAATCTGTTCTGAGCTTCTGGGGGTCTCCTTATCACACATGGTGAAGGAGCTGGGAGATTTGTGGTTCCTGCTCATTCCAAATGTGTGGCACGTTCTTCTCTGCTATATGACAGGCAGCAAAATAAACTCTAAAAACTGCCAGACCTATTCTAGGCTAATAGCAGTGGCTCCACCAGATATTATGGAATCTCTTCCCTGGATCTTGGATAGTGTCACTGGTGCACATGAGAAGGAGAAGCATGGAACTTCCTCTGTTGCACTTAGCAGTTATCAGCTGCAGAAGAGAATCTGTCCATGATATCTGGGTATAGCCAGACCTCAAAGTCTGATGCAGAGCTGTACAAAATGATTGCCTGGAAACTAAAGCCTGCTCTCATTAATGTGTTTGCGCACCACAACCGAAACTCATTAGAGGAATACAAATATTAGGTGATAGTTGTAATCACCATGCAAGCCTAACCCATGCACCCAATGACCATGTCCATGTCCTCAGAGGGTGATGGAATCAATATGGAAACCTGAATAGAATAGATCCAGTCTTCTCATCCCCACTTGGAGAACTCCCCATTGAAACTCCTCCAGACAGGTATTTTCTTGAAGATTTGGCCCCAGAAAGTAGTTGCTTTAGTTCTGATTCCCATGAGTCAAATACTGCAAGGTTTGTATAGCTTTGGCCTAAGCAATAGCAATGTGTGCAAATGCATTGAGCATGTTCTTTTTCTTCAGCTCTGGCTTTAAAAAGCCATCTATTTAACAGCTAATTTTATGTAACCTTTTAAATAAATGAAATATAGTCATGAGCACCAATAGTTCTATTCTTCAAAATCCCCTGCCAAACTATTCTAAATCTTGCTCAGCCCAACTGCTTGATTCACTTCCACCTACAGGCTGTCTGTGCATACGTTACAGATCAGATGATTTATTTTACATCCAATTATCTTTTACTATGTCCCACATGGATCTGCTTCAGGGTATCACTGAAGAAACTAGCTCAGCAAGACTCAAAAGGGGATTAAGCACATGAATTAGAATAGTGTCTGAATTTACACTAGCTAGGATGAACATTATAAGGTCTTTCAAACCTCATGCTCCAAGGCATGAACTGCAGCCCAGCTGGGGTCAGGAAAATAACTAGCATTCCTCTCCTTCTTGTAAAATATGGTAATGTGAATTGTGATTTATTTTTCTTCCCTTTAAATTTGCACTTTTAAGTCACTTCTGAGCAGAGGCTGCTGGATTAGACAGACAACTGGTTTCTTCTAGTGTAGTTTCTCTGGTCATTCCTTCAGGGTTTTAATTATCAATCTAGTATCACCCCATTGGCAACCATTTGAATTTATGCCTCATTTTCTACATTAACCATTTTTCAGAAAAAAATTGGTCAGTGTTAGTGTCGGGATCGTTTCTTTGTGATACAGTATTTCGAGGAACATGAACAAGTTCATTGAGTGGGGAGAGGGCAAGTTCCTGATAGACATCTTGCTGATAAGGATCTGGAGTGCAGATTTTGCCTGCAGAACTAGCAGAAACTAATGAATGAAAGAATTTGCGTTAGTTTTACACTTTGTATATGTAGGGTTGAATGAGAGAAGCATTGCACATTGGCCTAACTGCTCCCATTGAAACTAATGGGATTTTTACCATTGATTTCAATGGGATCAGAGGTATGCCAAAGGTAAATGCTTTCGGAAATATTGTCAATAGTGAAGATTCCTTGTCTTATTGATATTGGAGGCAGATTTTCAAAGGTGCTCAACATCCACAATTGGATTCTCAATGGGAGCAGCTGGGTCCTAAACTTTTTTGAGAATCTGGTCCTAGAAATATATATTTATCGCTCAGTCTTGCAAGAAACCCCCCAGCTTCTGTGACTAAGGTCATTTCATTATATTGAAGGGGAAGTTTTATGGTTGTCAGGTTCAAGCAGACATTTATTAATTGAACAATTTCTCCTGACCTTGATGGAAACCATCACTAACAATCTAATACTTAGACCAGGCTTAGAAATGAATTGCATTTATTGCTTCTGACTGTTTTTCCATGGTAGGTTTTTTAAAATTTTGCACGTTTTCTTTCCTATTTGCACAGATGCATATATCATACTGAGAACAACAGTATATCTAATTTGCTTCAGCAAATGAGATCAATTAAAAATAACTCAACAAAAAATGGTACTGAATCTTCAATTACTTCTAGAAGATGAAGAGCCCAACATACAGTAATTGACTTGTTCATCTTATTGTTCTCTAAAACTCTGACATTAAACACATTTTAACCTTGGATTTGTTCATGAACTGATTGCTAGGGGTATTTATTGTTCACTATTTTCAGTCTGTGAATGGTATCTTAAGTCATGTGTTATGGTTTTTGTTTTCTGATTGGGCGAGCAGGAGGATCAGCTTTTTCTGTTCACAAATTTCCCATATATATTACAAAAGTGTTCAATTAACCTAGTATGTGAATAATAAAAAGGATTTGTAAAAGGGTTATGAGAGTATTGCTGGTGTGTATAATTTTAGGAATATTTGTTCATTCCTATAGTCATAATTATTTCAAATGGAGCTGATAGGTGCAGTCCTGAAAATTAGTCCACTTATTAAGTGTCTAACTATGCTTTAGTTACTCTGAGAATGCAAATTTCAGAAAATTCTTTCCTATTTTGTTTAAAATACTGAATTCATGTGTAAATCAAATCTGAATCCGATATTCATTTCCTTCCTCATATGTTCTACCTTGTTTAATCTGCACAATGTTTCAAGTTTAAGACCCCAGTCCTGCAAACTGCATTGTAGACTTCTGAAGCCATGCAAAGTCACACTTAGTCCAGCCTGGGTGCAGGTGCTGATTCACATTCAACAGATTAGGGCTCCAGAGTTCAGATGTCAATTCAAAATGTATCTGAATTCCTTGGTTATGCCACATTGTCTCTGAATTGTCACATGTCTTTGTCACAGTCAATATCTGGTATTGGCTACAATTTAGGAATACAAAGTCAATTACATATAATGGGGTATAAAAGTTTAACCATAGTCTTTCAAGCTTCCCTAACTGAATAATGGGTAATTTTTACTTGTGTTTGAGTGAGGGCAGAGTGAACAAATTGTTCTGTCCAACTTGATCTACCCTTTCCTTTTAATCCACTCTGGATTAATACTATTATGTCTTTACATCAGCCTTTGCTTACAACACCTCCTTCTTGACACCAGCATTCCATGGTTCCAAAGAAGAACTTATGCTGAAGGACAATCTTTTAAATATGGATGAAACAGCTTCATTGTAGGGAAGTGTACTTCTCTCTCTCTCTCTTTTTAACATATGTACTGTCTTCTGGGCAGCATAAAGTTTCAATAGAGCATCTCAACAAAAACTATCAAAATAAGCAATATTGCAGAGTCAAAAGAACAATCTGTCTTTTGCATATATCTGATTCTCTAAAATAGAATCCTTCCAAACTCCTCTGCTAAGTTCATTTCCACCGATGAAATTAGCAACCCTCATGTCACTAATTAGAAGGATTTTACAGAGAATGCACATTTCTAATTAGTACGGTATCACACATGCTACTAATTCACAGTCACACTCTTTTTTGATGAATAGTGAACAGCTGTTACTGATAATGCCATGATATTGATCTTCTTCCTTTTAATTTTAGGAGACATCCTCAATTGAGTTCCTGAAGGGTCTTTGCATTAAGATAGAAGAATTAGGTCTGCTTCCTGGAAGATACCTGAGCTGCAAATTATTTGGGCATTTTATTCTGAAAGGCAAAACTCATGAGGACAAAGGAAAACTACATTTATGCAAAGTAGAGTGGTTTGAGCACAGGAACGGTAATCAGACATTTTGGATTCTTTTTCCAGCACTGCCACTAATGTAGTGGGTGTGACCTGTTGTCAGTTGTTGACTGTGTCTGTGTTCTTCCAATGAATTTGCTGTCCCAGGTCTGCCCCTGACAATGGTACCAGCTGGGTAAATGGTAGAACTTTCCAATCTTCACTTGGGCAAAGAAAAACACTCCCTTTGAGACCCTCATTTATACCCTGATACAAACAAGGTGCGTATTGCCCCTATGATGTGTGACCATCCCCATGGTAAGATACCACCCTTGGGTGTGGTAAAATACCACTTTTTACCTTGTATTGATTGGTTCAACCAAAACATCTCTATCCATAATATTCGGAGGGGTCAGTAAAACAAACAAGGAGTCCTGTGGCACCTTTAAAGACTTACAAATTTAT
Source organism: Pelusios castaneus (assembly GCA_007922175.1). Lineage (NCBI taxonomy): Eukaryota > Metazoa > Chordata > Testudines > Pelomedusidae > Pelusios > Pelusios castaneus. Next base: position 13,707,909 of record ML685770.1, read on the forward strand.
TTGTCACATGAGCTTTCATGGGAGAAAATCCCAGATGCTTGAAGATGGGGAACTTATAGAATGGGAGGAAAATAAATGCAGGGGAGTGTAAGTCAAAGGATCAGGTCAGACTGTTTACAGCAAATCAAAGCAGTTGTTTAAATTCAAACAGAGGGAACAGCATATAGAGGGAGGTGAGGTCAAATCACCTGGTGTAATAAGAAAAAAACCCTGAGATCCCTATTTAGCCCTTCAGTTTCTCTTTCAAGCTTTGATTTGTTATCCATTTGTTTAAGTACAGCTATTAACAAATCATCAATGGAGTGAGAAGGGAAATTGAAGTGTTTCTCTATACGTTTTTGAATGTTGTGATTTCTGATTTCAGATTTGTGTTCATTTATTCTTTTGCTCAGAGACTGTCCTGTTTGTCTAGTGTATAAGGCAGAGGGCATTGCCAGCACATGATGGCGTAAATCACATTGGTGGATGAACAGCTGAATAAGCCCTTGAGGGAGTAAATGGTTTGATAAGTTCCTGTGATGGTGTCTATGGTGCAGTTATGTGGGCAAAGTTGGCAATGTGGTTTGTTGCAGGGATATGTGTTGTTTGGTCTGTAGCTGTTGGTGAGTATCTGCTGAAGGTTGGGGGGCTGTCTGTAAGCGAGGAGAGGTCTGTTGCCCAAGGCTCTTGTTTTCTTTGTGGTATCGGGATGTTCTGGTAGCTTTCTGGAATATGCTTGCATGGGTGATCTATACCTAGTGTTTCTTTAGGTATGTGTGTGTTTGCCAGTTTCTATAAACTTACAGACAGTCTTCTTCACTTTCTTCTACATGACCTAGGGAAAGTCACTTTGCACCAGATTCTGAATCCCTTCCCTCGTGCTGGTCAGTATCTGACTCCATGATTTGGACTCGTCAGAGTGTTAGGGCTTGTCTACACAGGGACATCCAGGAAAAATAGCTAAATTAACTAAAGGTGTGCCTTTGAAGAGGATTAGTTAACATGCATTAAACCACCGTGTGAACACCTTCATTCAAATTTCAAATGGTCTTAATTCAGATCACTTTATTCACATCCATAGTGAATTAGATGCTACAGACATAAGTTCCATTCATGTAAACTGTCATAGCTCCATTGACTTGAAGAGAAACTGGTTCCAATCGTTCAACCAGAGTAACATTATCAGAATATCCCCCAAGGGGTCCATCCTTTGAGGTGTTGAGTAGAAATTATTTTTTCCCAAGAAAAAGTTATTTAAAAGTGTAGTTTTGGGGGGATATTTTTTTTCTGGTTTTAATAGAAAAGCACAATTTTTTGGATTAAACCCTTTTGTGTGTGTGTGTGTGTGTGTGCGCACACGTGCACATGGCAGGGTGAAAATTTCCATTTAATCTACAATATATTTTCTGTCAAAAACACATATTAATGAAAAATATCCAACCATCTGTAGTGTTCAAAGCATCCTGGTCCTACTTCTTTGCCTCTTCTTCCACCATTTTAATTGTATATTTAATCTGTCTTTATGGAGATGTGACAATACCTAAATGAGGAATATCTATAAAAGTTTTTGAAATCATTGGATGAAAGGCCCTATAAAAGTGAAACATTCTATAATTGTTCATTCAGATGAGCACATTGTGGTCTTCTAGTTCTGTTACTGAAATCATGGTTTTTTTGTTCACTTCTAAAGAAACATTTCAACTTTCACATAAGAAGAAAAGAAAAAAAAGGGATTTTATACTGAATAGAGGATAGGAGATGAACTTTCATCAGAAAACAGAATAATTGTGAGACTTCCCTCTCACTGCAGTCAGTGTAATCTGAAAGTCATTGTATTTATCTGGTTTCTTTGATCAAACAATTAGGGGTTGTCTTTTTGATCCATGAAACTTCCAAAGTCCATATGTATTACATAAAACACTTTAATTCATATTCACAAGTCCTAGATTGGATTTTAAAAGCGTTATATAAAACTTGTCGCGCCTTAGAGAAAAAAGAATGTGAGTCTAGAGATGAGTTTGTTTTGGGACTTTGATTTCTGTAGGTTTTTTTTTTTTTTAAACACGGATATATTTTAAAACTGTGATAATCTCCTATGAGCTCTCAGGATCACACAGGAAAGCTATTTTTCTATCTCCCCCAATTTCAATCTCAACCTCAGTTCAAATATATACACTTTTAATATACGAGGCAACACCACCTCACTTTTATACATACCTATCCTTCCTAAGCAAGCTGTACCCTGATATATTATTATTCCAGTCATGTGGAAGCTTAATTCGAACTAACTAAAGCCATGGCTACACTAGGCTTTAATTAGTTTGAATTAAGGGCTTCCTTAATTCAAACTAATAAGTTCGAATAGCCTATTCGAACTAAGGGTTAATTCGAACTAGTTAGTTCGAATTAACCAATGTGGCCATGTTAGTTCGAACTAATTGCTTAGTTCGAACTAACTGGCCCATTGAAATCAATGTAAATCGCTAATTCGAACTAAGCAAGTGCCATGAATGGCACTTGCTTAGTTCGAACTAATTTTTTCTAGTTTGAATTAAGTTAATTCAAACTAACCAGCTTTTCTATGAGGCAGTACATTTCTTTTACTGTATTTTTGTACTCTGGCTATCACAACTGGGCACTAATCTAGGTGTTAACTATGAAACAGATAATAAATCCTTATAAACTACAGTCAGATGTTCATTTTGTACACCTTAAATATTATATTTTCAAAGCAAATATTGCCATATCGACACCAAAGTCAAGCATCTCTAATAGAGAAAAAACAACAAGAGTCATTCTAGTTGTTTTTGCTGTATGCAGACTAACTTGGCTACCCCTCTGGAAATGGGCATCTAATAGAGAAGTAGTTTATATATTTTGAAAGATATTTTCATAAATTTTTGAGGTGATCATCATTTTTTCCTTCCTAAACTTTTACAATAATTAAAGTAGCACTTGTGTTTTTCTGAAAGCAAATGATAACTTATTTGGATTGAGTAGCTGCAATTAACATGTCATATCTGGAACTTAATCAAGTGCCAATCTTTGTGAAAGCTAGAAACCATGAAGTGAAACATCATTGTTTGCACATCAGTCAAAATGTTTTCCCTTATTTAATATATTTCTCCCGAATGAATACACTTCTAAAAATGTGACAAATAACACAACACTTATATAGCACTTTTCATGCTCAAATCATTCTACATACTTTAACTAAATGATCTCCTCACAGTACCCAAATTAGGTAGATAAGCATGCATTAGTATTATTCAATACATATTTGTATTGTGATCACAAGCAAAACATATCCATTATCATTCAAATTTGGTAGCTGGGGATATACAGGCTTAATGTTGAAGTGATTTACACCCGCAAATCTACACAGGCAGGATTGGAACTGTCCTCACAGACCTCTACTCCTTTTTAATGATGCATGGCCAAATTCCATCCTTATTTATGACCATTTCACCAAGATCTTCGGCTGGTATTAAATGGCATAGCTACGGCAAAATAGTGATATTTTGATTAATAGTGAAACTATGATTTTCTGTGCATTGTAATCCTGTCTAAGGTTAACAAAATACATAAAAATAACAGGATGAAAGATAATAGTAAGGTAGGACTGATGTTATATGGGAAATGTCAAACTTTTTTTTTTTAAGGTGTCCTCAATAGTCAGCATGACCCTGTGGAATATTGCATCGAGAAATGTAATAAAAATCATTTTATTGTTACTAATATAAAATGAATTTTTGTACAAATATCTATTGTCTCCTGAGCTAAGAAGATACTGTGACATGCTAACTGTGGTAAATAGAGATATATTATATTTATGAGACACCATATGGATTATATATATATAAAAAAAATCTACCTGTGGTTCTTTTTTAAAAAGTGGTGTCAAGAGGCTTAATTGAATCATTTAGGGCTATTAAAAAGAAAACTGGATTTCCAAGAGGGCTGTAGCTTTAGAGACTTAGCAAAGTTCTGCCACTTGACAGCTAATACTACTATTGAAGAGGGTGATCTCTTTTCTGGTTCTCTGGCTACCACTCACCAGATGCATTCAGTCACATTTAAATAGGTAGATCCAGATTCTGGCTTTAATTTGCTGGTATTATAGACATGTGTGCAGGAACTGAGCACCAGTATGTGTCTCCTGTCTGAATCACCCTAAAGAGTGCCCATCATAAGGGAATCTTCTGGAGAAGGTGTCAGATGTCCTCTGGTTCAGCTCTGCAAAGAGGAAACAAAGCCATGATTTGCCTTCAGGAAGCACCTCTAGAGAGTTTGGCATTGAGTAAGCATTTGCTTAGAACATTGCCTGCACTTCACACTTCAGTTATAGCTGGCCTCTGAGCAAGGTTGAGGAGAGATGGCTCACTACTTCTGTGATGTGATAATGAGGAAGCATCACAGAAAAACTCTCTGTCTTCTAGTACTGAATAAGGACCTTAATAATGTAACTGTTGCTGCTATTCTATTCTATTCAGCTTTTTATATCATGGTCATCACAGTAACATATTAAACACTATGTCTGCACATCAGCCAGCTCTTTTTTGTTCTCACATCCTCTCTCCAGGGGCAGAAGCATGTATAGTGGCATGTCTTTATTATTGTCGTTGTTTTTAAAATAAATATATCTGTTATTATGTCTTTATATTATAAAAGCAAGGTTAAAGAAATGCACTTGAAAGAGAAGGTGGGAAGTTTTGAGATGGTCCTTAGTTCCTGGTGGACGATCTTTCTACAATCTTGGACCACCTTTGGAAAAAGTTCTGTCTCATGCATAGGAAAGTTCTACTCTTATTATTAAAAGTTCCACTGTGCCAGAAAAGTGTAGTTGTCAACCACAATTTTCATCCCAGAGCATTAGACAGTCTTTTAGGTACCCTGGGTCCAAGCCATAGAGTGCTTTGAAGATAAAAAGAAGACCTTGAACTTGATTCAAAATGATTTGGAAAGCCAGTATAAAGAGTAAAGCATTGGTGTGATGTACTCACAGTAGTCTGTGTTGCTGAGACACATTGCAGCATTTTGTACTAATTGGATTTTCCAAGTACTAAAGGTTTCATTACCAGGTATATTTCATTGCTGTATTGCAGCTGAAATATGACAGAGACATAAATAACTGAGGTGAGGTCTTCATCTACCAGGATGGGAAGGCATCTCCTAGCCAAACAGAGACGTTAGAAAATATCATTTTCTACTGTTGCTCTAGTTCTCCTTCACTTCATGCTGCACTGTAGAGATTAGGCCTAAAGCTTTCTCCAGCCCTCTTTGCTGGTTTCCTACTATGATGTTAAAGAAAAAAAATGCACATCTTCATTCTCACCTATCTTTGCATCCACAACTTCCAAATGCATTTGCTCCTCTTGCGGCATATGGTCTGGGTGGTTCTTCTGTGCTCACCTAAAAGCCCAGTTGAAGACAACAGGAGCCTTTTTCCACTGACAGCAGCAGTCAAGGAGAGATAAGCAAGCTATATAACATGGCTTACGTATCTCCAGTCGACATACTTATGTTCATGTAGTGCAGCATCTTCACAGCACTGCATCAATAAGAGACGTCCTCCAGTTGATGCAGTTTTACTTCTTACTAAGAGGTGAATTAATTAATTCAACCAGAGTGCACTCTCTGCTTAACTGAGTGGGTCCACACAGACTCACTCAATTGATGCCATTTCATTGATGCTTGCCATAGTGACAGTGAAGACATACCCCAACTCATCCAGATGTTCAGTGGAATATTCAAATGCAACTAAATTAGATGTATTTGGTTAATAGTGAGAAAATAACCCAACACTCAAATCAAAGCTTCATGGGGGAGAGGGGGAGGTGAGGGGGCATTAAAAAACTTTTGGATTGTTTTGCACTTACTCAAACTGTTCCAAGCAGATGGCATCTTCCCGAGAAGCCCTTTTGTATTAAACATACACAGTAATACATACATACATAGCAGTACATAGCAAAATCATGAAAGATCCAAGCAGACAACTTGTCCTCTGGGTTTTATCCATTTCACCTGCAATCATTTGGTTGTGTTAAAATTTCTAAGATGCCATCAAACTTCAGATATTTAATATTTTCTGATCCTAAAATTCTGCCTTGTTGCTGAAGATAGTGTTTTTCAGAGTTACATTCCAGATTGAGAATGGTTTCATAATTATTTTACAAGAAGAAGTTAGCAAACAGCTGGAAGGATTTTGTCTGAAAATTGACAACATTCCAGGCTGCCTTCAGCATTTCATGATCGTACACATTCTGTTTCTTACCTGGAAATCACACATCTATTATTGAGGAATTATTCATATCCAAAGCTTTACTTTTCTTCCACTGTTTGCTTTCACCAACAAAATCTGTGCAACTCTTGTAACAATAAGTGCAAGCAGGGCTGTCCTTAGGGGGGAGCGGGGCCCAGGGCCAATCGGCCTAGGCGAGGCCCCCACCCCCACATGCAGGTTGATTTCACTGTGTGAAGAAGCACTTCCTTATGTTTGCTTTAAACCTCCTGCCTATTAATTTCATTAGATGACCCCTGGTACTTATGTGAAGGGTTAAATAACACTGCCTTTTTCACTTTCTCACACCATTGATTTTATAGATCTCTTTCATATCTCTCTTTAGTCATCTCTTTTCCAAGATGAACAGTTCCAGTCTTTTTAATCTCTTCTCATATAGAAGCTGATTCATAACCCTAATCACTTTTGTTGCCCTTGGGCAACCAGAACTGCACACAGTATTCAAGGTGTAGGAGTATCATGAATTTATAGTGGCATTATGACATTTTCTGTCTTATTTTCTATCCCTTGCCTAATGGTTTCTAACTTTCTGTTAGTTTTTTTTGCCTGCTCCTGCATACTGAGCTGCTATTTTTAGAGAACTGTCCACAATAACACCAAGATTTTTTTCTTGAGTGGTTACAGTTAATTTAGACCCCCTCACTGTCTTTCGATAGTTGAATTATATTTTCCAATGTACATTCCTTTGCATTTATCAACATGGAATTTCATCTGCCATTTGTTTGCCCACTCACCCAGTTTTGTGAGATCCTTTTGTAACTTTTCTCATTCAGTTTTGTACTTAGCTATCTTGAGTAATTTTGTGTTATCTGCAAACTTTGCCATCTCACTGTTTAATCCTTTTTCTAGACCATTAATGAATATGTTGAACAGCATTGGTCCTAGTTTAAATCCTTGAGGGACCCTGCTATTTGCCTCTCTGCACTGAGAAAACTGACCATTCATTCCTAACCTTTGTTTCTGAGAACTAGGGGGCTTATGTGAGAAAGGTAGTTTGAACTTTTTCTTCCATGAGAACTGACTTACTGTATACGTTTCTGAGATTTATGGAGGAGCATAGTCTGGCAGTGGACACAGACATTTCTTCTGTATTGTCACCGAACCCATCTTGACTATGATAGATGTCTGCCCTACATTTTTCCTCTGGCCTATCCTGACTAAGATCCTTTCATTTTGTGCCAAATTAAGGTAGTGTTCTCCTCTCGTATCTTCCATATAAGTAGACCCAACCTTGCAAGTTGCTGTGAATATCTTGAGAACTCCTTATCTCTTATAACTCCGCACAGTGAGAGATGAAGTTCTTAGCATCTTATAGGTAAAAGTTTAAAAGTGAATTCTCAAGACATTGCATTTATTTTAGGATGATGAGTTCTGTGTGCTCAGTCAAATGAAAGGTGTTTCCACTGCACATATCAAGAGTTGCAGATGTTCAAATAAAGCACTATTACAAGATAAGAACTGGAAAAATAACTAATAAATAAGATTGCCCTTTCAAAGGAATTCTGTGGTGTGTATAATGTAGTTAGAAACACAAGGTCAGTCTTGCAAATTCTTCAGAAGAGATGAACTATTTAAACTGCATGGAACTCCATTAAGGTCAACGGGATTGTTCAGACATACAGGGATTCACCTACATGCAAGAAGATGGAGGGGTAGAGGGAGAAGCATTATTTTACAAAATCAACCCTTTAAAATGTCTATATGCCCTACATCCAGCAAAGAACTTAACTTTGTTTCAATGGGATTTGACTTTCCTGGGACTTTTCATCTGCTTAAGGTTCAGCATGTACTAAGTATGTTGCTTGATCTATGAGGACAATTTGCAACCATACTGACTCACAAATTGCAAGTCCACTCTCTTCATAAAGAAATCTGCAGAAAATGCATTTTTGAGATCATCAGAGTTGAACGACAGATTCATAAACTTCTGTTTGCTGCAGAGAAGTGTGTACTTTAAATCCCACTTGTTGACTTAAGTGCCTGCTCTTATTTCTGGCTTTAATCTGTTGTACATGTGTATTAACATAAATTATAACAGTTTCAATAGAACCAACATCTGTTTATCAAGGCAGAACTGTAGGTTCATAGATAGAAACATGTGCCCACTGATATTTTGTAAGGGCGAACACTGCAAAGTTCTGAGTGCATTCAAATCCCAGAAATATTAATGAGATTTGAAGTCACTCCACATCTCTTGGGAAGTTCCCAGTTCCATGCAGGATTAGGTAATTATAGACTTTATTTGTTTTCTGGAACACTATTATACCTTTCAGACAACTGCTATTCATAAAGATGTTTAATAGAACTATCTCATCCTACACTGAGTATTAATTGTCTAATACATTAATATGAATGTTTTCAAACACCTTTGCCTTCACAGATAAATTTTAAGAAATTAATAATATTTTTAAGCAGCTGTTTTCACCTTAATTTTTTCCCCCCATCTAGAACTCTTGGGATGGGAGGGGGAGGAGATCATGAGAAAAAAATTAAAATAAAATGCTTCAACTATATTGGTACTCATTTACTCTCACAACATATGTGATGTGCTCATTTTTTAAACCTAAAGTTTATACAAAAAGTGTAACAATGTATTATCAAGCTCACATAGACTGCTAATGGAAAGAGTCAACTGAAAAACAGTGACTCAACCTTTTCCCTCCTATAAAGCTAGAACAGCACTTTCCAGACTAATTTGGCCATGGAACACTTTTGGGCTTGGAATGTATCGGCGGAACACATACATGCTGCTCTGGGGGGAGAGGGATTCATATTGAAAAATTGCCCCATGTATTGCTCAAAAGTTGATTTAAAAGACTTAGAAGGAAAAATATCGCTAGCACCATTTTTTTTTTCATGGAATTCCTATTCACATTGCATGGAACAGCAGTATTTGGGAAACATTGACCTTGAGTATAACCTACATTGCCTCTAAAAAATTTTTTTGTTAGATTTCTGACAGTACAACATGAATTTTCCTGATATTTAAAAAGAACATAGATTTAGAATCATGTTAAAGTGTAGTAAATTATTAATATGACCATCCCATTTTGTTCCCTATTTATATGGGATCCAGGTAAAAAAAGTAGTGTCTGTATTGCTGGAAATTGTTTATGAATATTTAGAATGCCACTTTGAGGTTGCCTGGCTAAAGGATGCTGTTTCTGATTGGAATGGCCATGTGAAAAAGTCTTGATTCACCTCTAAGTTATGGAGGCTCCTGATAGGGTATCTGAGAATATATTGCTGGTGGAAAGTCCACCGGAGAATTGTGATGGTGGCCTCTTCTCAACTGGGAGGCCTAGAGCTAACCAGCTCAGCCTGAAAGTGGGTGAGGTTGGCCAGAGAGACAATATGGATAAAACAGTGGGAGCTGCATAAAGCATGAACATGGGCTGACTTCTGATTGGAAAGAATCACGTCTGAACACAACAGCCACCACTGGGTGAAATCCCACCCCCCAGCCCCCCAATCCTTCTTAAGTGATACATTATTGATTGTCATTTTGATGTTTATGTTTTAAGGATTCCTTAGCTATCTCTTTCATTGAACAAACTCCACAATGCAGGGATTCAGGAAGGGGTTAATTCTTCACCTGAGGCTGGGGGCTGTAACTAGCTCTGCCCTACAACATCTGCCAGCAGCATAAAGAATCCCGGGGAAGACTTTCCAGCTCATGCTGTCCTGATCTTGGGTCAGAGAGGATTTAGGAGATGGCCTTGGAACTCTGGTAGTAGCCAAGACAGTACAGGAGGCTTGGATGAGCCTTTATGTGTTTTTTTTATTGTTAGAAAATTCAAACCTCCAGAAACACTGGACATAGGTGTGTGGTCTCATCTGTTATATTTTTGTATTTTGCTTAATAAATCTAGTTCATTTGTTTTCACTGAAAATTTCCTTTATTTCACAGTAAGAGTAAACTACAAAAGAAGGAAGAACAAATGTACAACCTCATAGGAGAGTCCACTGTTTGTATCTCCTTTGTAGCAAGCTGTATCTGAATACAAGATGGCAGTTGCCTCTCCAATATACAGTGATTATCTCTAATCAATGGTGAGGAAAACAAATACTCACAGATCCAAGTCATTTTCTGGCCTCATTTGCCAAAGTTCAGCTACTCTACACAAAGATTCTGTAATTGGGTCTGCATAGACACAAGGTTTGCACATGTATCTGACATGAGGATTGAAGACTTAACTTTGGACTGAACTGTAGAAATGAAATGGTCTTTAGATGATGTGACCTGGGAAAGTCACAGAATGTTCTCCTTATTACAGAGCTGTTAATCTGCAGCAGGGTCATTTGCTGGCTATTACAGAGCTGTAAAGATTAAAGGGGTTCAAATTCATTAGTCAAATAAATATGGGGGGGGGAAACCCTTGTGAGTTCTTTTTTCCCCCTGTTGTTTCTCCAGTTGTTACTCAGAAGAGCTGAGATGACAGAAATGACAAAAATTAGCTAATGAGTTCAATCCTGTAAATTATGTTGCATTGATTTAAATGGTTACAATATTCCCAAAGCCTAATCTATTCACTGCATTACTTCCAGACTAATTTCAAATAACACACACTGTATAAATATAAAATATATGTCTCCTGCATTAGATCTGCCATTACATCATGTTTTCTAGTCATTAATAATGAAGATCCTAATGCTCACCTTCATCAGTGCAGGCAGAAAGGAGCAGAAGTTGTGTGGAGAATAAGACAAGGAGTGCAGACAATGGGATTTTCTGCTGTATATTCCCAACTTTCTACTACATAAGATTAGGGATCTATGGGACAGAGGGGTGCTAGGAAACAGCCAATCCCCATGGATATCCATGTGTGAGTTACTGTTACTCCAGACACCACTAGCTCCAACTATAGAGCAGTTGGGGAGGGGTATATTTTCCCATTGTGATGCAGGACCAGTAGCAACTATTAAGGGAAGCTAAGTTTCCAGTGAGAGGAGGGATGCTTTTCTCTTCAAGGTTAATGTCTCTTTTACCTGCAGATTAGTGGGGCCTGCAGTGTGTAGAGTTCTACTTTCCTTTCTCCACTAAACACTCACTGACACAAAGAAAAGGTTGGAAACCCTTTCTGAGGAACCTTGAAAGCCTGTATTATAAAATATTACTGTAGCTGAACACACTTGCCAACAATCATCAGCATAACCAACATGGGCTATGTCTACACTAGGAAAAGTTAGGTTGACTCTGTTAAGTCGACTTAATAAGGTCGACTTTAAGTCAACTTAAAATCAACCTTATTAAGTCGACTTAACAAAGTGGCAACACTTTAAGTCGACTTAGTCCACTTTGTTAAGTCGACCTAACTGTCCTTAGGTCGACTTAACAAAGTGGATTTAAGCATCCACACTGGGCTTAGGTTGACCTAAGGGAGGGTTAGGTTGACCTAAGGAGGCTTAAGTCGACCTAATGAATGGACCTTATTAAGTCGACTTAAGCTTTCATTAAGTCAACTTCAGGATTTTCTTAAATTGACCTAGAGAAAGCCTAGTGTGGACAGGGCTTAAGTTAGGTCGACTTGAGCCTCCTTAAGTCGACTTAACTTGCAAGTTTAGACATAGCCATGATGCCAAGTGAATTTGAGTGGGCATCACAGACTAGGACAAACAGTGGTCAGCTTCATGCCAGTTCATTATGCTTGAAAAATTCAGCGTGCAAAAATCAGTCATTGGGATCCATGCTCATATACAGTAAAACATTGCCATTTAGACCCCAGGTCACAGAGGTGTTTCATGAGCTCTCAGGCCCCATTCTATGAGTTTGACTATGGGACAGTACGATACAAATATATATTTCTGGGTGTTAGTTTTGTAAATGGAATAACTACAATAGTATTTATTAAAGATATAATATGAAAACCCACACCATCTTAAAACAAAACAACAAAAAATAATTTTTCAAGTTTCACCTCTCCAAACCTAAACCTTGAACCTGAGACCCAATTTAGAATTAATAAATCATCATAGCTAGTTCATTTTCATTCTTTCCAGTAGATTAACGGCTTGTCTGAACACCTGAAATAGGAATAATGAGGTTCTGAAGAGATTAAGGAACTCCCTGATTACCTCATCTGTTTTAGTCTACTATAGCATAATGAAAAGTTACTCCTGAGATCAGGATGTGACGCTTAGTCTATAAGTGTTGAAGTTCCATTTTCATGCTACTTGGGACAGAAGAAGCCTAATTCCAAAGGGGTAGCCGTGTTAGTCTATTGTAGAAAGACACCAGAGTCTTGTGGCACTTTTAAAGACTAACAGATTTATTTATCGCATGAGCTTTCGTGGGAGAAAATCCCACTTCGTCATAAGCCTGTTGCTCTTGCATTGTCCATTCTTAGTACAGGAAAAAGAAAAGATATTGTAGGTTAAAATTATTACAAATAAGGCCCTTCTAATAATATTTTGAAATACAGTCTCCATTTAAAATACTGTGACAATTACAGAAATGTCCTGTGAAATGACAAAATATGGAATATTCTTGCAAATTCTGAAATATTAAACAAAAGCTTTATGTAAGTGGGACCTCAAGAGCACTATTTCACTACATCTGTCAACAAGAAGAGGTTAGGCATTCGGAAATGACTAAATTCCACTTAGACCAAAATATGCGTTTTCATGGTGTTATCTATTGGAGAATCAGTAGATTTTTGCCTGAAGGAATTAAAAGAAACTTTTGCATCATTTGGAAATAAAGGAAACATTTCAGGAGATACAACAAAATGTGATATTTCTCTGGCCACAGAGATGTTTCTATATTTATAGAAGTCTTACCATGTTATTTTCCACACATAATAAACATTTCTATTACAGGTATCGTCTCTCTACCATGATTTAGCTGCATAGTTTTCCTGTTAGTACAGGTGAAGTCTCAGAAATCACACAGTAGTCTGATGAATTTTCAGTGTTTTTCAAAACAATCAAGATGATATTTTTCATTTAGATTACTCTTCATGTAGGTATCTGAAGGCATTCAAAAAAGTGTTCTAGAAACAGTGTCAGGAAAGCTCTGTGAGACACAGCTAGGAGAGAGGGGTATGAATTATGGAATGAGCACAGGATTGGGAAACAGGAACTTCTGAGTTATACTCCCAGTTTTGAAAATGAATTACCCTGTGGAGATAGGCAAGTCACAACTTGCCTGTGCTTCAGTTTCCCCATTTTGAAAACAGAGATAGTAATATCTGTTAACCTTCGTCACAGGGCTATTGATGTTAAATAATGTTTGCAGAACTTGAAAATGAAAAGTGCTTAGTATTGAACCATTATTAACAATGCTGAATATTGGTCAGAATGAAATATCAATACTTCTAGAATCTAGCCTGAAATGTAACCCTTACCCAATCCTTTACTTTAGGGGGATGTTTACCTGGTTTAGAATTAAATAGGAACTGTGGCCACAGTTCAATGAAATAGTTCTATATGCACCTAATAATAAGCACATGAATATGGGCTATGTCTGCACTTACTAAAATTAGTTCGAACTAAGCAAGTGCCATTCATGGCACTTCCTTAATTCAAATTAGCTATTTCCATTTAATTAGTTTTCATTAGCAATTAGTTCGAACTAACATGGCCACATTGATTAATTCAAACTAACTAATTCAAATTAACCCTTAGTTTGAATAGCCTATTCTAATTTATTAGTTCGAATTAAGGAAGCCCTTAATTCGAACTAATTAAAGCTTAGTGTAGCCATGGCTTTAGTTAGTTCAAAATAAGCCTCCTTAATTCGAACTAACTTGCCAGTGTAGACATAGCCATGAAGTTCAATGAGACTGCTTGTAAACTTGAAGTGAGACATGTACTTAAGTATCTTGCTTTAGGGCCTTTGGGATAGAATTCTATGTGTGAAAGTTCAACTTCATTTTAAGCTCTTTTCTCTGCCATGACAGTTCATCTCAGTCTTTCTACAATCCCTCGAAAGTTACCAACTCTATTTAAGAACATCAGATTTATTATTTAAAACAAATTTACTGCTGTTTTTCAAATCACAGAGGGACTGATTCTTCTCTCTTCACTCATATTGAATAGCAAATTATTTTTGAGTAGTCTCATTAGAATCACAAACCCACCCAACATACAAATGAAGTTATAATCGCAATTAGAGCAATTAGTTCTCATATTGTTGTGCAATAACTCATGCTCAGGTGTTGTGACTAACACAGCGTATCTGTGTGAATAATTGTCCAATATTTCAAACCCTGGTGTATCTTATTAGTGAATTAAAATATCAGTCATGCAGTAAATTATTCCTTGGAAATCTTGGTATTTTGTCAACATTTTTTATTTGTCTGAAATTATGTAGTAGTAAAAAGAAAAAACTATGGCAATTTAGTGTTCATCTTGAAGGTATATGCCTGCATTTTTGGCATGTATAGGAGTTACACATCAAAGAGTAAATAGACTAGCAAAGCATCTTCATCTGTGCTTAATATTTCTTTGGGTCCACTCCCTTAGCTCCATTTAAATCAAGTCATTCACAGAAGGTGCCACAGGTGAAGCATTTTCTAGGTCAGAATTCAACATTACTATTCTTCAGTGAATGGTACTGATTACCATACTGAACTCCTTTCATCAGCACCAGTCAAATTCCTGTAGGTGCAGATACATCATTTGAGGCTCGCTGGTAGTGTGATAATAAACGTAAAAATACATTTCCCCAATGAGGATATAAGGAGCTGTTTATCTAGGCAGAATGCAGACCTAGGGATAAAATCCTGGTCCTAAGCAATTCATAGTGAGTTTTTCCATTGGCTTAATTGAAGCCAGGAGTTCACCCCAAATGATCAGAATCTGATTTTAAGATGTGGATTTGTGACTATAGATTTGAATAGGAATATTACTTGTTCTCGCAGTCCTCCTGCTTCATTCCCTTCATATCTTTTGCACCCCTTTCTTGATGGTTTGTATTCTGCTGCCTATCCTGTTTGGATGGCAGAATGTCACACGTCAGATTCATTCATCTCTCCTATTCTTAAAACCAATTTTTTTTTTCCAGGAATCTTTTCCTTGCCTCCTCTCTCTACTCCCTGAACTGTTATCCTATGACTTGTATTTTTCTTGTCTCATTCAGGCCCTGATCCTAAAATGAACGTTGGCTAATCCTTCCTGGCTGCTGGGCCATGGACAGCCAAAGGCTGTGCTTGCTTATGCTGGGGGCCAAATTGGCAACATTGCCAGCCCCAGAATCAAGGAAATGAAATTAAATGAACTGTGTGCAGGGGAATGTAGCCCCCCTTCCCGCCCCACACAGAGGAATTTTGGACCCAGCATAGAAACAAAGGTGAAGGATCCAGTTGACGGACTGAAACCTATAGGAAATTCTGAAGACCATCAAAGTCAATGGAAAATCTCTCATTGACTTCACAGCCTTTTCATTACATTATATGTTAGTGAAGCACCATGTGAATTTATGATCCTCTCCTCTATAAAAGTTTTGTATTAATGGCAATATTCAAAGAAAGAATTTGACCTTATGATTTCATATTTTCCTCATACACAAAATGTTTTAGTTGAAGGGAACTGGAGACAGATGAGGTACATTTGAGCAATTCCTATCCCTACCTAGTATCCCTAGTATTAGTTGCAGTACCCCCATGTATTTTTGGGAAACATTAGTTATGAAGGACCAAACCAATTAACCATTTTCATACAATTTTTTGTAGTCCATGTAAATTATTTGTCATGCTCTCCATCTTATTCAATATCCCCTGGTGATCATTAATGAGGTATACTTGTCCAGAGCACCTTGGGCAGAAATGAATAGCCTGCACTGGCGGTAATTAATCTATGCCAAAGTGTAACTGTGAAGAAAATTTGTGCAGCTCTCTATCTGACAAGCAGTTATTTGGATTAGAGATAAAATTTACCTCCCGGGAGGTGAACAACATGGAAGAATATTTTTTTAAAGCATCGTCTAGGAGTTGTACAAAGACAACCAAAGACAGTTTAGGACTACAACATGGCTCCCTATAACAAGTTTCTACAGCGGGAAGAATGAATAAGGAATGAAGCCTGCTAGAGGGTGCCCAGAATATCTCTGGTGGCACAAAAGAGCAATGATGGCAATAGATTTGGCCAGCTAGAAATTCCCCCCATATAAGGAGAATCCACAGAAGGCAGAACCCTCAGAGTTGCTCATTGCCACCTTTTCTTGCACCTTCTGGCCTAGAGCTGATGGCCTGCAGAAAGGTTATGACTGCAGAGTCTATGCTCTGCCTGATCCTAGCTGCTGGATGCCCTCTTGGGGCCATGGACAGCCAGAGGTTAGGCTTGTCAACATTGCCAGCCCCAGAATCAAAGGTTATGTCTACACTTATTAATTTAGGTCGACTTTAGCTAAGTCGACTTAAGTCGACTTAAAGTTGACTTTGTTAAGTCGACTTAGCATGTCCACACTTAAATTTAAAGTCGAATTGGGGGGAACTTACAAAGTCGACCTAGAGCGTCCACACTGGAAGCCTAGGTCGACTTCTAGGGGCTAGGGGGACGTTCGGCAGGTCAATGGTGGCAGGGGGGGCACCCCTTGCCAAGTGCCAGGGAGCTCAGCCTTTGCCCCATTGTACCTGGGTACAATGGGGCAAATGGGGACAGGGACCCTGGCAGGGCATAGGGGCAGGGTGGGCAGGGCATGCCACGCTCTCCCTGTGCCACCCCCTGGCAGGGAGGGCAGAAGGGGAGTCCTGGAGAGCCCTAAGTCGACTTAAAGTCAACTTAGGGCTACTCTGCGTCTACACTGGCTTAAGTTGACTTTAGAAAGTCGACTTAAGCCTAAATCGACTTTAAAGGAAGTTTAATAAAGTTGACTTAATTTTCCTTAAGTCGACTTAAGCAAGCTGCTTAAGTCGACTTAAGGAAAGCTTAGTGTAGACACAGAGTAAATTAAGCCTACTTAAGCAAGCTTAAGTCGACTTAATTTGCAGGTGTAGATGCACCCAAAGAGCTTTGAAGGAAGCATAAACACATTTACATCTCAGATCCTGTAGTAAAGGCAGTGCAGACAAACCTGGAAATCTGACTTTACCACTTTAAACATCAACTACACTTGATCATCTTGCACTCCTATTCAGCAAGAGTAATTCTTTGAAGTCAATAGTTACACCAGTGTAAACCCAGTGTGAGATCAAAATCAACCTGTTGTCTTTCTATTTATATTTGATACAACAGAGAAAAAGACAGTGGAAAATTTCTAAGAGTGGGGTGATGATCAAAGTGGCAAGGATTGTGTCACAGATCTACAGTCTCTTACATATGGCATCATGCACAATGGCCCATTTGCAATCACACACAGCCTCCCTTCCCATTGGTAGTTACAAGTTAATCAGAGCTTTCCATTCCTGAGCAATCTAGCCTTTCTCTAGATGGTGTCATTACAAATTTAACATTTACCATAGCTAACATAGTATTTGTGGTTTTCCTCATTCTAATTACAGGCTTTGCTGCAAATACTGAAACAGGTAAAAAATAAAGAGATATGATAAAGTTTATGATATCTATTATGCTTATTCTTGTCTGTTATGAAAATAGAATATTCCATTTCCACCAAGTCTGCAGCTGTATGATGTTCATTTCTTGGGAACTTTAACTTGTTGCCATCAATACGTTGCACAACAAGAAGACTGAACTACTGCTATCTGGGGACTAAAGCCATTATATTTTTGAAGAGCCTTTCTAAAAGGCATGTTTCCACTCAGCAATAATGAATAATGATGCTGTTGTTGGATCTTTCTTTCTTTCTTTCTTTCTTTCTTTCTTTCTTTCTTTCTTTCTT
>ML685770.1:13725977-13739082 GCA_007922175.1 Pelusios castaneus
CTTTCTTTCTTTCTTTCTTTCTTTCTTTCTTTCTTTCTTTCTTTCTTATTTAACTCCTGGTATTTCTGCCTTTCATCCAATAGTACAACATACAAAAATATTTAAATGTTTGAGTAGAACCCATGAATCAACCATCCTTTCAGTTTTAGTCCATTGGTGTCATTTAACCATCTGCTATTTTGTTTATAAAAGATAATTTTCCTTACTTATAAAACATTTTTGTATCTCAAGGAGATGAACATAAAGGTCTTTGTATCATGGTCTTTCTAATCAGTCTACAGATATGTAAACTCAAGAAGTCACATTTTGCTTCCATACCATTACAAGGCATTTCATTTAAATTTATGGGTTCAGCAACATAGCAAAATGACATTGTTTTTTGTTAATGTTCAGATATTAACTTTTCTTAGCTTGTGAAGAAAACTGTGAAGAGAAATAACAAGAAAATAGAAAGAATTTCAGTTCCTATGTGGATAATTTCCTAGCTATTTGTATGATGCATTTGAACTTTACTAATATTTATCTTAAATATTTCTTAAGTGAGTTTTACCATTCTCAATTGACATTGAATATTAAAAGGTTTGAAGAATGTAAGGGGCAGGTTTAAGTTAATTGCTGTGAGTAAAATCCTGGCTTTATTTACATCAGTGAGATTTTTCCCATTACACTGATTTCACTTTACTATATTTCTGAAAGTGTTTTGGGTTGGATAGATTGAGCCGGATTAGTTGCAAGGCACAATGGTACAGAAAGCTGCCAGATCTGGCTAGCTGGCAAGTCTCTGATGTGAGAGATCTCTAATAAGCTTCTTCATCACTTTCTTCTCCTACTCAACCCCAGTGCTGAGGCCTATCAGAATGGGGATAGGTGTGACTGGAAAAAAGTGCTGTGCTCTGACTATTCCCAGCTGCCATATAGTTCTTTAGGGACCTAAATCAGTTGGTATAAATCAGAGCAGCCTCCAAGTTGCTTTAACCAATATTAGGGCCCAAGGAGGTGCAGATCCACCCTGAGAATCAGGGAATTTGTGATTAGCTCCTCAGCAATCCCTCTCTCTACTGTGCCAAGTTAAAGCTGGGAACATTGGAGAAACTGAGCTATTATTAAATAATTCCCTGTGCCTGATTATAATGACACATATTATACTTAAAATCTATGGGCATATCTGATCATCAGTCATCTCCAGTTATTACATTGCTTGGAGATATTAGAGTAACAAGCATTTAGTTCCTTCCATATTACAAACCCAATTATTAAATCATTTCTGCCCAAGTACAATTCTTGTCAAACTTAAATTTAAATGAGATCAAACATTGCAGGAAGAAATGCAAGACGTTCAGAGAAGGAAAATGATTACTCCTCATCAGCCTGCTAGGAATACCAGATTAAGGATCTGAAAGTTTCAAATTCTGCATAATTTTAACTGGACTCCATCCAGACTTTTTCAGACAAGGGTTGTTGAATTTCAGTGAGTGATGAAGTTGAACTCTAGAGAGGGATGAAGATGTAATCAACATTTTATGATCTTGTAATAAATGTACTAACTTTTGTGAACAAATAACTGTCCTGCATGATGAAGAGAGGCCTATACTAACCTTTCAAACTTAGATTGGCAACACTTGGCACCTATATAAATCCCCTCATTTTCAAAGGTGCTAAGCATTCAGTAGCTCCTACTTAAGTCAATTAGAGTTGTGGGTTTTTCTGAAAACCAGATGCCTAAGTGTGAATATAGGTGACTCATTTTAGGTAGCCTCTGCATCTGTGGGAGGCCCTCCGTGTGTCCCCCCCAAATCTGTCTGTCCCTGGACTATGTCCCCCTGCTGTTCCTGTCCCACAGGCATGCACAGCCCTGCCCACAGGGAGGGACGGAGAGAGGAAGGGAGCAATCACCGGCAAGTGCAGCAGGTGTCTGGTGCACTGTCCCCTTGCCTGGGTCATCTTCAGTGGGGGGATCCTGCTCCCCCTCCTCCTATGAGGATTGATCTGACGTCAGGGCAGGGATGAGCTTCGGGCTAGCAGCTGATCCCGGGGCTGGTGAGGTAGCCTCCTGCTGCTGGGTGCTGGTCTCCCCCTGCTCCAGCACCAGAGCCTTGTCCACCAAGCCCTCCTCCTGGTCGTCGTTGAGGGAGGGTGGCTTGACGGAGTCAATGGTGTGGCCTGGGCGGCTGTCGGTCTCCTGCCCCAGAAAGGCATCCAGCTGCTGGTAGTACTGGATGGTAGGGCTGCCCCTGTCCAGAGTGCCTTCTCCCAGGCCTTTTGGTATCCCTGTCTGAGGTAATTTATTTTCACCCAGACCTGCTGAGTGTCCTGGTGTGGCCCTTTTCAGTCAGGACCTGGGAGACAGAGGCATATACCTCCCAGTTGCGATGGCTGCCCCACAACCGGGAGTTCACTGCCTCATCCCCCAAAGTGACCAGCAAGTCCAGGATTTCCTGGTGGCTCCAGGATGGAGCCCACTTGTGGTGCTGGCTGCTCTGCTCAGCCATCTTCCCAGATGGCAGGCCTGGGAAGCTCTGGGGAGCAGGGTGTGCAGGGCTGTGTCCTACCCTGTGGTTGGCTTGGTCAGGCTCTTCCTGTGCCAGGAACCCTGGGAGGGAGGTCTAGAGGTCATGGAGGTCGACATTGGGCTACTCTGTGTCTACACTGGCTTAAGTCAACTTAATAAGGTCAACTTAAGTGCGAAGTCGACCTAAAACTAGTTGTTATTAAGTCGACTTAAGCTTTCCTTAAGTCGACTTAAGGAAATGCTTAAGTCAACTTAATAAAAGCCCAGTGTGGACACAAAATAGTTTGTCAACTTAAGCCTCAAGTTGACTTAATTTGTAAATGTAAATGCACCCTATGATTCTTTTCAACAAGCTAAACCAAATCATCAATATTTCTGAATAGAAAATGTTCTGAACTTTCCACGGTTGAGAGCTCCGTTCCTCAGGCACCATGGGTTGCTCTAAGGATAACACTCTGCACAGGAGAACATGCTTTATCAGAGACATTGGAATGAACGGTCACAGGAACTAAGGACTCCAAATCTTGCCTCTTTCAAATTGCTAGGTGCACTTTCACTTTTCCTTTCCAATCATAATCACAGAACAGTCTATACATTAAAAAAAAAAAAACCTGAAATGTATCTCCCCCTGCCCCTCACCTCCTCCCGCCCAATCCAACCAAAATAAAATATCATACTGCACACAAAATTACCCTTCTGTGGCGAAGATAAGAGAGACAATGAACCACATGTGACAGATTCTAGTCACAATGCACTACTGGACAGGGCTCAGATACCAGGGTGATGAGAATAGTATAAGAACTTTGATACAATTGATCTTTCAAGACTGGGGGGACTTGGGTCATCAGGTCACCAGATGCAGTTTCCTAAGTTAGAATCACAGACAACAGAAATAACTGAAATTCAGCTAAAAAATATTAAGCCTGAGAATTAGTTGATGTAAATTTAAATGACTCTTGACTATATTAAGCGTTTTGTTCCCTCCCAACACACATGTACCCAAATTAACCAAAATGAAACTGACTGAATCTATGAAGAAAAGACAAAATACATCACAGTGGCTATGTCTACATTTGCACTTGTAAGTCGACTTAGTGCATCTACACAAAAAAATTAAGTCAACTTAAAGGGGACCTAGCAAAGTCGACCTAGAGCGTCTCCACTTGATGCCTAGGTCGACTTTGTGGGGCTAGGGGGACCTTGGGCAGGTCCATGGTGGTGGGGGGGGCACCCCTTCTGTGCATTGGGGCAAAGGGGGCAGGGACCCTGGCAGGACATGTGGGCAGGGTGTGACACTGTCTGGATTTAGGGAAGCATTTATGATATTATTTTCTATTCATCTATCATAAATGCTATAATCCATAGGAGCTATGTCATGTTTGGTATCAATAGAAAGGTAGTAATTTTCTGGGAATGATTATATAGTTTATGTCTAGGAATTCTATTTCGATTAGAAGTTAGGAATTTGGTGTTATATCTATACTTTAACTTGTATGATTCTGTGGGAACACCCCAGACAGGATGTCACCAACCATTGTCTCCTTAATGTTAAGGAATCTTCCAGGTGATATGGGACCAGGGAGTAACCTGATGAGCCATTAAGGACACAATGGTTGTATTCCTTATGTCCTTAAATCAAGCTTAAATCGACTTAATTTACCAGTGTAGACGAAGCCAATGTGACTAATCTTTCATTGTTTCCTTACTGCCCAGTCTTGCCATTCATCTAAATTTTGGGCAATCCTTTGATGTTTTTTGTTGTTTTTTTTTATGCTAGGCTCATGAGCATCTGGAAAGTGAAACATTTTATTCAACGCCACTTTTATTTTTTATCAAATGTCATGATAAACTTACAGAGTGGGAAGGGACACCTGCACTTTGTGAATGCAGCCACAGAGTAGTGTGTATATGGTATTAGTTGCTTCTCTCTTTAAGAATTTCAGCACTGACATTGTGTCC
Organism: Pelusios castaneus; assembly: GCA_007922175.1. NCBI lineage: Eukaryota > Metazoa > Chordata > Testudines > Pelomedusidae > Pelusios > Pelusios castaneus. The sequence continues at coordinate 13,730,446 of ML685770.1, forward strand.
CAAAGGACAGTATGATTCAGCATTAATGTATATGTTTCACAGCAGATCTGCACTGAAGTGTTTACCACGGAAAATAATTTGTATCTGTATTTTTTTTTGTCTGTCTTGCAGGCGAAAATATGTAGTATCTGTCCTAAAATGAGAAAGATCTGTAGGGAGGATGTGGAGATGATGATTTCTTCCTATTTATTTTTAATCAGCCTATATTAATAATGCAGTTTGGAATTTAAGATCAGAAAAAGACTTCTTACATTAACATAGAAAGTTGGTACTGCTGCCATAAAATAATGTGTATATCTGTCATTCATTCTGAAACATTTTGTTCTGTTAATCGGGAGGCACATTTTTTATCATTCTTTTCCCTTTAAATTAGGACAAATAGCTAAACAGCTTACTTTTACCGTGAAATTCTGGGATTTGGATTTGAAAGTACAAAGAAAAAAAACCGTTGGCGTTGTCAGGTAATAGGAAATATTAATGATATACCCTCAGTTATTCTGAAATATTTCAGAATCTAAACTACAAATAAAAGAATTTCGGGCCAGATCCTCACCTGGTATAAATGGGTGTAGTGCTATTGAAGTCAAAAGAGTTCTCGTTTACAACAGCTGAAGATGTTGGTCTTAGATCTCACTCAGAATGACTACTATTCTTCATTGTATTTTTTTTAAAGATGACAACCATTTTAAAATGCAGAAAGTGACTGGAATAATCATCATGATAGAAGCAAGTCTTCAACTATTGTTATAGTATAAGGTATATATCATATACTTATATCATAAGGTTTTAGTTTACTGCCTGTGGCCTTATGCTTTTAAAAAAAAAGTGGCAGTAGTGTAATTCTCTGTTTCTCAAGATAACAGAATAAAAAGTATGTTAAAGTTATTTGAGCCAAGACACAGGATCAGAACCAAAACAGCAGCTCTAAACACTGTTGTCCTAAGCGAAATTCAGTTCCAGATTTTAAGTGTGCAACTGTTCCTCAGCTAAATAACAGGCAAAATAAAAACCCCGGACCTGAACACCTTTGAACATAAGGGAAATTCGGATGAGAAATCATGGCCAACTGAAATCAAAAGAAAAACTCCCATTGGCTGCAGTAGGGCTAAGATTTTACTCCAGATCTTGATCCCATTTTTGCAACTTGGTTTATCTCTATTATTCTACTGCTTTCTGCAAATCATTTTCATTAAAGAGAGTCATCTCCATCTCTGCATACCTACAGTTCAATAACAGGATTGTTATGTATTGTAATTAAAGGGCACATTTTGAGGTAAGAATGTTCTTAGCCTGAAGCAGCACATATGCAAAATAGTGCACACACATACCTGTGCCTCCACTTTGAAAATGTAAAACCACACAAGACAAGCATGATATAAACTTTTCCCCACTTGCATTTGAACTTTTAAAAATGGGCATATGGGGGAACTGAACTTGCACCAGGAGAAGTAAATGGGTTTTCTGAGTGTTCTTCCCATGAGGAGCCAGAACTACCATTGACATCTGGGAGAATTTTGTGCACTGAATAATGCAAAGTACTGGTATACAGTAGCGGTTCACCGTGGAAATCACAGAAGATACTTTCCCCCATATTTTACAATCTCACTGTTATTTGTTATTCAAATATTTGATTGTTTCCAAAAACAGAGAATGAACACTTTTTCTTTCTGGTATTTATAATGCCTACTATTGTTATTTGCTTAGTCCCATTTTACGAGCTGCTTTTCACACATATCTTCATCTGGGTTTTCCATGAAATATCTTTGTCCCTCCTAGACAAGAAAAGCAAGAGAGTAAAGTGATGGAAAATAACTAATGTACTGATCAGGAAAGATTCTATCTAATGTCTGTATTCTAGGGAAGTTTGGGGAAAGATTCCACAATAAATAATGTGTTTGGGATATTTCATATGTTGTTCTGTGTGGATCAAGCTAACCTATGCAGAGGGCCAAAATATTGACATCAACAGGGGCACTGCTGCCCTCAAAAATGTTTGATCCAGCTTGCTGGCCTGGGCCTCAGCTGGCTCCCGGGCCTCTTCTGGGTCGCCGGCCCTGGGCGGGCCTGTCAGGCTGGCTCGCGGGCTTGAGCTAGCCTGCTGTCGCCTGCCAGCTCTGAGTCCCTGCCAATTGCAGGTCTTTACTGGCCCCAGGCTGGTCTACCGTCATGTGCCAGGTAACTCCAGGTCCTGGCCAGCCCTGGGCCAGCTTGGGCTGCTTGCTGGCTCAGGTCCCGGCTGCCACCTGCCAGCCCTGTGTCCCAGGCGCTCCGGTTCTAAATGACTGAAAATCTCAGCGAATAATTTCTACAACTGTCCTAATTAAACATGCAATTAAATGTCTATATGGTGTATCCAAGGGTCCAATTCTCCTCAGTTAAGTAGGACATCATATGTGAGTAAATATTACTTACTTGAGGAAAGGTTGCAGAGACAGGCTCTAAATCCAATGAACATATGAATAAAGACATATAATAGCTTACGTTCACTTAGTTCATGAACATTCACACTATTCCTCTTCATCACCCCAGCACCCCTCTCCCCACTATCTGAAAAGAAAAGCAAAGAAAGCAACTAATTTTCATGTACACCAGGGAAACATTAAAATATTTTTTAAACTGGTACATGGAGTAGGACAGATACAGATTAGGGAGGATAATTTTGTAGCCTCCCAGCAACCCTAGCAAAGCAAAGTAATTGCCTAGAAATCATTATGTGAGGGAGAAATGAATACACCGTGAATACTTACAACTTCTCAATGCTATTGCTTCTGCTACTTGTAAGTTATTAGTTTCAGCCTTCCTAGGTCCTCTCTTCCTAACTGGCATACTATGAACAAAAACAATTATTATTGCTCTTTTATGAGTGAGCCAAACTCTCTGCAACGAATAAGCAGGTTTTCCATCAGTGGTACTTGCTGTTTATGACATTCAGTATCAGTTACTAGAGCTTTGGATGACTGTGACTTGATATATTATTACATTGGCTTAGCTATTTCACATGCCATCCATCTTTATTCATATACTGCATACCAATACCACCCCTCTTGAATTCCTGTTATATTCTGATATAGCCAATTTTGCTCATTACATGAATGCCTCAGACATCTCTGGTGCATATTTTTTCTCTGTTTGTTTAATGGCAATAGTGCTAACAAGACTGATAAACCTGTCCTCTAGAAATAAGGTAGCTGCAATAGCTACATCCGTCAGCAGCAATATTATTGCTATTTATAATTCACACGGCTCCAACAATGTGTTAGACACTTTGCAGACAAGTCTGTAAACAAGGCCCCTAACCTGAAGAGCTTGAAATCTAAATCTAACATTTTGCAAGATCTTTGCAACTTTATGACTATTGCAGATTATAAAAAAGATGTAGGAAGTATAATGAGGTTGGAAGCCACACTCTATGTTTCAATGTTAATATCAGAAAAAATCAGCATTGCAGAATTATTTCTTCTTGAAATGTTTGTTTGTTTACTTCTTCCCTCCCCACAGCTATAACTTAGAGTCCTTTTTCATTAATCTAATAGATTTGTGCAGAAATGTGTCATTGGATAGGTGAAGATTCAGATATTTGTATGAATTATCGCCCCTTTTTGTTCAATATGAGTTATATATTGTCCATCTCCAGCACTCTTTTGTTAAATGTACCTAAAAGTCTGTTGCCTGCCCCATTGATTTGGAAGGAAAGAGAGACATGCACAATGAAACTTTGTTAAAGCTAATGTGAATCTGTTATTGGGGTTATTACAGGTCAGTACAATTCAGCACTTTCTCTTTGAGTTAATACTAAACTAGTGCCCCAGAGGCCACTGGAGTTGTCATCTTTTCGAAAGATATAAAAACAAAGTCCTGACTAAATCTTATAATTAAAAATCACACAGCATAAGATTAAATATGTTAATCCTAGTATGCTGGCCAAATTCCAGCTGGCTAATTACACTCTGCCTGCTTGAATTTTCCCTGTCGTTTGTTTAGAAAATTATTATTAGTCACATCTTCTCCCAAACTGCTGTGTATTTTCATTGTGCCTGACTATGTGCCACATCTGAAGTAGCTGTCTTTTTGTGATGGGTGAAGGGACCGCTAGGTATTTTCTACATTGCCAATTTTCTTAGCCATGCTTGGTAACTTACTTTGTTATTTCTTTCCTTTGAGGTACCTATCAACCACAATGAAGTGTTTTGAAGCTTAGTTACTTAATGATAATCACCACTGAGATCCTCAAATGAAAGTCCCTCATGGTGGGAACAACATTATTTTTACAGGGACTCAGCACCAGTCAGGATGATGTGCTGGATAGGTCCATGGGAAGGTTGGTCGGGGAAAGAATGCTGGCTGGGAAAGAATGCTTTCCACCAGCTTAGTGGAAGCTGCCATATAGCCTCACGACACACTCTCATTTTGGGAGAGAATCTGTGTAGGCACTCTTATCGCCATCCCCTGTTTTGTAACCCTCCCCTTCCATCCATGCACTTCTAGAAATTGAATCCCTTACTCTGTGCTGCACAGTGGATGGACCCCCTTTCCTTTATTGATTACTGCACCTATTAAAGTGCCCTGGTTCAGCTACTAGAGAGACTCCTATCACCATGGAGGTGAAGACCAGATTTATTCCATTGTCATTAGTCAGACTCCCAAGAAACCTTTTTTTTTGAGCTTTATCAAAAACACTCCCAGAACATTTCAAATAAACTCCCAGGGATCATAAATATTAGTTCTGTTTTCCAGATTTGCACCTATAAGGCGGGGTGGAAAGGGAGGGTCATATCACTAAAAGGAAGGAAACATGGGTTTTGTTCATGATAAATACAATACAATTATTGCATGAGCCCATTTTCTCCCATGAAAACTCATGCGATAGATAAATCTGTTAGTCTTTAAAAGTGCCATAGGACTCCTTGTTTGTTTTGCTGAACTAGACTAACATAGCTACCCCTTTGGAACTATCCAATACAATTGTAATTCAATAGTGAAATGATCTTTCAACTAATAAAGCTAGTGATTGATGTGTCCTGACAATTAAACAATAATACACAATGGTTTGAAAATAAAATACCCATTTGAACCTTAAAAATGAATGAACGATAAAAGATCAATTGAAAGTAATTTGACATTTTCAGCACTAAATCACATATTAGATAAATGCGTACAGCGCTTTGCAGTGTTGTCAACTCAATGCATTCAAAAACCATGTATCAGGCACCAAAAAATCTTGGAATTGGCTTAAAAACATTGGGTTTTTTTTCCAAAAAATACATTTTTGGTTTCTTTTTACTTGTCTTCTGTTTTCAGATCCTTTAGGGCTCACTGGAATGATGACTTTAAGTGTTTCTGCACAACCATGAGGGACAGAAATTCAACTATTTTAAAAATAAAACTGGGATTCTCATTGTGACATTACCCAGGGGACAATCTGGACAATCTGGACTGACAGCTGTGTCCTCTTAATCAGCCTAGGGTGCCTTTTACCCCACGTCACCGCAAGAGCAACCACTCCTGGTCTGCTCACTCACAACACCCAAATGTAAATCCCTCACAGCTATGAGTGATACATTACGTTGTAGGGTCACACAAGAAAAATCCCTGTCCCAGACTTTCTCCCAGAAATGTGCATTTTGTGGTGCTCAGTACCCTCCTGGGCAATAAAAGCCCATATAAAGTCCATCATTTATCAATTGTAAACAATGTGCACAAATCTCAAGTGGAATTTCTCAAGCACTTCAATCCAAATACACTGATTTATACAAATCAACTGAACAATCATATTAACTACAGACAAATAGATTTTAAATAAGTACTAGTAATGAGGCGTATAAGTCAGAAATAGGTTACAAAGAAATAAAAGATCAAACACAATTAACACCTAACTTAACAAGCTAAGTGAATACAAAGCAAAAGTCTCTCTCGCCACAAGTTCCAGCATTCTTGCTGGCTGAACCGCTGTCAGTCAGGATCATCCCCCAAGTCCAATGCTACTTGCTTGTTCTTCAGGTGTTGATGATGCCATGGTTAGAAAGTAAGGGGAAGATCGCTTGGGGCATATGCCCGCTCTTTTTAATAGCCCTTTCTATTGTTCAAGAATCACCTACAGTAGGCATTCAGGAGACAGAGAGTTGGTGTGGCCAGGAGCCTAAAATTTTTTTTTAGGAAAAATGTAGCTCTTTTGCCCACACACTGTCTCCGGCCAAACAATGGCCATCGGTGACAGCCCCTTTGATTCTGTTGACACCTGGCTGAGGTGTTGGTTAACCCTTTGTTCTGAGGAACTTATTTGTCATTGCCCTTCAGAATATGTTGGAACATGTCCTGGGTAATATCATACAGTGAAATTTTATATCTTTACTACAGTGTTGCCCCATATATTTTACCAGAGCAATAATGATCAGCAAATCATGAGTTTTCAAATGATAGCTTATACAGTATGCTTTGTACAGTCTTGTAAAAGGGGTGAACACGGGGGTACAGACTGATATACTTGCCTGGTCTCCAGAAGTCGAGGCCTTTACAAAAACACCAAATATTGAAAGATTCAGGAGGTGGCAATACTGGCTTTGTTCTCCAACTTTCATATCCTGGTTGTAACAAAAAAGAGCAGTAGTTTTGTTTAACTTGTGATGACAGTTGCTGGGGGAAGACATTGGAGAGCAACTCAGAATGTGGATATTGTGTGAGAGTGCTTTGGAATGTAGCAGTCAGATATGCTTGTGTACAATATACAGGGAGAGAATTAACCACAGATTGTTTAATTAAGACAGGTACAATTCACCTACCAATGAAATGCAATGAAGACACATCTTCATAAAACAGGAGTGACATAGTAGTAAGCCAGCAAAACAGACAAGGAATCCAGTGGTGCTTGTAAAGACTAACACATTTATTTATCACATGAGCTTTCATGGGAGAAAATCCAACTTTGTCAGATGCTTGAAGATGGAGAACTTACAGAATGGGAAGAAAATAAATGCAGGGAAGTGTGACGGATTTCCACTTCAAATGGCTGTATTCAGTGCCTTGCATGTTGACACGTTCCAAAAAGGGGTATTTTCATTTGCAAAATGGCAACAGCAAACACCAGCATCTTATAAAATGCTTATTTATCAATAGAATCATTCATCTGTAAAAAAATATTCTGAACCCTCACTAACCAGAGAGATGTTTTGTGCCAATTGCTTTTTGCTTTAGATGTCAGCCTCTCCCACAAGAAGCTGAACATAGAAAAAAGAAAATAAGAGAATAATTTAAATAAAAGAGAATAATTTAAATGAAAGTAAACTAAAATACAAATTCTAATTCCCAAAATCTGCAATTTCCTTATTTCTTAATAAGTCCAAGTGGTATCAAACATTTTTGACAAAATAGCTAAGAATTTTCGATAATTTTAGTAATTTATAGTCAGTTTAATTATAATGAAAGAGTTTATTATTTTTATAGGTAGGTGATTAATCTGTGACAAAGATTAAAGATTGCATCTCAGCAGGTAGTCCTATTTTATGTTCTCTCATTTTAATCATTAAGAATGCATACAAATTATATAAACAGAAGTGATTTTAGTTTATGCTAATTTTGGCTTGGCCACCTGCACATTACCCAGTGTTGGATTTAATTGTTGGAAGATAGATCATGGCAGGTTATGGGAAGTAGATTAATTTCATTTTTGCAGTACCTTCCAACTTAACACTGTGCTTGTACTTTGTTTTGCACCTCCAACACCTTTTTGTATTTATAGCATAGGACAGTTCAACCATCTATTGGGCATCAGTAAAATAAGTGAAAACACAACATGTCTTTCAGTTAAAATATTACGATTATTCTTTGATTATATTTAATTGGGTGTTTTTCCTCTGCCATTTTATTATCTTATTACAGGTTTACAATTTGCAAATGTGAAAAGCAATATTTAATTTATGTGATCTTCATAGTATTATTTTTGTCATTACAAGTTTATTCCCCAAAGCAGTTTTATTTTTCTGTACTTTGAAATTATTGTATTGCTTTGGAGCTCTTTCTGCTGGTTTTATTTTAAGAAATTTTAATTGACTCTCCTTTCCCTTTAAGATATAGCCTCCGGTGCTAAGCTTTTTTGTATTTTTATGCATAATGAAATGAACTGTTTACAATAATATTCAGGATGAGTAGAAATTAAATGTAGTGTCTTGATTTCCAAGAGAACATGGTTTAATGAGAATACCATATTTGGTTCCTCCATTCTGTAAAGTCTTTTTTTTTAGATAATGTTTCCTTTTGAAAACACATTTTAGCACTGATTTTTCAAAGGTTAAATCCAGCCTCCTGTTTTGTACACAACAGTTTTACATCAGAGAAATCTATATCATAAATTACATGCCCACAATTCCAATCATAATTCATGACTAACTTCCTGATTATATTCCAAAGGGGGAGCCGTGTTAGTCTATTGTAGAAAGACGACAAAGTCCTGTGTCACTTTTAAAGACTAACAGATTTATTTATCGCATGAGCTTTCGTGGGAGAAAATCCCACTTCGTCAGACGCTTTGAAGATGGGAAATTTACAGAATGGGAGGAAATTAAATGCAGGGGAGTGTATGACATAGGATCAGGTCAGACTGTAACAGCAAATCCTAACACCTATTTTGATTTGCTGTTACAGCCT
>ML685770.1:13739482-13783456 GCA_007922175.1 Pelusios castaneus
GCCATTGATCATTTTAGTTAACTGTCAGCCATTGATCATTTTAGTTAGCTGTCAGGGAGCTATCAGGGAGTTATCAGGGAGTTATCAGGAAGTTCTCTTCCGAGAAGAGATTGCAACCTTGTTGGGTATTCGAGGCTCGTTAGGGTGCTTGTTAGGATGCTCGTTAGGGCTGCAGCTGCTCATTAGATGACGTCTGAGTTCTTGGCATAGGTTCATGTGAGCGGTTATGCTTAGGCCTTTGAAATCTGGTTCAGGCTTGGGCCTATACATGCTAACTACTACTCTTAAAAACTAGTTTCCCTTAATAATATAAATTCCCATTAACCTAACCCACTCTATACAAGAATTTCCATCATATAAGAAATTCCAGTATTTTGATATTTGCTTTTGTCACAATTTGGGATGCAAAGTCAAAATATCCAAACGTTTGTGGAATAAAAACCTGCATCCCCCAAAAGAACCAAAAATAGACTCAGGAAGATATAAATGTTTCTTTTTGACATGTCAGATGAAAATAAACATTTTGAAATTCCCAAATCAAAATGTTTCATCTCAGTTTGTCAGCTCCCATGATGCACTGTGTAAATTCAACAACAATAAGAGGCTACTGTGCATCAGGATGTTTTAGTCCATCTGGGAAGTAAATGTGAGTAAATAGAAACAAGTGGAACTCAGAACTACAACTCCCAAGATAGACTCAGAGATTAATTTTATCCCAGTCTGTAATTAAATGTTTCCTTTCAGTTCAACAAACCAAACCAAAAAGTTTCCTTTAGACTTTCCTGACAGAAAATTCCTCCAAAAATCAATCTTTTCCTGTGGAAGATTTTAATTTTGACATTTTCTGATAAGAAAATATTTTATATCATTTCCACCTTCCTTAATAAATATTAGAAAAGAACATATAAAGAACTTCCAGGTCTTAACTCCCATTCCAAGTAGTTAGACCCAGACAGCAATCCTTCAAAATGCATGCATATGCTTCTCTTTGTTCTACTTGGTTAGTTATACTTGTATTATATTGTAACAATTTGTAGGCTCCACAATATCTCGTAGGAGCTGATGTATTTCTTGTTCTTGCATAAACAATCATTTCTCCTTTAATAATAAATCTCCCAAATTTATAGGTTCATTTCCTCTCCCAACATGCTCTATATAATTCAACAGAGGATTTGCTGCCTAATATGAATGCTTCTCTTTGAGTTTATTTCTTTGGATTGAATTTTTCTGCATTGATTTTTCAAAAAGATCTTTTCCCCAGGATACAGCACAGAATAATGTTATTACTTTATCATTGTAGGCAAAAGTGTAAATATTTTTTCCTATCCCTCAAAAAAAACCTCATAATTTTCTGTTGTCTGTAATTTTTTTGGCTATAGTTTTATAAGCTTCTATTTATTTTCAGCCTAAAGTGCTTTTGTAACTTTTTTTCTCACTACAGTTCTCATATCCTTCATAATTCTGAGAAATAAAATAATGAATTGTAACTATCAAATGTGTGCTTTGAATCTCTCTTGCTCATTTTTGAGAGAGTTACACATATATCTGCTGTGTGAATTTGAGTGTCACTTCATTTGGGCAAGTCTATATAATATCTTCATAAATGATTTTGATAATGGCACAAAGAGAACACATATAGTTTGCAGATCATACTAAACTAGAAAGAGCTGCAAGCACTTTGGAGAACAGGCTTAGAATTCAAAATGACCTTGACAAACTCAAGAAAGGATCTGAAATAAATTGGATGGAATTCAATAAGAATGAATGCTAAATACTACGCTTAGGAAGAAATAATCAATTGCATAAATACCAAATGGGAAATGGCTGCCTAGGAGGAAGTACTGCAGAAAAGGATCTAGGGGTTAAAATGGATCACCAACAAAATATGAATCGACAGTGTAATAGTGTTGCAAACAAAAGCCAATTTTATTTTGGGATGTATTAGCAAGATTTTTGTAAGCAAGGCACAAGAAGTAATTCTTCCTCTCCTTTCAGCATTGATAAGGCTTCAGCTGGAGTATTGATATGGTCTCAGCTGATGGTGTAAGCCCAGTCCAGTTCTGGGCTCCAAATATTGGGAAAGATATGAACAAATTTGAGAAAGTCCAGAAGAGAACAACAAAAATGATTAAAGATCTACATATGTGATCTATGAGGAAAGATTTTTTTTTTTAACATATATTTTTCTTAATCTGGAAAAAGAAGACTGAGGGGGAACATAACAGTCTTCCAGTATGTTACAGGCTATTATAAAGAGGAGGGTAATAAATTGTTCTCCTTAACCATAGAGAACAAGACAAGAAGTAATGGGCTTAAATTGCAGCAAGGATGATTTAGTTTAGACATTCGGGAAAACTTCCTAACTGTAAATGTAGTTAAACACTGGAACATATTACCTAAGGAGATTGTGGAATTTTAAGAACAGATTAGACAAACTCCTATTTGGGATGATCTAGATATTGCTTAGTCCTGCCTCAATGCAGGGGTCTGGCGCAGATGACCAGTTGAGGTCCTTTCCATTCCTACATATCTTTGATTCTATGACTAGTCTGTGTCTCTGATTTCCCTCCCACCCTTTGTCTATCATGTCTATTAAAAATGTACGCAAGAACTGTCTCTTCTATATGCATGTATAGAACCATCAATAAGGCCTCAATCTCAGTTCAAGACAATTAGCACTACCAGAATACAAATAATAATGCTACTTTATTTTATATTACTATTACTATTATAATGCAAATTAAATATACTGTTTCTAAAATTTGGGTTCTTATCAAAAGCCAGTTGACATCAACAGAAAGACTTGCATTAACTTTAGTGGGTTTTGAGTCAGATCTTGAAGCACTGAGTGTGATTTAATGACTGTCACAGGGCCACATAAAACCCCACACAATGTTTTTGTTGTTTGACTGTTTTTATCAGAACCAGTTCACTAGCTTTTGAATTTGCAAATGTTTTAGTAGGAATGGATCCAGTTTTCCCTTGGTCAGAGTCACATTGAAAATCCATAGATTTGGGGTTTTCACTGATTTTCACTTCTCTATGAGAACTAGAATGAATCTTAGGATATGTCTACACTACAACAAAACCCCCACAGCAGGTCAGAGTCAGATGATTGGTGTTTGTAGAGCTCAGGCTGTGGGGCTATAAAATCCCAAGTGAAATTTGAACTCAAAACACCAGCAGCCTCATACTGTTTTTAGATACGAGATTAGGTGGGAAAGATATTTGCAAAAAGCTTGGTTGAGTTCAGACACAAGAAAACGCCCCCCTGGTTTACAGACACGGGCAGATGTTGAAAGAAATCTAATTTTCAGTGCAGTCTAGTTATGAACATCACGTCATTGTATAGGATGATGAAGCAAACAAAACTGGTAGCAAGTGAACAGTCTAAGGGAATGGAATGTGATAATGAATATTACCAGCCAAAATAGCATTATACCTAACATACTTAATATGAGTTATTGTTTCTTCTAAACTGGGAGTGCCAAAATCAGTGTGTAAAAATCAGTCATTATGGGCCTGATTCAAAGCCCAGTATGGTTAATGATAGTCTCTCTATTGACTTTAGTGTGCTCTGGATACGGCCATAAATGGAATAGACACACACACCATGACAAAAATCTCCAGGTGATTCAAGTCATTCTAGAATTCTTGTTTGACATCTGTTAAAAAGAATGAAATGGCCCTTTCGGTTTCTAGCAATACTACAGGTAAATTGATTATGCAGAAACATGGGATACTTTGTTTTGCACAATCTTCTGCTCTTTAATTATTAAGCAGGTTATTCCCAAATGGCTTTGACATGCATGCAGTCTGACAAGCCTACTCTAAATTTCAGCCTTTTCCAAAATGTAATTTTATAAGGAAATTGCATGTCATCGCAATTGCGTGACTCCGCTTGGTGACAGACATCTCACCACAATCGATATGAAAAGAAGAAAAATCAAATATTAATAAAAGATGGTTGTGTCTTGCCCAGGTTCTATATTTCTTGTAAATGTCTTTTTTCCAGTCAGGGATTGGGTATGAGCTCCATAACACTGAACTCACAGTGACATTTCCCATTTCAATTACATCCTGAGATGTCCTCCTGCCTCCTTCTCTCATTCATTACCAGTGCACACAAGCAATGAAATCAGATACTGCATCAAACTGGAGTTCGGGGTTCATTGAAAAGCGGATGGGTTATTGTTGTTTCTCCAGAGCAAAAACACTCCAGGAAGGATTGTGCTTTGCTACAGCATTCATTTAAATGTACACGGTCATCCCCAACAACTAGAAAACACCAACTTTCGTAACAACTGCAGACAAGAAATTTTAGGTCATGTCTCCCAGTGTATAATTGTAAGGGACTTTCCAGGGGAATCTCTAGACACTGCATGAGTTATTCCTGCCTGTCATTGTTTATTAGCCTCCTTTCTAATGCAGACTCTTTTGTCAAGCCTACAGAAGGACAGTTTAGAAAAGCAGGCCCTGGTGATACTTAGCAAGGAGTAGTTGGAGCCCGGGGTTTTTCGCCTCTTGGCAGTGAAGATTATGCTGCTGAAGTCCAAGGTATGTTGCAAATTACTTCATCCTCCCTGTCCTATCTCTTTTCTCCAGCATGGTAGTGACCAGGGATTTTTGTAAAAAAACTCTGAGGCAATTTTCCCCCCCTCTCAGTACTCGCTTCAGGTGGTAGAGCTCTGTATAACTTATTACTCTAGGATCTGGCTCATCAGCATGATATGTTAGCATTTTGCAATGAAAAACAACAGAGTCCTGTGGCACTTTTAAAGACTAACAGATTTATTTATCACATGAGCTTTTGTGGGAGAAAATCCCACTTCGTCAGATGTTTTGAAGATGGGAAACTTACAGAACGGGAGGAAATTAAATGCAGGGGAGTATTGATGACTTGCTAATAAGCTGTGTTGAAATAGATGAATAACAAATCACAGCTTCAAAGAGAAACTGCAGAACTCGAATTTATATGCAAGTTGCCTTGGGGTTAAACAGGGACTATGGATTTTTCTCTCATTACAACAGGTGATTTGACCTCACCTTCCTCTGTTCCCCAGTGTTTGAATCCTAACACCTATTTTGATTTGCTGTTACAGCCTGACCTGATCCTATGTCATACACTCCCCTGCATTTAATTTCCTCCCATTCTGTAAGTTTCCCTTTCTTTAAAGCATCTGACAAAGTGGGATTTTCTCCCATGAAAGCTCATGTGATAAATAAATCTGTTAGTCTTTAAAAGTGCCACAGGACCTTGTTGTTTTTCTGCAGTAGACTACATGGCTACCCCTTTGGAACATTTTGCAATGGAAACAGTAATGTCTCTGTTGATGAAACATTATACAAGTGCTGTACAAAAGCCCACCAGAAGACCATTTAGGATTACATATGATAATACCCCAAAGAACTGGTGGAAGGGCAAATGCCCCCATGCCATTACCTTTTAAATATCTGACTGACTTCAGCTGAATTACTCTTGTGAGTAAGGGATCTCCACAGTAAATAAAGAATGCATAGTTTATATGACGTGTCAGTTATATAAAATAGCAATGGAGCATTTGATGTACACTGCTAGAAAGACAGGCACAGATAGGTATGTAGAATTTATACAACTGCCTCAGTAATTTGAGTTACTGATTTATCAAGCTCAATCCCTACTTCAATCTAAAGGCTAGTTCTAAAGAGCTAGTAAAAGAAAACACTCCCCCCCCCCGCCCCAGAAAACTATCCTTGTGCACCTTCAATCACATTATTTCTGTTGTTAGTTCTCTGCATCTATTGATCCAATTAATGTGGATCTTCCCCCTCCCTTGTTCCGACTTTTGTCTCCTTCATATTCAGATCAGACAACCTCCTGCTCTACACAGTTACAGTGCCCACCAGGGGTTCTGAAACTACAGGATATACAGAGTCCCTGCTCTTAGTTTCAATGGTCAGTCACACCCCCGCCTGGAGAAGCCATTAAAGGGCTGGATTTTGCTCAGTTGCCCTGTCAGGGATGCCCATACATAGCGTGGTCATCATTGGGATCTATGGCTATGTCTACACTTGTAAAGTTAAGTCGACTCTGTTAAGGTGACTTAATAAGGTCGACTTTAAGTCGACCTTGTTAAGTTGACTTAACAGAGTGGCTACACTTTAAGTCGAGTCGACCTTGTTAAGTCAACTTAACAGTAGACATAGCTGTCCACACTGGCTTTAAGATGACTTAATAAGGTCGACTTAGCGCCATTGCCCATCCACACTGGCTTTATGTTGACTTAATAAGGTCGACTTAGCGCTATTCCCCATCCACACTGGCTTTAAGTTGACTTAAGAAGTCGACTTAAGGCTTAAATCGACCTTCAGGGGTGGTGTTATTAAGTCGATTTAAGCTGTTATTAAGTCGACTTAAGGAAACGCTTAAGTTGACTTAATAAAAGCCCAGTGTGGATGCGGCTGTGTGTAGGTCAACTTAAGCGTACTTAAGTCAACCTAAGTTGCCAGTGTAGACACACCCTATGAGATACTGGAGTATATTCAGTGAGATCTTCAGAGATTTTAGCTGTTAAAATCAAAGAAGTCTCTATTGAGATTGAAGCATTTATGAAATGTGATTTTTTAAAGGCTTAAGACTTGGCCAGATTTAGTCAGCTTTTCACAGGGAAGACCAAAGGCACATCCCTGGCACAGAAAGGCCACCGCTTACTAAATTTCAAATCCCTACTCCAAAGCATATGTGAGATAGAGCATTTCAAAAAGAGATTTCAAGATTTTTTTATCATGAGGAAAACAACATATTCCCTCTTTGACTGATCCTCAGAAATGGTTGAAGAATTTTGGCTGACATTTTCCAGAATAGCTGAACCTGAAACAGACATCCAGTATGGAAAATTTCAACCCAAACACTTAAAGTTTTGCAAAGTTAGAAACTACCAAAATCAGAGTAATTTAATAAGAAGCTTCTGTAAACCTTAATAATAGGCACTATTACCAGTCTCAGCTATAATACCGTATCTAACTACCTCATGCTCTTATCTATTCCTTAGCTTGTCATTCTGCCAGGTTTAAATGGGCCTTTGTCACTGATTTTGAAAATTTGACCTTTACATTGGTGATTACATTTCAGTATTTTATGTACCTCTTATTTGTACAGATTTTACCCCTAACTTCATTAATTTCACTGGCCTTATTCTGATATACGTTGGTACAAAACCAAGAATAAAATAAATCCTATCCTCACAACTACATGGGCAAAAATGCATGTGGATTTTCATACCTCATTTTTGTATTGATTTACAACATTTTCATATGCAGTCATGATAAATGCATTCTCAGATGAGTAATTTCCTTACTTACTGGCCATTTGTGCATATAATTACAGTGATTATGCACACACTAAGGGTAATTTCGTATGCATCACATTGAATACACATTGTTGCACAGAGGCAGTTCTGAAAATCTACTCCTGGATGAATATAATTTCCTCTAATCCCATGAATTAAAGCTATTTTTTTCTAATTTGCCCTGTAAATCTTGGACTATATTTTGCCTTAAATAAAACCCATTGCAACCCAGAAACTTCAAAGATGTTGCACAATTTATCCATAGCCTCAAATGTTTTCTGAGGCTTTTGATGTAGACAACTTTTTGCTATTCCACATACTCAGAGTGAATATTAGAACTTCCTCTGCTAAATTTAATCTTTTTTCTTCTCCCTTCTGAATTTTAATTCATTCATGTTTCAGACCATTATTTAAGAGAATGTCCTTTAGGGATTTAAAGTTTGTTGGCTGTCAGAACTAAGAGCTTGTGCCATAGTTCTCTTACAATGTAATTAATTAGAGAGTCTAATGGATTTTCTCTGTAGAAACATCATAAGAGCACATTATGTAGATACTTAGATATTTATCTTTACTTCTTTTTTCCTAAGAGTATCATTCATATCATTTCCAGGACCCTTAGGATTCCGTCTTATATTATTCTCTCTATTAGCATCACTGATGTTCTAATCTGTAGCAACCAACACCTTTTTATCAAAGATAACCAGAAATGAAGAGTACAAAAATGGAGTATATTAAGCTGCTTTCTCTGCTACACTTTAACCTTTATCTCTCTGTTTCATCATCTTCTGAGCCATCATGGACATTTTGCAAGGGCATCTTATTCCCAGTGAATTAAATTGAAAATAGCACTAGGATGCAGATCAATAGCTTTCTGGGCCAGAGGAGACCACTGTGATCATCCAGTCTGACTTTCTGTATAACATATGACATAGACTTTTCCAAAAATAACTCTTAGAGCATTCCCTTTAGAAAACCATCTAATCTTGATTTTGAAATTCCATCACAAGCCTTGATAAGTTGTTCAAATGGTTGATTATGCTCACTATTAAAAATGTACGTTTTTTTTTTCCAATCTGAACTTGACTAGCTTCAACTTCCAGCCATTGGAACATTTTAAACTTTTCTGTGTTAGACTGAAGAGCCCATTATTAAATATTTGTTCCCTGTGTAGGTGCTTGTATGTTGTAAACTCATCCTTTTATCTTCCCTGTATAAAGCTAAATAGATTGACCTCCTTGAGTCTATCACTATAAAGCAGTTTTTCTAATCCCTTAATAATTTCTGTAGCTTTTCTCAGAACTGCTCCAACTTTTCCAAATCTTTTTTGAATTGTGAGCACCAGAGTTGGACACAGTATTTCAGTAGCAATTGCAGCAGTGCCAGTTACAGAGGTGAAATAACCTCTCTACCCCTTGTTCAAGATTCCCCTATTTATGTATCTAAGGATTACATTATATAACCAAGGATTACATTCATCCTTTACATTCGCCACAGCATGACAGTGGGTGCTCACGTTCAGCTGATTACCCATCACGACCCCCAACTATTTTTCAGAGTCATTGTTTCCCAGGACAGAGTCCCCCATCTTGTAAGTATGGCCTATATTATTTGTTCCTAGATGTGAACATTTACATTTTCCATAATAAAACACATCTATTCTCATATTTTCATCAATACCCAAATTGGGAGCACAGGTCTGTGGTGTTTCAATTAACCTTTCAAGATCTAATAGGTTCTAAATTCAAAATGGGTTATTTGCCTAGCATTATTAAGGTGCTCTGCCTTTACATTTGAGGTATACACTTCACTTTTGACAATGGATTTAATTGAACTAAATTTGAGACTCCCTTCTATGCCAGTCAATCATACTTGAGCTGGTATTTTTCACTTCCATCAGACCATAAGTAAAGGTCATTTTTATTTTAAGATCCCTTAACATTCATGAAATTCTTTAGTGAACCTATTGAGCATCAGTTGGGTTACCTACAGCATCTATCTGTGAAGCATGCAGTGTAGATGCCACAGCTACCTCTGCAATAAAAGGAATGTTTTCCATTGCTCAGATGAGAACAAACTATGCTTGGAAGTTGGGTGGTGAGTTATGATGTGTTTGGAACTTAATCTTACTCTAAGTTTCATGAATGCTTTGAACAAAGATATTGGCGAGAGTACTATATAAATAAGAGATGGGCTATTAGAGTTGAATACATTAATTGTTTCAAGCCACAAGCCAAAATTTGAGCCAAAGTAAATCAGATATTTTAATGTACAGTAACATTTTTAAAAATAGTGCTTGGGTAAAAGTAACATTTTCTTATGAAACAGGTTTGCATCTTGTGCATATTTCTAGTCTTATCTTTTTACATTACTGTCAAAAAACAGTCTTGATGAGCTAGATCCTTTTCTGATTCCCTCATGAACAGAATTGCTAGCTGCATTCCCACAGTGAAATCCTTATAATAGGTTACGATGTACAAGCCAGGAAAAAGAGAACACAGCTTGCCTTTCAGATTGCAGGTTATTTGTAGATCTGTCAATTATACTCAAACCATCCATCTAACTGTACTTTGAACATATTTGATCTGAAAGCCACCAAGAAAAGTGAAAACATCTATTAAGACTGGGTTAACTTTGTCTCTCGGGGGGGGCCCCCCCATGTATTGTATCAAGTGGCTCAGTATCTCCCAGTAGGCCAGAAGTTATTATTTTGTTGTTTTCACACACAGCTGAAACTGGAGAGTGCAAATACCATGAGAGCTATTTTCATACTATTACCTTCATTTGTGATCATTCAGTTCAATTACTGCACAATTCTGCCTCCCTTTTCAAAGAAGCACAAAGCAAGGATGGCCGTTCTGCTGAGCACGCAAAATTTAGCGTAGTGCTCCCTTCCAAAACAAATAACATGATTGAGCCTTACAAAACACCTGGACAAGTACTGAGCAAACAGCACTAGTTGCTAAAGATTTTATATAGGCATCTACCACGTTTGTAGCCTGCAGTCCAATAACGTTGAAAAAACTCTGATTCTTTATAACATAATTCTTTGATTATAACTTAGATAATATAATAAAAAAATACTGGAAGACGAATTAAGGAATAATGAATATTTTTAACCATTTAAACAAAGTCAAGTGTTCTGTGAGTGGAAGACTGCATCATATAATGCCCAGTATATTACAAGGAGAAGAAAGTCATTATTGCTGAAGTATCAGCATCTATTAATCTATGGCTGTGAAAAGGAGAATAAAAATACAAAAACTACATTCTTGTGCAGTCATGACATATGCATTATTCTTACAAGATGACAAAGAAGGACCCTCTGTAATGCAGGTGCAAAAATGACCACAGTTTCATGGATTCAGGTAGAAACATAGAAAAGACTGATTGACAGAAATGTATATGGGAACTGACACGCAGAATGAATTTGTTATGAAATTTTTACCTTCTCAGATGTGTGGGCTTCTGGAAAGGCATAAAATGAATTGATCCAGCTAAAACTTTTAAATGACAAATTCTTACAAATCAATTCAGCAGTCAGTGATAGCTTTAGGCCAATCTTTAGAAAAGTCTCTGTAATTCTCCAATGCACGAGGCATATTAATTAAAGTTATGCATGAAAGTGCACCTTGGCATTTTCTGTGGATGTCAGAATCTGTTTAATGACATCCTGCTGCTTTGGAATCCCTCTACTGGAAAAAGTGTGTGCAGTTGAGGGTGATGGATGACCTGCCACATCCTGGACACTTCATTTGGGGAACCACTCTGTTACATTAACAGCTCTTAACATAACATTAACCTCTCATTTTTCTGAGTGATGCAATGCTTCAGTAAAAGTTTTGGAGCAAAAGACACTCTGGTATCAATTCATTTTTTAAGGGAGGTAGCTCTCATCTCCTTGTTCCTCCCCACATCCCCCTTTCTCTCCTCTGAACTGACAAAAACCGCTAAGATGGTTGAAGTAATATCTTTTAATGGACCTATTTCTGTTGGCAAAAGAGACATGTTTTGAGCTTACTCAGAGCTCTGTTTCAGGACTGGGAAATGTACTCAGAGTGTCATAGCTAAATATCAGGTCAGGGGCTGGCAACTCGAAAGAGAAGAAGAGCCATTTAAAAAAATTCCTTCAATAACCAAGTGTTCTGAGAGCTACAACGGGTGTAGCCTCCTGGTGGGGGGAGCTGGGTCAGGGCACCTGTTGTAGGAGGGGAGGGGGAGCCCGGAACCAGGAGTGAGCCCCCCGCAGAGTACCCTGGTGGCAGGGTGAGGGAAGCAGAGCCCAGAACCCCAACGGAGCAGCCAAATTGCTGCTTGCGACTCCAGAGCCGCGGGGTGCAGACCCCTGTCTAGGCAGAACTGCTTGCTAAGCATAAGGGGTGTGTCTACACTTATAAATGAAATTGACTTAAAGAGGCTTAAGTCGACTTAATTTACTCCGCATCTACACTGGGCTTGCCTTAATTCGACTTAACCTGTTCCTTAAGTCGAATTAAGGAAAGGTTAGTTCGAATTAATAACACCTTGTTTTAATTCGAACTAGTGCTTAAGTTGACCTTATTATTATTAGTGCCTAGGTGGACCTTTTTAAGTCGACTTAAAATGTTAAGTCAACATAATAAGGTCGAAAAAGGGCCTCGTTGACACTTGAAAAGTTAAGTCCACTTCTGTTAAGTCGACTTAATAAGGTCCACTTTAAGTTGACTAAAAGTTGACCTTATTAAGTTGACTTTATAAAGTCAACTTAATTTTTCAAGTGTAGACATAAGCCAAGGAGTTAACACTTGTTGCAAAAGATAATTCAAGGTGAATGCAGTAGTTAACACCTCGGCAGTTGTAGGACAAAGGAGGGCTTACTGGGTTTCAGTTTGTTGTAATGAAGCAAGCATAAATTCGCCGGCTTTATTGAGTCCATGATACTTAGTGTCTAGCAAAATTATGAAATTGAAGCTCCCAGGCTTATCTTTTAAAGGGGTTTTGTGCAGGTATCCTTTGATGACAAGCACTTAGAAATCAGATACGGAATGATTGTTTTGTGAAAAGTGGATGCCGGTTACTGATCGTATGTTTTTGTCCTTTGCCACTTTTCTATTTTGGTTCATTTGAGAGCATAGTGATTGTCTCATTTCACTCGCATAGTGTATTGGGGTGTTTAGATTATAAAGATTATCTCATTTCACTCGCATAGTGTTATTGGGGCGTTTAGATTATAAAGATTATCTCATTTCACTCACATAGTGTTATTGGGGCGTTTAGATTATAAAGATTATCTCATTTCACTCACATAGTGTTATTGGGGTGTTTAGATTATGTCTATGCTACACTTCAACACCTGTGACTGGCCTGTGTCAGCTGGCTTGGACAATGGGGCTGTTCAATAGTGTTGTCAATATTTCCAGCTGCAGCCCATGTTCTGTGATTGTCCCAGACCCTGGCCCCCAAACTGAGCCTAAACATCCACATTGCAATTCAAAGCCCTATAGCATGAACAACCCACTAATCCTCCTTTGTCCTGTGACTGCAGAAGTGTTGATGACCCACTTCATCTTGAATGGTCTCTTGCAACCTGTATTACCACCTTATGCTTAGCAATCTGTTCCACCTTCTATTTAGCTTTGACACACTGAGCACCGTTCCCAGACCTGGAGAAGAGCTCAGTGTAAGCTCAAAACTTGTCTCTTTCACCAACAGAAATTGGTCGAGCAAAAGATATTATCTCACCTACATTGTCTCTCTAGTATCCTGGGACCAACATAGCCAGAGCAGCACAGCCCAAAACAGTGTCGTATCTTTTTTTTTTTTTTTAATTTCAAAGGAGGCATTGTCATCTTCTAGATTTTATTAGAAAATAACAAATTTGCCCCTTCCTTTCATTATCTGATAAGCTAATCAAATTAAATTGGGTCCCTTTTGAAGTAATAAAACTGAACAGCTGCTAGTGAGATTTTTCTTTCTTTTTTAATATTGTCATTCTCGTTTTTTCCCCCAGTATATTTTCTGGAACAACAAGGATAACTATAGTAACACGTTCAAATGAAAACAGAGGAATGCTATTATCTGCAAAGGAAAAGCTAAAGCAAATTGTATTTATCTTTTAACATAGAAATGTACACCTCCGTAGGACAATCACTAACCTAACTGGTTTATATTAAAGAATCTCCTTATTTTTTTTAATGTTTCAGTGGCAATGTAGGAGATGACATACTACATTTGCGTAATCAGAATTACAATAGCTTCAACAGATGAGTTTAAACTACCAGAAATTGTTTGGTAATGGTGTGAGAGTAGGAGGAGAAAATATTTTTTTATGGGCCAAATGATATTAATTTAGGAATGTTTTGACAGCCAACAATAATCTTCTAACAAGCCAAAGCATGATGAGTAACTCTATGCAAATTTCTTCCTGTAAAGCTCATCCAATCAGGGAAGAACAACTTATCTATAGTCAGCAGATCACCATTCATACTGTTACTGCTTGTTCTGAACCACAGAAAAAGTAAGATTTTTAAGGTTTTATGGACTTGTCCCCTTCCCCTATATGCATGTATCCACCTGAATGACATTATATAAGAAAATTACAGTGTGATTATTTTTTGGCATTCTGTTCTGGACTGAAATTAATTATTTTGCAAAGTTTATTTGATGAAAAATAGCTTTCTCTACCTGTAAAAAACAGTCTGATACTTGTAAGAAAATTTCAAAGCAAAAATGTGAATTGCTTGTAAAAAATCCCCATTTTTTAAAAAATGACTGCAAGGAATTAAAATTGATTTGGACATTAATATAGATAATACTCAGAGAACCCAAAGAGCCAAAAATCTTAAATCACTGGAGATTAAATTTATTAACATCTGTCCCAATCAGAGTTCCCTGCTGAAATCAAAGGCTTTTAATTACTGATATCACATAATACATATTTTACATGTATTTGAATAGCATCCCTTCCTGAGAAGTCATAGGGAATCTAAGAAAGATTGATCAACCTATTATAAAAATTTAGACCAATCTATTGAATCTTGTATCGGGGACATAACCCATTATTAAATTGCATAGAAAGAATAGAATTCTGTATTAAAATCTATAGGTTCTTCGAGTAATTTCTCTAACTTCTTATTATGGGCTGCATGATCAGTTTACAAAGAGGGGAAGAGGGAATTCAGGAAGTCACAACCACCTGCTTGGCTTCCCAAGGGGCAAGTAATTTGTTCTACATCAGCAGAAGGTTAGAGTCATCTGTGAGATGTTCTGGCTGTTGCTTTAGAGGTAGAATCCACACTCTGCCTATTCCTGCAATCCCTGGCTGCAAAACCAATGTGTAACAAGGGGAGTCGCAGCCTATAGTGTAGGTGCTCTATGTGCTGGCCTGTTTCCATAGAACTCAATTTGAAATTTACATTCTAAGGGGCAAACTCTATAATGAATTTATATAGCTTTCTCTGAATCATATTGGACATTCAGGGCCCGCTCCTGAAACATTGGACTTTCAGGGTTTATTACTTTTCAGGATCATACTCTTGCAGAAGGCCAAAACTTGTTCATTTGTTTCTCAGGCCTTACTATAGCTATTTTACTCAGCATGAGGAGTGCATGTATTAAAAGGGCTGTTTAATTTAAATCTACTTGTAGTGATCACGGTCTGAATTATTCTGAGTAAATTCACTGCAACAGTGGGCTCAGAATCAGCTAGTCCTTCATTACCTTTTCCACATGAACTTGTACTCCCCTGGCACAGTATCCTTAAGGACAACTTCCTCCTGGAATCTTCCCAAACTGGAGGACTTTGTAAATTAATTTATTTCTCGCTGCCCTGATTCTCCTTCACTCTTACTTTCCTTCCCTTCTCCCCACTCAGCTGTTGCATTTACTGCATTCACATTAATTAAGCTAGTCCTACACTTCAAAGTGTCTCTGAATTTTACATAGACTATAAATAAAGAAGTATACATCGGGTGGATTCTCCAACATCTTCAGAATTTCAAATCTGGTGCCAGCCACATTTGATGTGTCAATTTGCATCACACTAGCCCAACTTCTCACATACAAAACATGGAATTAGACTTGAAAGAAAAGCAAGCACATGAAGCAGAAATGAGGTATTCACAAGAAATGCATATTTTGAGAGCAAAAAGTTCAGTTTGGCAGGCAATTTGCTTACCCCACATCTGTACCTACACCATGATAAAATACATTTTCTATTTTTTTTTCTGAAACGCCTGGCAGCACCATCCACTATTACGTTAACAGTAGACATATTCCATCCATAAACACTTCAGTAGGCTGGCAAAACCAGGTGCTCACAGGCTTTTATCGGCAAGCTGCCAGGCATAAAAAAAAATCCTCGTCCACTTCCATTGTTGCTGGTAATGACTCAGTGCTGATGGTTTAATATAGATTCTAATATTTCATTATCTTCTTAAAAGCTAACACAAATAGACCAGCAAATGCCGTCAGTAATTAAAATTTCAGAGGAATCGTAAAGTCATTAAAAATATTCAGCAGTTTTAGAAGAATTTCATGTGAACTTCCAGAGAATAAAATACCGAATGTGGTATATAATGTATTAAAAGTTAGTAGGAGCTAAATCCTGCAAACCCATCTCTTCAGACTAAGTCTGGGTTTCTAGTTTTAGCACAGTTTGTTGTGTTTTGCAAGAACTTGGGGGAGGCTTGTTTCCCCATATCATGTAATAACAACACGGGAATGCTTGGCTATAGCTCTGAGGTGACAGTATCAGCCCTTGTTACTTCCGCTTTTTTAATATAGGATAGATTTGTGTAGTGTCTGATTTGCCAACACCACCCCTGCTTCCTCCTTAAATCCTTCTATATAAGGATTTCAAAGAAATCCCACAGAGCGAAACCCCATAGAACACAGGAACATGTGGACCCAGCCCTGCGCTCCTTTACTGCTGTTCCATTATCACAGGGGTGCTGCATCTGCGATCCTGTGTAGCCATGAAAGAGAGGACTCTCAGTGTCAGTGAGGCAAGTTGGTAATGATGATTGTGTTACAAGGTTACTCAAAGAGAAAAAGAACCAAAGAAAAGGCTCGTACAGAACAAAACAAATGTAAAAGAAATGCCCATAACTAAGGTTATCCAGGAGGAAGAACAGGCAAGAGACTTTCCAGTATTTCTTAGATTAACTGGCATGTACCCACTCAGCAGTCTGATCCCTTCTCTCATCTCCTACAAGGTGGTGGAAGTACATGTCAATCATTCTATATTAATTGCCTTTTGCTCTGATACGTCATTGCTAATGACCCATTTTTTTCCCCACTAAAAATGAGCTATGAGTTCCAAAGACACAGTGTTCTCACCCTACACAGGAAACCAATCTTTCAATGTTGGTAGCAATGGAGTTTTTCCTTCTATGATGAAAAATCAGTTTTCCACATAGTATTGATATTTCAAACCATTTTATCTGAGCAGATCTCACATTTAGGATCCCTAAGGAATCATGAAGCAAAAGAATGTTGAGTGACCTTTTTATTACTACATCTGATGCCTTTTTCATTCTTGTAATTATGTAATTTCACACTGGATTTTTTTATTTCATAGATCCATGGTTTCAGGGGCCAAAATGGACCATTGGGATCATCTAGTCTGACACAGTATAACATGGGTCATAGTACTTCCCCAAAATAATTACTAGAGCATATTTTTCAGAAAGACATCCAAATTTGATTTCAGATTGTCAGGAGCAGACCAGGGCAGATTGACAGGAATGAATAAAGAATCATTTGTTCTCCTTTCTGAACTTAAATAAGTCACTTGTCTGGTTCTATATGTGGACGTGAGTCTATGTATCAGGCAAACCTGTAAGGTAGCAACAGAGATCCTGTGGGATTCAGAGGTCCTGGTGCAACCTTTGATTTCTGAATCAGTTCAGCTTCTGTCCATATCATCCAGAGACCAAAACCATGGAATCTTGATTTCTAGCTGAGTGAATGGTCATAACCCTTTATGATTACATGAAATACTTGTGTACCTTGTGACTGATAAGGTAATTCAGTGTTTCCATCTCCAGCTACCTAGTGCCATGCTGCTTGCTCCACTGCAGTCTGTTTCCATGACAGCAACATTTTCCTTAGTAGTTTATCTTATATGTCATATGTTGTCCTCCTCTTTTCTATCTTCCACCCACTGATATTCAGTCAAGGACTTATCTAGGAATGTGTTGTTTTGTTTTGATATACATAGAACATGCTCAAACAACCTCAGCCTTCTTTCTCAAATCTGTTGAGACAGTCTGTTGGACAGTCCTTTTAAGCATAACAGCATTAGTTAGTTTATCTGACCAGTGGACACCAAATATTCTGATGGATCACTAATGGAATGAGCTAAGTCCCCTGTTGCAAGCTTCTAATATATGCCAAGTTTCAGAAAAGTATAATACTGTGGGTATCACAATAACCTTGTATAACTTTATCTTGGCTTTATTTTCCAGTCAAGAAAAAGCTTTGCTCTCCCATTTCTTGTCTTTACCCTCTCATGGAGTTGGTCATCGGCACTGATTGAACATCATGGAAGCAAACTTTCCATAACTGTGCCATAAGATTCACACTCCATCTCATATACACCATCATTGCTGATTCCTTTTTCAATGATCATGACTTTCATTTTCATTTGGCTGATTCTTAATCCTACTTTGGTAGTCTCACATTTGTTATTGATAATGTGCTTTTTTTCATGGCATTGTCATCTGTGTCCAGCAGAACAATGCTATCTGCAAAGTCAAGATCTTGAAGTTTTCCCCTACTCTGAGTAACTCTTGTATCTTCCTTTGATGTTGCTTTTTACATCAAATAGAAGAAAAGGGTTATAAAATGAAACTTATTGCACTCAGGTGATGATATTGAACTAATCAATCTCTCCAATTTCTGTCCTTACAGTTTTTTGAGACTTCAGACAGTATCTTGTTCATTGACACTATATTTTTAGGAAGTAATATTGTTGCAAGAACTTCCATAGTGACTCTCTCTGAATTTAGTGGAAAGCTTTAACGAAATCCATTCAAAGCTAATTTTCTTTCGGGGGTAAGCCTTTTCAATCATCTCATGATGAAGATATAATCTACACATCAAATATTCAGTCTAAAGCGTGCACTTCCTCATAACACAATTTTTCATCCATGAACAGTTTGGTTCTGTTCACTAGTATACTGCAAAACACTTTCATTTACTAAAAGTAAAATTATTCTCACCAGTTAATTGCCTTTCTCTCAAACTATAGTACAAAGTTTGTTTTCATATACTACCCCATTCTTACCAGCTTTAAGCATTTAAGCAGCAATTTTATGTTTACCAGCTAGTTTGCTTTTTCTTAGAAGCTTAATTGCTTTCTCCATTTCTCCTTTTGAAATTTCTAGCAGTGAAATGTCTAAATTTTTCATCTTGTTTGCAGCCATTGTTTTGAATTGTTGGCTCTGGTTGGTAGAGAGTTTCATTAAAATGTTCTCACCATCATTCCCTTTGTTCTGGCTTCATTTTTAATTAACTTCCATCTTTCATTTTTATGATTACCACCATGATTCTGGAACGGTGATGATAATTTCCTTACATATGTAAAACAGTTTCTTAGAGTCATGTCTACTGATGCTTCTTTGGTTTTTCTTGTTTTTTAATCAAACCATTCTTGCTTACCCTTCCATCTTACCTTCTGACTGGAGACTGGCTGGTAGGCAGTCAGGACTGGTGGTCAGAGCAGGAATCTTGCTTAATGGTCAGAGAGCAACTGACAAAGCCCAAGGCCAAAGCAGAGGCAGAACCAGGGCTGTAGGTCAGAACTGCAGTCAGGGCCCAAATGCTAGAGCCAAGGGTCAAGACAGAGTTGGAGCCAGGAATCAGAGCCAAGGGTCAGAACTGGATTACCTGACGTCAGGTATGGAAGAATCAGGGCAGGTTCCAAGACAGGCGCAAGGCTGGGTCATGACTGAAATGGGTGTAGGGTGTAGGACAGAGTCCAGGCTGGAGCAAGTCTTGGAATGAAGTGAGCATAAGCAGACAGAGAATCCACAGGCATACGTGTTGAGACATTGCTATTAGACAGGCTTAACAGCAAGCCACCTGATGGTCTTCGCTAAACAGCTGTTTCTGCTGTATCACAGTACAAATGCATTGAATGCCTGATAATTGAGCAGGCACAGATACAGGCCCTTATTCCTGACAACTTCTTGTCTTCTCTTCATGGTTCCATTGCAGTGTCTCTTATTCTTCTTGTCACGTCAACTCTATTTGCCTCTTTCTTCAGGCTTTCTTTCCTCAAACAATTTCCACTCTTCTTCTCTTGATGCTCCTGGTTCAAGTGAAATTGTGGCAGCTTCCTGATAGACATGTCTAAAGTTAGCCATTGTTTCTCTATATCATCATTCATTTTCTGCCCTTCTTGAAATCTGCTTTAGGGCTGGGTTTTAAAACACAACCTACCGTGGCAATTACTGCACTTTCCAAGCCATTTTAAGTAATGAGAAGCAAACAAATCCCCACAAGATCAGAACCATCTATGGTGAGTCAATGTTATGAAGCACCAGTCTAGTAATTTCAATGAAGACACAATTTGAAAAAAAATCAAAGTTAAATTGAAGATGGATCCAATGGTTTTCAGACAAGCTGTGGTATACAGAAGGTCAGACTAGAATGTGGTGATCCATTCTGGCCTTAAACTCTGTTGATATATCTATAATAAAAAGGTAAAAAACAAACAAAAGAAAAACCCCACCAGAAATATGGCACTGACTCTCAGAGCCCTGATCAGTTGATTAGGGCTCACAGGCTGTAGTACTAGAAGTGGTAGATATTCAGGCACAGGCTGGAGCCCAGGCTCTGAGACCCTCCCAACTCTCTAGATTTCAGCTCCCAATCCCTACTGTCAGCACTGCAATTTTTAGTGGCTGGGCAGTGGATCTTTTATTCAGTACCTACTGATTCCATACAGAAGGTGAATGCTCTTAGAAGTTGTGTATCACCACCAGCAATGTTCATTTCAGCCTGTTCTTCTTTAATTGTACTTTACGTTTATTGTTAGGACTCTTGTTTCTCTCCCTTTAACTTACAGAGGAAAATGTCTTCTTTACACAGCCATCTAGGTTTTATAAAAGTTTGTGTTGCTCATTCAAGGCAATCTTTTCATAGCAGAATTCCAGATATATATGTAAATGCACTGTAGATCAATTAAAAGATAAATCTGAATTATATGTGGGAATAATCTCAACAAAAATGTAATTCTCAAATCTTGATAATCATAGCTATTGTACACCAAGTCATTAATTAGGTAAAAGATGAAGATGGGAAACCCCTGTTTTGTTGGAATTTTTACTTTCTAATATTTATTTCCCTGATTTATGGTCTGAGATTTTTATATTTCTTGCAGCTTGTAAATTTTAAATAATTTTATTGAAGTATTTGAATAGATTAAATGTTAACCATCTACAAGAAAATTGTCAAATTTTCTAAGAAATCCAGATCAAAGATGACACATATTTGAAAAATATTACTATCAGCATGATGATATCTAGGTGTATTACATTTTTTTAAAAAAAAGCTAAATTAGAAGAATATTGAGGTAGCAAATTCAAGCACTCAGAGTGTGGACGTGCTAACATTCAGACTGCTTGTACAGTAATTGAGTCTGTGGGGAATCTTGAAAGGAGCTCTCTGCATGGAGTGAATTACAGGACCAGGGACTAAGATAGCATTTTCTTTAAAAATGTGGTGAAATGTTTATTTATGCACTATCCTGAGCACTTTACTGAAGGAAGGGAGTTATAATTTTATCTATAATTATTTATTATGATTATATTTTACAAGATAGAAATGGGAATCGGTTTTCCATTTTGCTACGTGTAGTGGAAAGTGAGAGCTTGAGACACGAGTCCTAGCATAACAGGCCAGGTCGGAAGCCTAAACTAAAGTAATAGTGAAATCTGTTAGGAAGCAAAGTTAGCAGAAGTCATGCTCTGAATGCATGGAGACTCACAGTAAATGGCAAACCCATACAGTCCTAAAGAAGCACTAGATACAGAGCACTCACAGAAGCACATTCCAGAAAGGTGTCAGAACATCCCAATACCCCAGAGATAATGAGGACTTACTGACCCTTCAGAATGATAATACATTGGTGATGTTTTGACCGAAACACCTGGTATAAGGCAAAAGGTGGTATTTTACCATGTCAGAGGATGACAACTGTGCATGTCAAAGAGATAATAATCAACTTATTTGCATCAGTGTATAAAGGAGGGTCTCAAAGGGATTGTCTTTGTCTGGCTGAGTGAAGAATGGAAAATCCTGCCATTTTTTGAGCCAGTATCATTGTCAGGGGCAAACGTATTAAGTTTATTTGTAGCATTCATAAGATGCTTTTTACCATGCTCTTTTGACAACAAACCTGGCCTGGTGTCTTCATAACTAAATCAGATCTGTGGTGTTTTTGGATAATCCGATTATGGGTTGGTCTCAGTTATCTACGCAGAGCTGGGGCAACATATACTCAAAGAACACACACACCGCCAAAAACTGAGAACACTGCATAATTTTTATGTTGGTTTAATTTCACTGAACCAACATGGAAAACATCTGAGTAAAAATGGAGTAAAGGAGAAGTGAATCAACTCTTTATATTGTATTATGTGAGCATTTACTGATCTGACTATAAATTACTTAGATGAACTTAGGAGCATTCTTTCAGCAAGGGAAAAGTGCTTTTGTGGTTAAAGCATTCGGGTGGGACACAGGACATCTGGCTTCATTTTCCAGTTCTGACCCAGATTTCCCATTTAATTAACACATGTCACTTAATCTCTCTATGCTTCAGTTTCCCACTGTAAAAATTAGGATGCTCATACCTCACAATGCCATTATGAGGCTACCTTAATCAAATATTGTGGGGCACTTAGATACTCTTGTGAAAAGAAGATAGATAGATTGAAATGGGTACCAGGAAGAAGTCTGTTGTACATGAAGTTAGATTATATAACTCATAATTCCATAGATCATAAAGACAAAAAGGACCATCATGAACTCATTAAATTTAATAACCAATCTGTAACTGAGGTATTGCAGGGGTGAAATACTGAATTAGGGAACAGTTGCTTTGTATTCTTCACTATTGGTTATCCTCCTGCTGGGTGAATCCTGAAAGATGAGAATGCTTTGCTTGTCCCTAAAGAGAGGAGAGCACAGAGGTGGATTAAAATGTATTCAGTGACTCTGAAATTGCTAGATCAACAGCAGTAGACACTGAAATATTCTAATTGTTATGAAGCTGGTCAGGAGTTAGGTGAACTAACAACACATTTAATTAGTCTGTGTCCCTGATAATCTAAGACACCAGTAAATCAATGTCAGATCTGCATTTAGGAATTGACTATCCCCTGTTACCCTAAAGCAGATAGAGTGTCCATTGACTGTGCACATAACAAAAGTTATTGAGCAATTCTGATCACAGTGGCCCTTCACAACTAACACAATCATACTTTTTTCCAGCATTGATTCCTTACTGCAACCAGGATCCGTTACATTCCCAATAGTCTGAAAAAGAAAGTAGGTAAGACAAGCTAACACTAACACATATCCAGTGACAACAGAGTCCTGTGGCACTTTTAAAGACTAACAGATTTATTTCTCACATGAGCTTTCGTGGGAGTGGTGCTGCTGAAATGTATGGTAGTGTTCAGACTGAGTTTTTTGCCGCATAATCTGGTCAGAACATGATGGTTTTTTAGAGACCCATTTTTCAAGCTGACTGATGTACAGTGTTATGGAATGAGACATATGCTGTTTCTGTTTTGAGTGCAATTTGGATATGAATAACAGATCTTTGTTGCTCTATACAACAGAGGGTATCTGCTAAAAAGATACAGTGGTCATCCTTAACATTTTCCTGTTTTGCTTTGGACAATGTTACTTTAGTGTTTGTAGTAATCCTTACCCATTCCTATATTTATTATATGGAATGGTTAGGGAATATTGCAAGAATGGAGGTAGAGTTATTTATTTATCCAAGGCAATTGGGAGGTTTTTAATAGTGATTGTTATAATCTTGTGACACTGAACTATCACTCTTATAATAAATTTATTATTCCTCTAATAGGTTTTTATCTAACTCTTGGCAGTGGGAGATTAACCCATAGTCTAGAGAGGCAGCTGCCTGTGGGGTTTTAACTCTGGGAAGAGTTCAAGAATCAGAAAGACCCAAGCCCTTTAGAATCCCTTCTTCAAAACATGGGTCACAAGTGGAAGTCAAGTGCCCTGTGGTCAAGTATGGAATCGTAAAAGTAAGAAAAGATGAAAGGGAATATAAAAGTGACCACCTGAGAAACATAAAGAGCTTGGGGTAAAGGGAAGAACAGGGATAGACAAGGGTAGAGAAAAGTGATGGGAAATATACCTTTTTGTATGTCTGAGAGTGGCCAATATATTCTGCAGCAGCAGTACACCCATAGTGAGCCCTGACTCTTAGGGAACAAGGTGTTTTTAAGCTGAATGGCACCTGGCAACTGGCTGTTTCCTAGGGATGAGTGAAGATCTGGTAAAGGACAGAGAGCAAAGGAGGAAGGAAAGTTCTAGACAAGAGTCCCGGCTCTTGATTCTCTGTCTCTGGGCCTACCTCTTTGTTATTGAAATGCTCTGTCATCCAGTGGCATAACCCATTGACATGAATTTCCTCCCTCTCACATCTTCTGATCTGAACCTAAGGTCTGACATCAACAGGAGGTCAGGACATTGCTCATTTTGGCAGTGGAGACTGTAGTGGAAATTCATTGTGACTGGGAGTGGTGCTGAGCAAAGAGCTGAGTGTGGTGGTGACCAGGAAGCAAGCAGCCTATTCCACAAAGAGATATATGTCATGGAGGGTATTGAAGAAGAGAGCTAAGGTAGCAGAAGGCTATTTGTTTAGCTCAGTGGGAAGAAAGAAAGCTGAAGACAATACCCATCTTCAGTACCACAGCACAAAATATCAACTGCATTATGATAAAATAAAATAAGTCAATCCTAGCAAAGATCCTTCTATTTACATTTGGCCTTTCAGTCTGAAGTTTAATTGGAGTTGTATAGGTATTTTTTTTCTTCTTCCACAATATAAAGAACAGACACACTCCTAAATTGTCAGTGGATATGAACCAAGAGAGCATAACAGCACTTGCCTTTTTCATGTTTATTCTTTTCATAGGTGCATGAGTCAGTAGGTCCAACAGTGTTGTGCACCAAATTAATTGTACTGAGTGGTCTAAAAATGTGCCATGTGTAAAAAGTGGGGTGAAGATACGACTAGATTATCTTGCACTTGGGTAAATATCCACTAAAGATACAAGTGTAAGTTGAGTGTCTGGCTTCTTGATCTCACTGCAAACATTTATTATCATGTACCACTCCACATAGAGAGCCCATTGATCCCACATCACACAAGTGTGGTTATACTACACACTATTTGTTACATTGTTTCCCCCTTCTGCTCGTTTTATCCACTTATCGTCACTGAGATTGTAAATTGTTTGGGACATTTACAGCATCTCAATGGGAGGGTTTTTTCAAGGTATTAGCTTTTGTCTTTCAATCCCAGTCCATCAAATGCAATCACGTGAATGAAAGGTCTAGCTTTCCAATACATTCTTAATGTGATTCTTTCACATTGAAGCACTGCAGTAATAGCTGTCTCTATAGTTTTAAAGGAAATTATGACACTTCACACTTCCTGTTTGCGAGAGAACACTTTGTGCTGGAAAGAAGCCCGGTCACTGAAATGTGATATTCAGTATGTCCTGTGAGTGCGTTCTACCCCATACTTTGCGAAGCAGAAATCATTAGCAATTTTCTTTCCACGTAATTAAATCCAATAGCCCTACATTATGTAGAATGAGTGCTTCTGTTAAACTCCTCATTTGGAAGTTATTAGCCACTGTTGAAAATAAGAGTAAAACTCAAATGATAATAAAGACCTTTGACACCTAATCTATCTAGTACTTTTGTTATATTTACTATAGCGACATAGAGGCATTAATGTGGAATATAATTATCATACATGTAGCTTTGTAATTTCCTTGAACGTGAGTACATATCTCTGGGTGCGTCTACACTTGTAAATTAAGTCAACTTAAGCTTGCTTAAATCGACTTAATTTACTCTGCGTCTACACTACATTTTCCTTAAGTCACCTTAAGCAAGCTGTTTAAGTCAACTTAAGGAAAATTAAGTCGACTTTAGGATTAAGTTGATTTTCTAAAGTCAATTTATGCCAGTGTGGAAGCAGAGCAGCCCTAAGTCAACTCTAAGTCGACTTAGGGCTCTCCAGGAATCCCCCACTGCCCTCCTTGCCAGGGGAAGTGGCACAGGGGGAGCCTGGCATGGCACCCTGCCTCTATGCCCTGCCAGAGTCCCTGTCCCCCTTTGGCCCATTGTACCCAGGTACAATGAGGCAAAGGCTGAGTCTCCTGGCACTTGGCAAGGGGTGCTCCCCCGGGCAACATGGACCTCTCCCAGGTCCACCTAGCCCCTAGAAGTCGACCGAGGCATCCAGTGTGGATGCTCTAGGTCAACTTTGTAAGTTCCCCCCAAGTCGACTTAAAATTTAGGTGTGGACATGTTAAATCGACTTAGCTAAAGTCGACCTAAATTAACAAGTATAGAGATAGCCTCTGTGTGTCTAGTACTTATCTCCCTATTTTA
Organism: Pelusios castaneus; assembly: GCA_007922175.1. Taxonomy (NCBI): domain Eukaryota; kingdom Metazoa; phylum Chordata; order Testudines; family Pelomedusidae; genus Pelusios; species Pelusios castaneus. The sequence continues at coordinate 13,765,471 of ML685770.1, forward strand.
GAATGTTACATGGGATCCATACCTATAATATCTATTCACAGAAATGGGGGAATAAAGGGCAAAATTACTCACACATAAAAGGCCTCAAACTTAGTATGTGAAAATTATGTTGTTTAAAGCAAATAGCTTATGTAAAGCAATCTAGATCTATGTGTTTACTTGTATCTCCAATTTTAGAACTAAGCATTTGTTTCTTCACACTCCCATCGTGGATGTGGATTTTGGAATTCTATTTATGTCCTGATGCAATCATCTTTTTAGCATCCACCCACAACAGCACTGCCAATCAGAACTGCACAGAATATAAAGGATCAGATTTGGAAGTGATTCTTAGAAAGTCTTGTTCCACAGGGATAGCCATGTTGTTCTACTTCAGCAAAACAAACAAGGTGTCTTGTGGCACTTTTAAAGATTAACACATTTATTTATTGCATGAGCTTTCATGGGCAAAGTCCTACTTCATCAAATGCCAGAGACTTGTTAGAATAGAAGATGGTTTAACTTCCCAGTCCTCTCAAACATATACATTAAAACAGCTTTGACTTTCACTACTAGATTAATAGCCCAAAGTCGGAAGTGTGTTCAATTTTGGTCCTCTTGCACTCAGATTAATTTACACTTGTTTAGAATCCCTGGGTGCATCTACACTTGTAAATTAAGTCGACTTAAGCTTGCTTAAGTCGACTTAATTTACCCTGCGTCTACACTACAGTTTCGTTAAAGTCGACTTAAGGAAAATAAAGTCGACTTAACGAAAATTAAGTCGACTTTATTAAACCTTGTTTTAATTCGATTTAAGGCTTAAGTCGACTCCCTAGAGTTGACTTAAGCCAGTGTAGACATGGGGTAGCCCGAAGTCGACTTAGGGCTACCCCAGGACTGCACCAATGCCCTCCCTGCCGGGGGGGCACAAGGGGAGCCTGGCATGCCCCCCCCACAGGGCAGGGCTCTATCCTGACCACCCTGCCCCTATGCCCTTCCAGGGTTCCTGTCCCCCTTTGCCCCATTTTACCTATGTACAATGGGGCAAAGGGTGAGTCCCCTGGCACTGGGCAAGGGGTGACCCCCCTGCCCCCGTGGACCTGCCCTAGGTCCTCCTAGCCCCTAGAAGTCGACCTAGGCATCTATTGTGGGCACTGTAGGTCGACTTTGTAAGTTCCGCCCAAAGTCGACTTAAAATTTAAGTGTAGACTCAGTAAGTCGACTTAGCTAAGTCGACTTAAAGTCGACTTTGTTAAGTCGACTTAGCTAAAGTCGACCTAAATTTCCAAGTGCAGACATAGCCCTTTACAGCTATATACACACACTCTACTAATATTTCAGGGAGCATATACTGCTGTGATTTAAACAGTGAGGAGACAGAAGAAGGTTCAAGTTCAAGTACAATTCTTCCTTCCCCCACACTTCTGGCCCAGTTTTGGTTTATTCTTCTTGATGAGAAAAGAAGGGTGGTCATGTCATTAGTATGCTAGCATGAGAGATTAGGGTTCAGAACTCGCCTTTGTCATATCTTTTGTGTGACCATGGGCAAATCACTTATCTTTATTATAATAGAATTCATTTTTTCTTGAACAGGGATGATCAGAATTGTGCACAGTATTCAAGACAAGGTCTTACCAATGCTACGGACAATGGCATTAATACGTCCATATCTCTACTGGAAATACCTTAACTAACCTCAATTCCCCTTCTATAAAAGGGAAAAAAATAGTGCTTTCCTACCTCACAAGGGTGTTGTGAGGATAAATAAGTTTCAGATTGTGAGGTGCTCTGATACTAAGGCAAATAGGGACATAAGTACCCTAAAATAGATTATGGTTTCTCAGCATGTAGAAAATTACAGCAATTTAGATTACATTATTAGAGTGGATAGAAGTAATTCTAGGGGTGTCTAATGATCATAAGAAACTCTAAGTAAGTACAATGGCTCTAAATTGCACATCAATTTGTCCCATAGTATCTAGCATTAGAAAGCCAGGCTATTACCCACCTATACCATACCTTAATTACCTTATATAATAAACTCTCTGAACATGTAGATAGAACTTCACACAGTTATTATAGATTGGCTTTGTAGAGTCAACATAATCTGTTAACTTTACACACGGTTATTTGGACTGTAGCCAATAGGCTGCCTTTACTTTTCAGCTATGTAATTTATTTTCACAGTAATGAAATTATATTGAAAATCTTAAAAAAAAAAAAAATTAAAAAAAAATTCCATATCCCATCATGGCCTAATCACATAAGCTATTTTTTCTCCTGATTAACTCTCCTGCAGGCAAACTAAAGTTTTCATTATCTTCAAACTTCCTGTGCTGTGGATTTGTCTCAGAATTTCAATTCTTCAACACAGAAATGCACAAAGTCCTGTCTCAGCTGGTAGTAGGAGGGCTTTTTTGACAAAGATTTGCCTGCAGATTTTCTGCTGAAGCATAGGGAATCTTTGCTGCATGGGAGAATAATTTATCACAAAGCACAATGGCAGCATTATAGATAAGTCTGAAAAAAAGCTCTCTCAAGTCATCTCCCTTCATCAAGTAGACTCTTCCTTTCTACTAGTGCTTCTCAGGTTGTGAAGGCAGCACATTCTTTCTGTCTCCTGCTCACTAGATTGCTCTGTGTTGGTGCATTTCAAATTCAAACTGTGCAGGGAAGGAACAGGTGATATTTTATCCATGTCCTAAATTGGCTAAGTAATTCCACCCATGTACTCAAAAGAGACAACAGAAGCCTTTTCACTCAATTTCATTGAGAAAGAAAGAAGGAGAGAGATGCTTTAACCTGGTTTAAGGGGGGAAAATACCAAACAAACCATAGAACTCAGAGCCTGAGTTTTAGAAAGATCTTAGGCCAGTCTCTGATTTGGTTGCATTAACAAACAAACAAACAAACAAACAAACCGAAACCCAAAACTAAAAACTGAAAACTAAAAACCCTTCCTCTATCTAGAATCAGGCTGAATAGTCAACTCTAGAGACATATCATCAGTTTCTGCAAAGAAGCATAGCTTCACTGAAGTCAGCAGAGAGAGATCATGACTTTAAAGCACTGGCCATATTGCATATAGCCCACCCGCTCACTCCAGCAAGGGCACCAGGATGCAATGCATCTCAAGAACGCCTCTGAGACCTCTGTAATTTGCACAAGGAGCACACCCATGGCACCTCCTATTAGCGAGGTTCAGTTTGACTCCACTTCATGGACATCTCTTCTGGCTTATGTGCAGAGGGCAGTGCCAAGCGCCCATTTGTTCCCTTGTATTTTCCTGATTCCTCTGAGATAGCAAGCACTCCAATGAGAAATCCCCCTGAATGTTGCTCATAAGAGTGACACAGAAGAGGTAAGAGGGAAGAGAATGAGTTCCTCTTTCTAAATACTTGGAAATTGCCATTAATCATATGAAAGACTAAGGAGAATATTTTAAAGCTCTCTCATTTACGTAAGTGGCTTATGTACCTATCCTGCATAGGATCTTCTGTAAATTGGTTCTTAAGAGGCTAACATCCACTGAAAGCCTAACTCACTTAGACACTTTTGTAAATCCCACCTAACCACCTTAGTACACCTGCTCCTAGGAACTCTACTCCCACTGACTTAATTAAATCTGCATTCTTAAATATATGCTCTTTTAAAAATGGAACATAGGCTCCTAAACCACTTGGGTGCCTTTGACAATTCTACTATAAATCCTTATGTCATGTGTATCTACTTGTGATGACCAGTGAGGGCCGTCATGAGGTGAGAGTAAACTGAACAGACTCTGAAAAGGTTAATGTGGGCCTGAGAAGGTAATTATTTTACCTGGCTGCATCTGTAGGCTGGGCCAGACTTAATTAATGATGAGTCTCAGCTGGGAGAGGAGCGGGGGTGGTTGTTTTAAACACAGGAAGTTGAAAACAGAAAAGGGCTGTAGGGAGAGGGGGAAGAACTCTGCAGTTACTCTCTAGCATCAGTGACTATGTGGGGAGACAAAGTAGAGGAGAAGTTGGCCCTGAGATCCATTCTTGGCTAGAAGAGGCCAGGAGACACTGGCTCTGGGAGTAAACCCAGATGAAAGGGCAGAACCAGAAACTCCTACTGGGAGAGATCCCTCAGAGATGTTCAGCAGAGGAATGACACAGGACAACCAGAGTGTCAGAAAGGGAGAAAAGATGAAGGTTGAGGAAGACAGAAATTGGGATCCAGTTTGTATTTTTAATCTGGGATTTAGTTGGGGGAATCCAAGAGAGAGCACAGTGAGTCTGGCCCCGAGAGAAGGGGGAACCTAGAGAGGCTGTTGGTGAGAAACCTTGGAACTATGGTAGGAAGGCACCCTGGGAGGCAGCAGCGGTGAGTTGAATGGAGCAGACCTGGGCTGCTGACTAGGAGGTCCTAGGTCTCCAATCTGGCATAGTGGGGAAGGCATGATTTTCCTTTCAGTTGCTGGTAAGGTGGGGTGAGACTGGAGAAGGGAATAAGATTTACAGAAATCTTGAGAGAAGGGTGTGAGGACCATAGGGCCCAAAGTTGTTGCCAAAGTCCTTCTTGTAAGGTCTTTTAGACTTTCAAGTGGCCATTTTGGAAGGAGTGGAACTAAAGCATGACCTGGCCAGAGTTAATAGAAGACCACCTGAAATCCTCAGTTACTGTTGCTCAGCAGCACTAGGGAGAAAAAAGCCTGATACTCTAGCTGTGAGTCTGCTCTTCTACAAGGGCTGAGACCTCCTTTGTTATTTGATAAATGAATAGAGCAGGAAAAAAATACACACAAATTAAAAATAAATCTCAGATTAGAAGGCCAAAACGGAAACATTTCCTTCTCAGAGAATAGAAAAGAAAACAGAAAGACATTAAGGCCATTTCTTAATTTAGACTTGCTAAGGGACTACTTCTCTTACATGTATTTGGATTTGGTGACTATTTACTATAGATTTTAAAATGAATACTTCCTAGTTGCTATAGCAACTTCTGCGTGACATGAGGCATTCACTGCCTCCAGGATACAAGCTCCTTCCCAAAGAAACACGATCGTGTTGGCATTATTGTTTAGTGTTAAGGGCTAGAAATATTTGATAGTTCTAACTTTCAACCCAATTACATTTCAGAGTCCTTCTTCTTTGTGCTCTCCTTGTGAGAGCCTCCTTTTTGGAAGGATCAGATGCGCCTCCGAAAGAACAAGAGAAAGCCTCTTTACAAGCATGGCAGTTTCGCAAACAGAGACAAAAATAGTGACAGTCACATGAAATGTTCAGTGGCAACAACTTAAAAGATGTTGATTCTGTGTATCCCACTATAGGAAATTTCAGGAAACAAAGGTGTAAAGTAGATTCTTTGTGGGACCTCACAGAATCAATGGGTCCTTTGCTTTAGAAATTCTACTTTTCTACTCTGTCCCCAGCAAAAGGGAGGGGAAAATTATGCAGACACAAAGGGACAAATCTGGTCTCCAATTATAACACAATCATCTGAAATTCTGGTAGCCCTGTGAAGCTACTAATGAAGTCAGTACCAAATGTTCGCCCACATCCTAAGCGTAAACAAGACCCACACAGATACATAAATCTTATTCCAAAGGGATAGCCGTGTTAGTTAGTTAGTTAGTGTTTTGAATCCTAACACCTACTTTGATTTGCTGTTACAGCCTGACCTGATGCTATGTCATACACTCCCCTGCATTTAATTTCCTCCCATTCTGTAACTTTCCTATCTTCAAAGCGTCTGACGAAGTGGGATTTTCTCCCACGAAAGCTCATGCGATTAATAAATCTGTTAGTCTTTAAAAGTGCCACAGGACTCTGTTATAAATCTTATTGTTATTCTGTAAGGAACTCTGAATATGCACTATGTTTTAGCTCAATTAGAAAGTGCTGGGGTCTAATGGGTACGGATGGAACATTTCAGATAGAATTATAAGTCTGCAGACCTGACTTTCTATTACCCTGCACCTCGTATTGTCATTTCACTGTCTATCAGTGCAAAGAAAGCGTAAAATGTTATCAGATCAGGGGGTAGCGATTACATCTTTTCACTGGGGTCAATGACTACACAAGATGCAGGTTTATTGAACATCATGACTAGATGTCTAGTCACAGACTTCAAAATAATGTCTTTAGAGTGAGATAGCAGCTGTTAAATTAAATATTTATTCACAATGAATTATGTATCTAATATTAGTAGAGCTCTCGCTAATCTCATTGCCTCCTTAGGTATATAACACAAGTGAAAACTGAGATGTATATTAATAGGGATGCTGCAGTCACCCATTTGATAAACACATGAATCTCTGTACATAAAAGGTCTATATAAAGGAAAACAAAACCCCACTTTGGACCTTGATTACTAATACCAGGATGCCACATTTTGCTTTTGTACACTCAGGCTATGTCTACACTTAATAATTTAGGTCGACTTTACTAAGTCGAATTTACATCGACCTTATTAAGTCGACTTAGAGAGTCCACACAGGACTCTTAAGTCGACTTAAAGCTGGCCTTCCTTAGTCAACTTAGAGAGTTTACACTAGACTCTCTAAGTCGATTGGTTAGGTTCAGGAGGAGGTGAGGCTCCTTTGGAGCCTCGGCTCCCCAGGCTAGGGGGGCTTGTCCCGGGGAGACCCAGCCCCACACGGGGCTGGCTCTCCCCGAGACAGCAAGCCCTGGAGTGGTATGGTGGAGATGGGAGCGCGGAGCTCCCTTCTGGCCTGGACGGCTCGGCTCCCTTCTAGCCGGGAGGAAGCCCCATGGCTCCTTCTCTCCGGGACCCCAGTGGTCCCAGCCAGAAGGGGGCCCTGCGGCTCCTGTCTGACCGGGATCGCACTCCAGCTGATAGGGAAACCCTGTGGTTTCCCTATCAGCTGAAGGGCCATGCCAGCAATTGCCGGCACTCCAGCTGATAGGGATCCCCGGGGGTTCAAACTGCAGCACAGCACTGTGATGCTGTCTGAAGTTAGGGGGACAATTTATGGTAATATATAATATCAGTATTTCAAAATTACAATAATCCATATGAGATATGCCATTCTGGGTACCAATAGAAATGTTATAATTTGCTAAGTATGATTATATTGATTATTCCAAAGGGGTAGCCATGTTAGTCTATTGTAGAAAGACAACAGAGTCCTGTGGCACTTTTAAAGACTAACAGATTTATTTATCACATGAGCTTTCGTGGGAGAAAATCCCACTTCGTCAGACGCTTTGAAGATAGGAAAGTTACAGAGTGGGAGGAAATTGTTTCAAGTGGAAATCCATCAACTTCATGAAACAACTTGCACACTCCCCTGCATTTAATTTCCTCCCACTCTGTAACTTTCCTATCTTCAAAGCGTCTGACGAAGTGGGATTTTCTCCCACGAAAGCTCATGCGATAAATAAATCTGTTAGTCTTTAAAAGTGCCACAGGACTCTGTTGTCTATATTGATTATGTGTTTGATATATCTGTATTTCAACTTGTGATGGGTTTCTGGGAGACACCCCAGACCGGATGTCTGCAGCTATTGTCTCCTTAATAGCCCATTAAGGAAACTCTCAGGTATAATGGGCCCAGGGAGAGACCTGATGAGTCACCAGCACTTGCCCATGTGACTCTGGTTTCCATTTTGTTACTGTAAAATTCCACACACAGCATGGAAAATGTGAGAGGACATAAAAAGGCAGCTACAACACCTCCATTTTGTCTTTTAGCCCATGTGGCTTCTAGTCAGCTCCTACCTCTGTATCTATTCATCTATAACTGAAACGGTGAACAAAGGACTGAGACCAATCCAGGTACTGAATGTACACTGGAGGAACCTATACAAGCCTGAAAACTCCAAGTTCTGCCAGACACTTGATTTACATGGACTTTTAAATCATTGTATGTATGTCATTTGCTTTAATCTTTTAACATTTCTCCTAGTGTGTTTCTTTCCTTGTATAATAAACCTTTAGTTTGAGTTACTAAGGATTGACGGGCAGCACGGTATTTTGGGTTAGACCCAAGCTTTTATTGATCTGACAAACTGACTGATCCTTTTGGGAGAACTCTTTTGTTAAAGAATTGGGAGTTTTAAGTAATTTATCTCTTTACTAAACTCAGTGGCTATTTGGGAGCCAGAGGCTGAAATGCAGTAAAGGGGGCTGAATATATTTAGTTGTGGCTTCTTGGTAACCAGCGTGGGGAGTCAGAAACATTGTCTGTGGCTGGTTAGGAAGTTTGACTTCAGGTAACCCATCAGTCCTGGGAGAATTTGCTCTCCTTTTTGCAGCCTGCCCTGATCTTGACATTTTCAGGTGATTATCACAGGAAAGCCAGGTCACAAGCAGATTTCAGAAAAAAAAAACTTTTTAACTGTAAGTACAGTGGGCCAATGGAACAGTCTGCCTCAGCTACTTCACCAGAAGTTTTCAAAAAGAGGCTTTCTTTGATTTAGACACAACAAATCCTGCAACTTAGCAGCGGGTTACACTAGATGGCCCTAGCTGTCCCTTCGAACACTATGGTTCTATGATTCTAAGTTCAGAACATTACAAGCTTTGTAAAAGATCTTACGTGACATAGTTTACACACAAATAACATTGTATGCAATCAGTTGCTTCAACAACTTATTCTTTGGGGTACGTCGTGTTCTCTCCATCGAGTATTTAGACTGTTTATCACAGCCACGCTTGTGCATTTCGTGCTCTGCAACATACCAAAGGGGTAGCCGTGTTAGTTTAGTCCAGCAAAACAAACAAGGAGTCCTGTGGCCCTTTTAAAAACTAGGAAATTTATTTATCACATGAGCTTTCGTGGGAGAAAATCCCACTTCTTCAAAGCATTTGACAAAGTGGGATTTTCTCCCATGAAAGCTCATGCGATAAATAAATTTGTTAGTCTTTAAAAGTGTTACAGGACTCCTTGTTCATGCTTTGCGACATCACTGTCGCAGTCAGGAAAGAAGTCACTGCATATGCACTTATTTTAATTTTTTGGCTCCCAATGCCCTAATGCAACTGGTGTGGTGAGGCTGCCACAGTATTCCCAGCCAATAAGAGGGTGGAGCTGCATAACAGACTTGCACCTTGGCCCCAGTTTGAGGATGGCTTTCATTCAATCTGTATCCCACGCTCCACTTGAACAGAGGCTAAATGCTTGGAGGTGGATTTTGCCTCCAGTGAATAAAGCACTCTGCTTTAATATGACTCCAATGACTTCCGACAACCAAATGGTGAGGGGGTTTTTTTTTTTTTTTGGCTAATGACTTTCTTGAGAAGGACAAGATCTGACTCCTCTTAACAGCAACCACTAATGCTCTCTAATGAAATCACCGAGCACTATAGCAGTATTAGATTACACTCATTTAGGATTTATTCCAATATATTGCTATTACTGATAACCATTTCTGAACAGCTTCTTTTCTTATATGTTTCTTCTCTGACACATAGTTGGGTATCTGCAATTTCCTGTTTGGGTATCTGCAATTTGTTGCAATTTGGTTAGCTTTGAGATTACCATTAAGAGAAGAAATAACAGGAGATGTCTGTGATAACATCCCAGTGTCCCTAGTAAATTGCTATTTCAGGGGCTCCTGCAGCATGGGCTAGGTGCTGTAATTTTCTGGGATGGGGGGTGGGAGTGAAGGGGATAGTTGTTTGTTTTTCTGAAAAAAAAATGTATTAAATTTTGCCCAACCTTACTGCTTGATCAACAAGGCCCAGTGTGTGCTCCCTTCTCATAGCTCCCTCCTACACCCCAGCACCAGATCAGCTTGCAGGGTTTAAGATGGTGGGTCTTGGTCCTGATGTATCTCTTGCTCTCCTATCACTTGCTCTCCTATCATTATGACAGCTCAACTGACCATTCTCACTCTTCTTGCCGTTCTCACCCTGCTCCATTCCCTTTTTTTCTCCTCTCAGTCTACTTTCTGGCTTCCAGTTTTCCTTCTTCCTTGACTCACCACTCTCTCTTACTCCAACAATCCCATCCTCTCCCCCAATAGGCTTCAGAGTCTCTTCCCCAACCCTCAAAAAAAAGAAAAAAAAATCAACTGAACACTCAAACTAAACAAGTAAATATAGCTAGGCAGCTAGATGTAAGTGTGCGTGGCATGTATTTGGATCCTGTGGGTCATTAAGCTTGTTTCCTTTATCCTTTCCCCCACCCTTTGTCTGCTTTTTGTCTTTTTAGATTTTAATCTCTTTGTGGTAGAGATTCCATCTTCCTATATGTTTATATAGGACTTACCACAATGGGTCCCAAATCCTGATTGGGACCTTTGAATGTGATATTACTGTTATTAAAATATAGACTTGGTTTATAGCTAGTCTGCCATGCAAGTAATCATTACAAGAAATAATTCATTTCTTGGGCTTTATGGCTGTTCCAGAATGGAGAATGCTGGCCAAACTCAGTCCTGGAAGAAGCAAGTCTAAGTTACCACACAGCAGAAGGCTGAACATGGCCTGATAACACTACAAACGAAAGTGCGGACACAATGACCATCAACTAGCTGCAGTGGATCAGGCTCTCAGACTGAAAGGAATCTTGGTCTGGCATGTGGGCCCAGTAAAGTTGAAGGAAAAAATTCCCATTTACCTCAGTGTAGTTTGGATAAGGCCCAACATCTACTAAAACACCAAATAGTCTTCTTTCCCCTCTCCTGTCACCAGGTAGCTACAATGGAAAGCACAGTAGAGGTGGGCCTTTCATTTGGCAGTGTTGGCATAGATACTGCCCTGAAGAAGTTCCCATACCCATTTAATAGATGCCATCGACTTACCTGATCTCCTGTCATAGCACAATTCCCTTTCACTTACTCAGTAACATCAAGAGTATTGTTATATTCTGTACACATCTAATGTTTGATTCTGACAACTGCTGAGTGCCTGTTGAAAACAGCTCATCACTCTCAACTCCCATTAACGTCAACAGGAGACATCAAATTATCCTAGCAGTCATTCCATCAACATTTTATAGGATGGGGCTATTAATCAATACCACTTCTTACTGCTATAGGGTATGGGGACAGATTTGCAAGGTGCTGAGAGCTTCCTATGTGGCCAATATATTTGGTTGTCCTGAAACTAAATGAGGAGCTGGTCCAAGTCTGCTGAAGTTAATGGAAATACTATCATTGCCTTCAATGGGCTTTGGATCAGGGCTTCTAATTACCACCACTGCTTTATGTTTATAAAATGTGTAAAAGAAAACCCACTTCAACCATTTATTTTAACAAGAGGAAGATGGTGGGTGGGTGGGTGGTAGCTGTTCTATTTTTCATTCTTGTGGGTTTTCTTTCTACTTTAAAAATTGATTGCAAATAAGTTTCTTTTAAAATGTTATTGTATGATAGTTATGAATAATTTCTCCTGTGTGTATATGAAAGATTTTTATATTGTGTGTATATATAGATACCTTGTCTGTAAAAACAAATAATAATTAAAAAACCCTTCACACTTTTGAAGAGATGTTTTGGAACTTAATAAATAACCTCATATATCAAACAGCTAAATACAGACTGTAGATTGTGTTCTTCGCTTTTATTCCACATCAGTCAAAACAAACAAAGCATCCTGGGAATTAGGAATACAACATACCCAACTGTAAAAACATATTTTCAATTATAGCATGCCCATTGATCAAAACCCAGTGATCTGTATCTCAGAACATATTAAGAGTTCTTTCCCAAAGGTGACTCGGTTTCCATAAGCTTAATTTATCGGTGTAACAATGTACTTACTCTGTCAACGAACTACCAATATCATACCACGTGCTAAGTTATCTCAGCAAACACATGTTTAATAAAGAAACTTTTGAAAGGTATACCTCTTATATGAAAACTGAAAGAATCCAAGTGATTTAGGAGCCTGCACCCCCTTTCAGAAGTGACTTAGGCACTGCAAAGAACCCAAGTCTCATTTGAAAATGGGATTCAGGCTCCTAAATCATGTAGCAGCTTTTGCAAATTTTACTGTAAGTGCCTGATTCTTTCAACAGTTGTAAGCAGATGCATCAAGGGCTGAATGGGGAAAGAGACTGCACTGCCTCGTCAAACCTGATACGTCTAAAACACACTGGTGATCGATATATGGGAACTGGCCTTTCTGATCTGCATACTGGAATTCTTGTGGGTAAAGATATTAATTTAGTCACTAAGGCTGTCAAACTGAGCACTGAATTGGCTGGGGGGCTGAGGAGTGGGACGGGGACAATTATTTGACTGTTAAGCACCTAAAGCAGGATAAGGAAACAATCGTCTCTGATTTTTTCAGCGTTTCTCAAAGTGAATGAACTGTGCCAGTTTTGACAGCATGGAAAGCTCTATCATCATGGGCTCCTGTCTTCAGAATGAAACAAGGGAATGATGGTAACATATGTTAAGATGTATCCATGGTTATCCCTGTATACTGGGACAGATTCACTTATGCTGTAGTGTAAATGAACTCAGTGGGATGAATTTGGCCTGCTGTCCAAAAAACCAATTCTTTCCCAAATTAATATTCTAGTAGTGCACTGCAACGAAAGCTCTGATCAGCACCCCATTGTTTTTAGTGCTGTACATATACAAGAAATGGTTCTTCCCTGGAGGAGTTTACAATTTAGGACAAATACTTCTGCAGAAACTACTGCTCATGAGGTGTAAAGATAGATAAGTCTTCATAGGTTCAGGACCTACATACAGAAGACAGACAAAAGAGTATGAGAAGAGAATGTTTGGTTTTGAGGTTTGTTTTTTTTTTAATGCTTAGTCCATAAGACTTTCAAAATGTCAAATATTTGGTCTCAGCAGGCAATAAATACTCTTCTTCACAGGAAATGTGCCTATGCCATTTGTTTAGTGTTTTCCCTAAAGTAGCAATTGAGGTTTACAGCTCCTTGTGAGCCTCCTGAGAAAAACTCTACTGAGCTGTGACTTCTTAATGTTGCTATAGAAACCGATCAGAAGTTAATGAGGTTTTTGCTCTATATTTCAACACACATCCAGGAAACCTAACATGCAGTTAAATTACTTTTAATAAACATCTTCCACAATGTACCCCTGAATACAAGACAGATTTTTGAAAACTAAGTTGGGTAAGTTTATTGCTATTAGTACAGTAGATACACCCTAATTAGAACTAACAGCTGAGCTGTCCCTTGAACTAGGCAATGCCTTTCCTGTTCTACTGATGGATACATTTATTTTATGAACTGCATTTATTGTTGGAATTTTGGCAGTGTGTGTATTTCTCTGAAGAAGCAGAGGCATTTACAAAAGAAAATGTAACTCCAGAAATGCACGGAATGGCTCACATAAGACTGCTACAAATGCATACCAACATTTTTAGCTTAAGCTTTGTAAATGATTACTTAATGCCTGACTCAATCTGAATCACTAACCTGCATTTTTATTTTAACCACAAAGATTCTACAAGGGTGCCTGAATCAATGTCCCTCTTTTTTTTGCTTCAAATGGCACACTGCATATTCAGAGATTTCTATTTATTTATTTGTTTGTTTGTGCCACCATTCACTCCATTTCTTCTGAAAAGCGTATTCACTACTGCACGGCCATAAATATGGCCTTTTAGCCTTAATATCATACACATTTCTGTATTTCATTTTATTGCAAGTAGACACACAACAGATATTTTGTGGGCAAAGCAAAATAGTTTTAAAAGCTAGGAAAGCTTTTTTAAAGAGCGGGGGGAGTTGATATTGTTAAGTATAATAGATTTGCAAAATTCTTCTTTTACAGTTCCCTTTTAGCAGAAGTTAGCATAAAGCCGCCAACCTATGCCTGACTCCTTTTCACAGGTGCGACTCATCAGCTTGGTAACCTGAGGGATGCTATTGTGGCTCTTCAGGGCAGAGAGATCTTGTGATGAATGGGGTATATGTCTGTATAATTTATGATTTCTCTTTGAAATTATGAACCCTGTGTACCTTTGTCCGGCTGTAATGTGATTATGAAGTCTTTTTGCCTTCTCTAGGTTCTGTTTGCTTCCATATTCAGTGGTATGCAGTGTTATTACAACCACATCAGTACCATGATATTAGAAAGACAAGGGAGGGAAGCTAATTTCTTTTATCGGACCAACATCTGTTGGTGAAAGAGACAAAACTTTTGAGTTTACACAGAGTTCTTCCAAATGCTGATGGCAAAATAATAACAATAGAGCGTCACTGTTTCTTAAGTACCCAATATTTGGAAAACTATTCAGTCCAGACAAAAGCCTGGTCCCTGCCTAGAAGAACAGGTTTAGCAGAGGGGAAATCATGTTGGCAACAAAGCCAATAGGCAGAGGTTTGTGGGAAAGCAGGCAAGGGTGTTTTCTGACTTGGGGCTGACGGTGTTAAGAAAGCAGAGACTGGCCTACTTGAGTCTGGGATTATTTTGGGGGGTTATTTTTTCCAGTATGTGAGGGAGAGACAGTTTGCCATATAACAGCCTGCATTAGGCAGGGGATATTCTTCCTTTCTGCCTTCCTGCACCCACACTGTCTCACACGGCAATGGTGAGACAACTGAGCCAGGGACGTGCATTTAGTGTTTATTGTTGTGTATGATTAATTCTCTCCTGTGCTTTAAGTGATTAGGAATAAAAAAAGCCTAAATATGTTAAGATTAGCTGGCCATGTGTGTGTGTGTTTACTATTTCACTACAGCTGCATGCCCCTGCTAGAGTTAACCTGTAAACCAGAAACGTCATACCTATTGGATGGCATTCTGGGAAGGGGTTTAAGTACTAGGAATCTGAAGGTCGGCACTATGCCCAGAGGGGTTCGGCAGCTGGGGGAATTGCAGCACTCTGGGGTGAAGGGGAGCTGAGAGCCAGACACAGAGTCTGCACCCTCAGGCTATGTCTACACTTGAAAAGTTAAATTGCCTTAATAAGGTCGACTTTAAGTCGACTTAAAGTGGACCTTATTAAGTTGATTTAACAGAAGTGGACTTAACTTTTCAAGTGTAGATGTGGCCCCTTTTCGACCTTAAGTCGACTTCATGTTTTAAGTCGACTTAAAAAGCTCCACCAAGGCACTACTAGGCACCTAGGCACTACTCCGCATCTCCACTGACTTAAGTTGACTTAATAAAGTCGACTTAAGCACTAGTTCGAATTAAAACGAAGTGTTATTAATTTGAACTAACTTTTCCTTAATTTGACTTAAGGAGCAGCTTAAGTCGAATTAAGGGAAGCCCAGTGTAGACGCGGAGTAAACTAAGTCGACTTAAACCTCCTTAAGTCGACTTAATTTGTAAGTGTAGACGCACCCTCAGTGTGTGCCTGGGAACCCCAAGACCAGGGCAGTGGCTGGATTCTGTTCAGACTCCAGCAGCTTGAAAACAGCAGAGATAGAGAGCATCAGAGACTCCCCTCACTTCAAGCATAGTGGGCCAGGCCAACAAGGTGAGCTCGCAATGATCTGTGAGAGATCTACACAGGCTTTACAATGTTGTTGTTGTTTGTGTTACTAGTAAAATTTGCTTATGACAAATACAAGTTATTGAGCTCAATACAGGTGTAACTGGGTGGCATTCTGTGGCCTGGGTAATACAGGAGGTCAAAGTAGAAGATTTATTCGACCCTTCTGGCCTCAAAATCTATAAATCTGTGAAACTTGTGGGAGTTTGATCCTTAGCTTTGCAATGAATCCACCTAATTCCGATAGGCTTCACTGGAGATATATTGATTTTTACAACAGCTGATTCTCTAGCCCTGTGTGTTTCACCTCTGCTCAAAGCAGGGTGAGAACTACCTATGCTTACACTGATGGTCTGTTAAATACTGACACTTTTAAATTATGACAATGCAGTAAGACAGCCACTCACGATGATCAGTTTTGACAAAGGTTTTCAGATATACACATTTAATCAACATCAAAAAATCAACTCTAGTGAGTGGAACTGTATATGTGATAGATATGCTGATGGATACTGTACATCATCTATGGAAATTACTCAGTGGGTGTTAATTAGCTAGGAACAAAAACTTTGGGGTGGGAGAGACACATTCCCTTCCCACCTCTTTATTACCCTCTGTATGTTATTGCAAAAACAACGAGCGTCCTATGGCACCTTAAAGATTAACAAATTTAGGCGCCACAGGGCTCTCATTGTTTTTGCTCTACACAGACTAACACGGCTACTCCTCTGGATATTGTGTACGTTCTTGTCTATCCAGGCTCAGTATTAATGTATTCTCACCCTTGGCTCTCCAATCCCAAGCTGTATGTGTGTGAATCATAACCTCACTCTATCTGAGCAAAGAAACATATTAGTAGCCTATGTAGGAAGACCTACAGTAAAATTTTGCTCTTATCCATTAACATGCATCAAATGAAAGCTGCAAAAGACATAAAATGTAAAACTATAGTAAGGATGTATTGGAAGCCACAGCTGCTCATTTGAAGAATTGAAGGTAATCTAAAATAGTTGAGATATTTTAATATTGAGGGTCTTGCGGAAGGCTGCCATAGCACCTTACTTTCTGTACAGGAGGTTCTCTCATTGCTGACTCTTTGCTTAGTTTCAGTGGTATTTATATGTCAAAGTCAAGCTCTCAGAATCTCTTTGATTTAGAACTCATTGACAGCAATTCGAAAACTCTCATTTATAAAGATGAATCCTTAATATAATATCCATTTCCCAGATTGGTTTCTCAAATCCCTTATCACTTGAGCATCTGGATATAGTACTGGATGTATTACTTTTGAGGGCTAATGGCTCTGGAACACTAATGTACAAAGGCAAAATTCCAGAAGTTTCAGTTCTGTTGCTAATGCAGTCCATACCAATGACAATAGAAAGTAAGTTATTGACGTTCCTCACTGTTGCTTGTGGGAAGGTCACATTATTGCTTATGGATCTGGATTCCCACTCATGATTTTCCACAGGATGACCCTTGCTGAGCTTTGCAGTGTTGTAGTTGTGCTGGTCCCAGGATATTACAGAGAAAAGGTGGGTGGAAGACACTGGACAGCAGGCGTGCACATAACCGTCCTTCTTTCAGCACTACAGCAAGTGGGCTTCTTGGACCTCCTTCAGCTATCTCTTGTTTTTCTGAATCTGCCCCTCTCCTCTTACCCACTACAACACTCAATGTCAGAGGCATGAAGTTTGATTGCTTCCTGCCCTTCCAAACTTGTCCTTCCCCTCCATTTTTGAGATCCCTCCAATCTTTTCACCAAGCACATATTTTTTGTGACATGATGTAATTGATGTAACCTTTCCAAGATCTAGTACACTCAGCAGGTATGATTATAAAAGTTCTCCTATCACCTTTTATGATGAAACCTTCTGCGCTACACTCTGAAGGAGTTTCCCCAAGCATTTTGGGTGGGGGAAAAATGCTTTCTTAACCCAACAGAGTTTCTGATCAACTGAATGTGGTAGCCAAATCCATTCTTTTCCATACACATTCACTCTCATGTGAATGGTTTAATTACAGCTAAGCCAATTTTATAAGATGTTCACAAATTCATCTGATATCAGTATGCGTGTCCTGAACATGCTATTGAGATTAGCATGGAACATGATTAGCTCATTGGCTGTGATCCCAAAAAACCTCAGGCAACACATATTAAGAAAAATGTTTTATAAATGCAACATCAGTTCAAAAGGAGATTTAAGAAAACATCAAAGCCATAAAGAGAATGCAAAGCCTTTCACAACATATGAGACAAGTTACAGAAAATAAAAATAATTTAAGATGTACAAGGGCCAGTTTAAGACATGTTGAGTCCCTAAACTATGTCAAGATTCAGAGGCCCCATATCATAAAAAATAAAGAGAAAAAAGAGTATTGCATTATAACAGAAAGGGTAATGAAAAAATAAATGATAAACCATTATATTTGTATATAAACATAGGCAAAGATGCAACAAAATAAACTAAATAAAATATACATATTGTAAAAAGCCTTATTTGCATTATCAAATACCTCATGATAAATCTTCTTAGTTATCTCTGACATATTTAGAGGCCCCTCATAATTAAGGGCCTCCTGGCTCAGACAGGCATCCAGCTGCTGGTAATACCGGCAGCTGGTGGGAGCTGCCTCTG
>ML685770.1:13783856-13815554 GCA_007922175.1 Pelusios castaneus
CAGAGGCAGCTCCCACCAGCTGCCGGTATTACCAGCAGCTGGATGCCCGTCTGGGCCAGGAGACCGGCAGCCTGCCAGCCCACACCATCGACTCTGCCGAGCCCCCATCCCTCAACAATGACCAGGAGGAGGGCTCAGGGGATGAGACTGTGGTGCTGGAGCAGGGGAAGGCCAGCGTCCAGTAGGGGAGCAGGAGGGCACCTCACCAGACCCGGAGCCAGCTGCCAGCCTGGAGCTCATCCCTGCCCCGACGGCGGACCCAGCCTCACAGGAGGAAGGAGAGGAGCAGGTTCCCGTTGACGAAGAAGACCCAGGCAAGGGGACATCACACCCGACACCTACCGGTGAGTGCTCCATCCCTCTCTCTCTTACTCCTTCAGGCAGGCAGGGTTGGGGATGCCTGAGGGACAGGGACTGCAGGGGGACAGGGACAGACAGGGTTAGTGTGGGGGAAGGCACTCCCACAGGGACAGAGAAGCTGGAGGCTGTGTGGCAGGGGCAGGGGGTAACCTGGAGGTGAGCAGTGCAGTGGCGTGTCTGGAGTTCGGATGGGGAGACTGTAGGCAGCTCGCAGAGGTTGTGCAGACAACAGCATGAGCTGACAACCTCCAGGAGGTTGCTCTCGCTGAGCTGCAGGTGGGTCAGGAGGGTCCTGCAGTGAGTCTTCAGGTGTCCGAAGGCACACTTGACAACGCTGCAGCACCAGTTGAGCCTCCAATTGAAGAGGTCCCTGCTGTCATCCATGCAGCCCGTGTATGGCTTCATCAGCCAGGGGAGCAAGGGGTAGGCGGCATCCCCCAGGATCAGCACTGGCACCTGCACGTCCCCAATAGTGATGGTGTGGTCGGGGAAGAAGATGCCTGCCTGCATGCACCTGTAAAGGGCAGAGTTGCACAGGATCCGTGCATCATGTGCCTTCCCCGTCCAGCCCACGTAGATGTTCTGGAAAATTCCGCGGTGGTCCACGAGGGCCTGCAGGACCACGGAGCAGTACCCCTGGTGGCTCACATACTCCCTGGCATGGTGTTCTGGGGCTCGGTTTGGGATGTGGGTGGCGTCCACAATGCCCCACATTTGGGGAAGCTGAGTCTGGCGAGGAGTTCGTGTAGGTTGCCTGGGGTGATGAGGTGGGCTAGCAGGACCCAGTTTATTGCCCTGCACACCTGCATGACAGTGGTCCCCACGGTGGCCTTCCCAATCTCAAACTGCTGGGCCAAGAAGAGGTAGGAGTCCGGGGTTGCCAGCTTACACACGGCCACTCACTTATCTATGGGCAGGGCGGGGTGGAGTCTGGTGTCCATGCGCTGCAAAACCGGGGTGAGCTCTGCAGCCACAGGTCCCAGGTGGTGAGGATGATCCGGTCCCACCAGTCGCTGCTGGCCTTGCTTGCCCAGAAGCAACGAGGCACGGAGCGCACTGCTGTGAGTGCGGCAGCTTGCTGGGGCATCAAGGTGAAGGGCAAGCTGTCATCTTCCTCCGCACAGGTGGGTTGCCAGGCAGGCCTGCTCCACAGCCGAAGAAGCCTTACCACTAGCAGGCAGGTGTCGTGCAGCTGCCTGGCAAAGTTCAGGAGAAGAGTCTGGTCCATGACCTGCTCAGGCTCCAAGTTGCCAGGCACAATGCTCCTCTTTTGAAGGAGTAGCCAGGGGAAGGGAGGCCTTCTCTGTTACCATGCTTCCACACTTCCCACAATGCACCCCTTGAACCCCCCCAAGTTAATTTAAGAGTCTAGTGTAGACTCTCTAAGTCGACTTAATACGATCGACTTAACTTTCTCAGTGTAGACATAGCCAATGTGAGGCCCTAAGCCCTGGCTTACTTTGCTTGTGCCTAAATCTGGTACTGAGCTGCACACAAGTTACCAGAAATAAAATAGAAACTTATCAAGGTTCAGTTTCAAATAATGGGGAAGTCTAAGGAAGGGAAAGGTACCTTAATGGGTTTTGCTTTTTTAAATTGTACTGAATATTTTTCACTCTTTGTAATCATTAATAGATTTTTTTAAAAAAATGTAAAAGGTAAGTTAAAATGAAGCCGTCAAGAAAAATAAGCACGTGTTTTCTTGTAAATTACACCCATGATTTTAAAAACAGAATGCATTTTTCCTGATTTAGGGTGGTAATTTAATTTTATATTTCATTCAGATGGGACAATAAAAACCAGTAAATGATTCTGTTTACAATGTGTTTCCACAGAAGCTGATCAAGTTAATTGCAGCCATATTGTGTGCTTTCAGTCACCATGAATTAATAAAATACAATACCACATAGTTAAGGGTTAATTTGAACAAGTAGGGTTTCTAGAGGCAAGATCAGTGCATTCTGGCAGTTTCTAGTAATCAGAATGGGGAGGAGGAGGAGAAGATAAAGTCAGCAATTTGATAGTGAGAGAAAACAAGTGAAATGGGAACCTTGAATTTAGGCGCCTTTGATACAGAAACTTCTTATGACTAAGATTGTTAGGAATGTTTTGTTAATAAGTGGTACACTGAAGTTAGAGGAAGTGGTGACCCAGTAGGGATCACTCTGAGCTTTGTGATTGTATAAAAAGACTAGATAATAGGGTGTACTTCGGAAAGTTCTCTGAAGCTATCGACAGGTTTTTTTGTTTTTCCCCTAATACCTTTATTCCCTGGTGGAGAAATATCCAGACAACATTGTATCGACCTGCTGCAAGTTACTGAATGCCCATCCAAGATTCTAGGGAATTGTTTTTGATGCTTTAATCCTATTGCCTATGTCTGTGTGTGCTTCAATCTAATAAATACTAGTTTTAGATGAGAGAAAACTTGATTATATTAATCTTAATCACTGGGAAGTGCTGTGCTCTCATTGGTTTATTCCAGAAACTGCCTGGAGTGAAATAGTTAAATTACCACTGCTATGAATTCTGAAAACCCTGGATAACAAAGGCCCAAAAGTATGTGTTTTACAGAAGACAAGCCTCTGGCCTCTATTATTTTGTCTTTTAATTCACAAATATAATAATATTCACATCCACAGACTGTAACAAGTATAGTTATATGTCATATTTAAGATGTTTACTAGTAAGGTCTTCATAAGAAACTAAGATGTCAAAAAATTTCACTTTGTGATCTGTATGATTGACCAAAATATTTATTTGGAATGTCGAAAACACCAACCAAACACTCACTGAAAGCAAATCACAACCTGAAAGTAGAAAAATCTAACACTAATCTGTTGTTTGTGCTACAGAAAGGAATTTGCTAATTGACGGTCAGAAAGCTCATAAATGCAGTACAAAAATAAGAATAATGCAACTAAAACAGAATAAATCTCAAAAGAAACTTTTATCATGAATTTGTTTCTTGCCTTGTGGTTTCAGTTACAAACAATCCCTTCCATATATAGACCTTAGAGATATATGCCAGCACAATATGAGTTGGCATTGGAGAGACACAGTCACAAGTCTGTTGCTAGAGGTGAGAAAATCTATCTGATAAGGTGAGTTAACGTAACATTTTTTATTGCGATCCTCACCATCTTGAAAAAAAAAATGAATGTGTATCATCTGTTATCTTGTCTTTTGGCTTAAAAAAAAGTTTCAAAATACATTTTCTATGAAGTAGCCTTAGGGATTTCAAGAATGAATGAATTATTACCAGAATAGCATGAGCTTGGAGGTACCATATTTACTTCAAACTTGGCAAAAGCTACTCCAAATCCCTGAGGCTTTCTTGTCTGCCTTCCTAATGAAGAAAAGAATGATCTTAAACACAGATGCATCTGTGAGAATCTGCTACCCTACTCAAACTTATAACATTTACAGGCTGGTGAGTGCATTTAGCAAAGATCTCTAGAGTCCAGGACTGCAGCCTCAATAGCTTTGATGGATAGATTAGATGTTAAATACCCATTCTAAATTGGCAGCTACACTAGCCTTCCATTTAGTAAATTGAACTGAAGTTTTCTTAAAGCTTACTTTGGATTATATTAACCTTGTGCTCCTTAATCACTTTTAAAGAACTGAGAAGTGCAGAACAGGAATGGAAACATAACTGTAATAGTCTCTTAGCTCAGAAAACAAAGATGAATTGAAGAAAAGGTTGAAAAAGAAAAAGAAAAAACCTCTCATCCCCATCTGATCACTTTTGAGCAGTAAAACCCTAGAACCTCTCTACATGAAATCAAATGACTTAATTGACCTAATGCCAAGCACAGTGTTGTTCCCAAAATCATAGCTCTTTGGTGCCTCCTCTCACCACTATGCAACACTTTTGGTAAATATCCATAACATACTCCATATTCTTTTGTTATTGCAGTGGTATGAACTATAAACAATTGCTATAGTAGATTACTATTGGTCAATAGAAAATGCAGCATTAGTCAAAGGCACTGAGGTGATTACCTGTTTGTTTGCTACTATTATGGAGATTTACAGCATGTCTGGCCTGCAACTAAAGTGTAATAACAACTGTGACAGGGTCAGACTATAGGATTTCCACAGAGTTCTAGAAAGCCAATACATTAGCCCAGGCTGAACAAGTCTCTTTTCTCCTTGGTTATGCCAGGTTAATTAGCACACCTGGGGCTAATTAAGCCCTTGTGGAGGACTTGTTAAAAGCCTTCCCTCCAGAGATAAGGTGTGGCTGGAGTGTGATGAGAGAAGTGGTAAGGTGTGGTTGAAAAAGCAGAAAGATTTGGAGAAGGAACAGAATACAGCTCAGGAAGAGCCCCACAGGTACAAAGATTGGGGGAAGAAAAGAAACTCCTGTCTAAAGGGGGCGTGAGACCTTTCCCAGGCCTAAGGGGAACAGACTCACTGCTACAGGGAAGTGTGGGACCTGCCAAGGTAGAGGAGGAACTTTGTCACACAACCCATTCTTCAAAACACCTAATCTAGACTAGCTAAAGCTACCCTTTGAAATGTGGGGTTTTTATTTCAAAGCCCAATTCTTTAATACCTTAGCACTATTACAGACCATAAAGTTGTCAAAGAGTATTGGGCATCTTTCAAACTGGGTTAAAGGCTGCTTAAGGCTAACCTCAGGTTGACTTCTTAAATGTCTTGAGTGGACTGTGCAATCTTGACCTAAATGCTTTTTTTTTTTTTTTTTTTTTTGCTAGGTGGCCACACTTGCCATTTCAGTTGCTCTGCTACCTTAATAACATTGTCCTCATTTTCAAAAGCTCTTGTGTTACTCAGGGTTCCTTGACTCAGTAACTCTTAGTATCTATGAATTAGTAGTAGGAAATAAACTAAAGGAACTGCAGGACCTTCTCTTGCTAGATACCTGAAACAGAGAAGTAAAAACCAAGTGCTCTTAGCTCAAAGCTTTACTTTATTGACATTCCCAGTGGAATGATCTCTCCTGGAAATCTCCACTTATTCATCTTAAGTGCATACAAATACAATAGAGGGTTAGAACACCGTCTGACGAAGTGGGATTTTCTCCCACGATAGCTCATGCGATAAATAAATCTGTTAGTCTTTAAAAGTGCCACAGGACTCTGTAGTCTTTCTACAATAGACTAACACGGCTACCCCTTTGGAACCAAAACTTGATAGTTACCCTAGAAGTTTGAGGCAGTCTTTGTGTGAATCAGTCACAGATTTTTGAATGGCAACTCCTTCTGTTTGTGCCTGGAGATCTTTTTCAATGTGTTCACCGACCAATCTGCCTGATTCAGGCTTGCTATCACCCTCTTACACTGTAAAAGTTAGAGACATTTCAGTCAAAAGAAAGTTACATAACTGACCAAACAAATCAATCTCTGGGCAAAAGCAGGATTTACAGAGACATGCTATATATAGTTAAACAAGCAGTTTTAAGCTGTTAGCCTGATAGTTAAAATTCCCCATCTGATGATTCTAAAATTTATGCAGACACCCTGTTTTTCACACCTGTACATTGAGAGAGAAAGCAGAGTCAAGTCCCTTTCATGTGTTCACTGTCTGATTCCCATGCCACCAGTTTGCTTTGCTCATGCTAAGTCTTGCAAAGGCCTGAAGATGGCTAAAAGCAGCAAGCAGAATAATTGATAGTCCATTCCAATAATTGGCAGTAGCTTGGACACACCTGGCTGGATGCTAAACTACCCCTGTTTACTCAAGTCATTCCTGATTGTTCTACTCGCGTATCAAGTAGAGGATGCACTGTTCCCATTTAAAAAATAAAAATAAAATCACTTTCCAAGCCATAGATGTCTAACCATAAAAACCAAATCAAGTGTTCCTAAGACTGTGAAGCTGAGAGCAGTGTTTTTTGAATAGGACAAGTTTGGGGATTTGTATTATCAGATAAACAAAGACCCCTTTGAAGACAATAGGAATCTTTCCATTCCCTTCAAGGGCTCCTGGAATGAATGTAATTCCTTTGAAATACAATATACCTTTCTTATATTTGGAGTGCAAGTGTTGTTTTGATAACTGATAGCCTTTGTTGAAAGATCTATCCACTGTACTGCTACAATTGTAATGTACATTGCTGCAGTGAGACATTTTTCAATCAGAAAGTAGTAAATTAAACACTTAGAGATAAGCTTTAAACAATTGTCATATATGAGTGTCTCACCTGTAATGTATGCTGTGTTGTAGCTGCCTTGGTCCCAGGATATTAGCGAGACAAGATGGGTAAGACAATATCTTTTATTGGACTATCTTCTGCTGGCGAAAGAGAGGCTTTCAAGCTTACTCAAAAGAGTATAAAGCTACATGCATATTTGAGTTCCCTCACCTTTCATAAATACAAACTCCAGTGTGATTACATGAATCTATCTATCTAATCATGCTCTTTTGAGAAAGCTTGAAATTATAAAGTAGAAATTTCCAGAGCGGTAGCTGTGTTAGTCTGTGTACAGCAAAAAACGATGAGAGTCCTGTGGCACCTTACAGACTAAAAAATTTTCTTCGGCATAAGCTTTCGTGGGCTATAACCCACTGCATCTGATGAAGTGGGTTATAGCCCATGAAAGCTTATGCCGAAGAAAATCTGTTAGTCTGTAAGGTGCTACAGGACTCTCGTTGTTTTTTGAAATTATATACATGTTCTATGTGCATACTGTTTAGCTGCACTCTTGAAAATGTGACCCAAACTTTCATTTCTTTTACTGTGACATTTTGCAAGCCAACTTAATTTAATCCTGGGTCTGCTAATTAGTTAAAAGCCTGAGGGCACATTGTGCCCTTTTACCTCAGCTGCTGATCATTGTGGTCATTAATATTAATAGACTGTCATTACATCAATTGATATTTATAACACCTTTCCCAGATATCAATGCATTTCACAGAATAAAAACAACACATCTCATTGAGAACTGATATGCATCCATTCCTGATGAGAATTCTGGCAGCCATTAATACTATCAGAACAGTACAAATATAATGAAGACTACTGTATGTAATAGGCGCAACAAAGCAATGCGAATGGCATATCTTTTCCTATGGTGAAATTTGCTCTCTTCTCAGACTATATTTCTGGCCCAGCAGCACATTACAAAGGGGAATGAAAAACGGCAGCATCGTTCTCACCCAAACAGAAGGGCATGTCTCCACACACCACAGAGATCAAATGTCTTCATTTCCACTGATCAATGCCCTGTAATTTTGGTATTGGATTGAGATAGCGGCACACAGGCACAGCCACACCATGTTGTACAAACTCTGGCTCAGTAATCTCTTAAATGAAAATATGCTTAGTAATTACTCCCTCATCCCTTTCCAAAGTGGTGCAGGGTAATAGTGACTTGTGCAAGTAAATCCAGGCATCGCAGAATTTAATGCTCTTTTAGGGTATGTCTGCAATGCACCAGGGAGCGTGCTTCCTAGCATGGGTAGACACACACTAGCTCCACTCCAGCTAGTGCTCAAAATAGCAGTGTGGCCATGAAGGCACAGGTTGCAAATCATGCTAGATGCCTGACCCCACACTTCACAGGGGGCTAGATGGAGAGGCCGCTCAGTCCTCTGCAGCCACACTGATATTTTTAGCAAACTTGCACAAGCAGAGCTAGTATGTATCTTTCTATTCACACTGGAAAGCATGCCCCCAGCTGCTGTTTAGACATACCCTTGCTGTCTTGGCTTCAGTAATCTGTGCCACATTTTAATGATTAGTGCACAAGGCTGATTTCCAGTGGGACGGGGAGTCTCAAATTACAACAAAAGGGAACATCCTTAGATTACTCCTGCGGTGCTCTACAAATCTTCAAGGGGGAGATAATAAACATAAACAGCTGAGATTTTCAAAGCCACTTTAGGGGATTTAGGTGCCCTATGTAAATATGCAATTCTCAGTTAACTTTGCAGCTACTTCGCACAGAAGTTATATAAAGCACTGTCTTTCTAACCCAGCTGCAGAACTTCATCACTTGTCGAGTTCTTACTATGGTCACATTCAAATTCAGGATTGCCATAGTATTAGGAACGTCTGCTTCTGAAAGATTCTTAAAGAACTGCTAAGCTAAGAGCTGCCCTCATTTTTCCATTAACAGCTTCCTTGCTTTTTTCTTGATTCTGCATAATTTCTCCATAAAATTTCCACATAAAAGTTCTGCTTGACTCTTGAGTGATCATAGAATAGAAGTCAGGTTGTATTTATCTTCTCTGTTCTGCCTTTTCTGGACTATGTACTCTGTCAATTCACATGCAGAGATTCCCCAATAGCAGGCATATATTTCCTTTATCTATATTTGTCATTGTATATTACCTTGTGCTCTGTGCTCAAACATCTTTTTACTCTTCCTTTTTGTAAACCCTTCACTCACTTCATTTGCTACCATGAGTTCATTTTAAATCATTTCTTTTGCAAAGGTCTGAAGTCTTGAATCTGTGTTGTCAAAACATCTTCGTTGTGGCTTCCAATTTCCTCTCCATATTTTCCTCATTTTCATTCTTTGGCATAAGTATATTCCAGATAATGTTCCTTATAAACTTTGATCAAACTTTTTCCTCTCCAATTCAGTTTTCAGGGCACTGTAATTCTGATAGGAGGTAAACCATAGAGATATGTTAAACATCTTTTCTCCAATAGCGATTGCCTCACCAACCTGGAGTAATAGCACCTGAACTGTGTCTACCATAACAATAGTGAACATCTTTACCTTTTTGTTTTTGATGTGGGTTTGAATTCTGTCATCTGTAACATTGCCTGACTACAGTAGGAAATGTACCCATTGCTAACAATGGCTATCAATATTTGGTGCATTCGCTCCAGTGTTGAAAAAAGCTCAACTCCATGTATAGCTAGGGCCAAACCATGTTTCAGAAACTGTGGCTACACCTTGTGCTCAGGACTCAGTTTTTTCACTTTCTCATTATGGGCTGAGATAATTTTATTCTCTTGAGGAAAGTACTGTCTGACTGCAGATTTGTCAGACTACACTACTTTCCATCAATCCAGGTTCCATTGTAGTGCTGTGTGAAAGTAAATCCAAATATGATGTTACCCTTCTTTTATTAGCAGAGTTCCAGCAATGTGTTTCACACACTGTCGGACCCTAAAGAAGATTAATTTCCAGCAAGGTTAAGCATCTTATTTTACCATACAGTAGAATTAAAGGAACAGACCATTACAAGACACAGGGAGTAAGGAGGGCAACATGGATGTTCAGAAGCTCTAGAAGGATATCCAGAAATCTGCAGGACTTTTTTTTTTTTTTGTATTTTTATTGATCCTTGGACTCCACTGAAGTTACTGCTAATATTCTGCGAGTGCGAATCCAGCAGAAACACAAAGAATTGAAGCTTTGGTGAGTTTTTCTCTGCTATTTTTCCACCAGCAAAGTAAAATGAGGGCTTAGGTTAAATGTTTTTTTTTTTTCATAGTTCTGAAACATATCACTCAGATCTCCTTGTATGCAAACATTAATAAAACTGAGACTGTGAGAGAGGCCAAAGGACCTTCACTGGAATAAAATGATAAAAATGGTCAGCTGATGCTGTAGTTTTAAATTCCATGGACAGGAGCAGCCTGCTAATCTTTCTTTCTTTCTTTCTTTCTTTCTTTCTTTCTTTCTTTCTTTCTTTCTGTTATTCTACTTTTACCTCGGCAAATGAGAAGTATTAGTGTAGTAGCAAGGGAGGTATCAGGGGGATCAGACTTCAGCTTGGATAATTACATCCTGCCTACCTACATTCTTTGTTACTTCAGTTCATCAGCTAGCACTGGATTCCATTGTTCCTTCATTTACATATGTAGGGCCAGATTTTTAGAAGTAGCCTTTGATCCCATGTCTGCATGTTTTGTACTTGCAAAGTACAGCATGGAGAGCGAATCTCAGCATTCCAGATTCTGACTTGATCCCAATATTGCTTTTCTTATTACTGCCTCAGTGTGTTAAGTGATGAAATTAGAGAAGAATTTCAGGCCTTGTCTATACTGAAAATACTGTGTCAATCCTCATGGATCGATGCAGCAGGATCAATAGAGCAGCCAGTGTAGACCTGCTTAATCGATCCTGGAAGTGCTCTCTGGTTGACTGAGTAACTCCACCACTCCAAGTGGAGTAATGCTGTGTCAAAGGGAGAGCCCTTTAAGTCCACGCAGATGAGGGGAGACACCTCAGCAAGTAAGAGTAACTAAGTTGATGGGAGATATGCAATCTGCATGCCACAGAATGTGTATCTCGTTTCGACTTAGCCCCACAGTGTAGACTAGGCCTCAGCCTTCATTTAAAAATAAAAGTGAGGTTTTGGCTTGAAAAGGTGCATCGCAAAGGATCAGAAACCAGAAGACAAATGAAAAGAACTCAAAATATTTTCTTTTTTTAAATAAAATCTCATGAATTTTAAGCCAAAGTGTATCCATAACTAATGTATTGTCAACCCCAACTGTTCAAAAATCACATCAAGGCTTGAAAAACCATTAGATGCATGAAAATAATGATTATTTAAAAAAAAATCAGGACAACCTGTAGTAGGAAGTAGGTGTACTAGCGAAGTGACATACAAAGAGCTTGTCTGGAGTAGACAAGTCCAGCTGTAGATATAAAAGCTAGATGTTTGGTCCACAAGCAAACCAAGGAAGGCATTGGCACTCTGACAGTCACAATTCTTACTTGGTTCCTACCTTGCTCCAGGAGAAGCAAATTGCTTCACTGAACTGGTCAGTGCTTGGTGTTGGGGAGGAGTAAAGTCAAAACTCTGCCCAGCCCAACCATCTCCCCAGTACTGTGAGCCATAGGGTGTATGGAGCCTTAACGGCCAACTTTGACTCCAAATATGCCATTTTAAAATTATTTTAGCTAGTTGTTTATTAGGCAGCTGTCTTAAGAATGAATTTGGTTTTAATTTTAAATTATTTTATTTATTTATTAAATTTTAAATTAAAATGAAATGCAGACTGAACCTACATTCAGATGAATCCTGGGTACTACAATTCCACACTGTCTTCGTTCCTCATCCTATATTAGGGACATTTTATAACAATGTAATCTTTCTCCATCACTTTCAAGGAATGGAATATATTGTTCTGTTAGGGACATATAGGCTATGTCTACACTTGAAAAGTTGAGTTGACTTTAAGTTAATATGGTTGATTTTTAAGTTGACCTTATTAAGTCGACTTAACTTTTCAAGTGTAGACAGCCCCTTTTTGACCTTAAGTCGACTTAACACTTTAAGTTGACTTACGGTTGCTTTAGGCACTAATCCTCATCCACACTGGCTTAAGTTAACCTAATAAGGTTGATTTACGCGTTAAGCCAACCTAACTCGAGGTGTTAAGTCCACTTAACTTTTCCTTAAGTCAACTTAAGGAAAGCCCAGTGTGGACGCAGAGTAGTTTAAATCAACTTAATTTGTAAATGTAGACGCACCCATAGTGCCCTTGACATCCTTAAACATTGCCAACGCTTTAAAAAGGGAGAAGAAATGACAAAATACCCCTTTTCCTCCTCCCTTTTACTGCCCAATTACTACTTGGGCACTTTGGATAACTAATCTATTGATTATGTATTAATTATATTGGTTACTCAAAATATCCCAATTAAAACACTCTAACATTTGATTGGGTCTTATCCCAAAATCAGGCAAATTATTAGAATACCTGTTTAATTGGGAACCCCACACTCACATGTCGGATAAACTTCTGCATGTGTAATAGTTCTATTTGCAAAGTTCCAAACACTACAGTCCAGCAAGATGTATAGAGATAATACAGAATGAGCTGAATATACATATACCATATCTTAGAGAACAACATAAACTGCCAGTTGTCAGGTTCCTTTTCTTCCCCCTCATCATCACCACTGCTCACCATTCTGGCATCTCCCAAGGCAGGCTGGAATGCAGCTTTTATAATGTGCTATGCCCGTACCACAATGCCTAATATATATTCAGTAGGTGTTTTACCCCATTTCCTTATTTGTAGTTCCTCTCCCTACGAATGTTGCTCTTATCCCATAGGGTATTAATCCTTTTACCTCAAATTCATTATTATATGCATCCATTAGTTGCCATATCATCTTGTGGTCAGACATCTACTGATATCCCTAAATTAAAATATCTCAAACTCATGTAAACTAACATCTTATGCAGGGCTGGCCCAACCATATAGGTGAACTAAGTGGTTGCCTATGGTGCCAGACTTTGAATTGCCAAATTGAAGTGAATTTTTTATTCTATTTTTTTTAAAAAAGGCGATTGTATCTTATAACATGGGGTGGTGGGGAACCAAAGTCATAGTTTGCTTAGTGTACCAAAAACCCTTGGGGGTGGAGGGGAGGGAGTTTCTTTATCTCTAAACAACTAGGCAACCTAGACACATTTTAGATATTTGCTAATTCTTGTAATAAGCCATGGAACTTTGAATTAATGATAGTAAATTCATAAATATGTATATGTACATGTATTGTATACCCTATATTTGTAATTTGGCATTCATATTCCTGTAGGGAGAATAATTAAGTTAATATGTGATCTTGAGGTGCATAGTCACATACTATTGAATACAGGAATGTGTATACAAAGATTAAGAAGAATAACTGAATTTTAACATAAGGAGATAACTACTAGTTAGAAATAACATTCTTGTTTGCATCACTATTGTTTTTTGAAGTTATCTAAGATAATGCCTAGGATAGCAAAAGTGCTGTAAATACTTGAAGTTAGTATATTTTCCTAATGAACCCTGGAAGTTGTTAGAAATTAGAATCAATCTAGGGAATAAAACCTTTCTAAATTTGAAGGCAGGATAGGATGAATTCTCCTGTAATTAAAGCTAATTATAAAAAGAATGAAGAACAAATATTAATCTCCAAGATTACTTAAATGTCAATAAAATACCATCCAATTTACAACAGAATATAAAAAAGACTATTATAATCATTATTAATTGTTTCAAAA
The DNA here is from genome assembly GCA_007922175.1 of Pelusios castaneus. Taxonomy (NCBI): domain Eukaryota; kingdom Metazoa; phylum Chordata; order Testudines; family Pelomedusidae; genus Pelusios; species Pelusios castaneus. Next base: position 13,797,162 of record ML685770.1, read on the forward strand.
AGAATTAAAAGAAAACCGAACTAAAGATTTCTGAAATAATTCTGTTAGTTTTAGACATTTTAATTGACATGTCAGATGGGAACTACAGAATTTCAGAGTGAACTGAAATTATGTAGAATGACAAACTTTTCTGAGGTTTGGCTGCCACTATCTGAATGGGTAGAAAAATGAAATTACATCTGATTTGCCTAAATGATCAATTTATCCCTGTAACCCATTGTCATTCCAAAATTTGTGGTCTTCAGTGAGAAGGTACCAACATCAAATAATTTATCCTTCTAAGGGACAATCCAATTTATCAGTGCAACTGAATAGAGGAAGGATGCATAAAAGAAAACACGGACTACAGATAAGTAGGAGCAGCCTCTCTAAAGATCAACAGATCTTGAACACAGATCAATCCAGAGAGTGCCAACTTATAGTCATAAGTGATCAATTATTTGAGTCTCCTCTCCCAAGGGAGTGATTTTTCTTTTAACAAAGGGAATTTCAGTACTTCAAAGGAAGTCAAGACTTGGCTTCAAGAATAGGAAAGAAATATTTTCAGATAATTGAATGAACTGGCATTTAAATCTTTGTTCCATGAATCCAGATTCTTGAGCTACTAGGGTTTAAGTGATGTCTGAAGTTGGGAAACTCAACATCGCTCATACATATTACTGAGCTATGCTGATTTCAACTAGTAGAAGGAAAGACCACACTAGGACATCTTTCTTCTAAGAAAACTAATTGAACTGATATATGATTCAAAATCTGACATATTAAAATAAGTGGTTTTTGTGCCAGATCTTATTGCTAGTTTCCAACTGGAGTGCATTATATCTTTAAAGAAATATTGTCTACAATTTTCACGTTACAGCTGATTTAACATCACCCAATTTACTAACAGTGTCTTCTTTACTACTTGAAGGAGAACTGATATGAAGCTTATAATTGTTTTGCTGTGCATGTACCTCAATATTTAAACTGTATTCATTTGTGTCAAAATATCTTTGCAATAGTTCACTGTTTATGGTGACCTCTTGTTCCATTGTCCTACCCATAGACTTAAGTTCTACTGTGAACTTATGAATATGATAATACCAGTATTTTACTGTCAGCTATAGCTATTTCACCCTCAACCTCTTCTCAGCAGCAATACTGCACTGCCTGTGTGAGAAGAAAACTTCAGATTGCTCCTACTTTCAAATGTATATTGTATGTGAGAAAGGAAGAGTACTGGAATGCTCACTTGGGAAGGATTTATTAAAACAGTGCAAGTAATAATTCAAGAACACCAGATAGGATATACACATTGATCATTACAACAAAACCCCTTATGTTCTTAATTTTTATTCGTATGCTTCAAATGCTAAATTACTTTTCTGTGCACCCTTTGAAATAATTGACTTTCATTGGTCTTGCATTTCATTTCACTTTGCACATATCCTCTCATTCTAGGCTATCTCTGAACACCTAGAGATTGTACAGAAATATTGAAGATCACCATAGCTTTGGCTTGTAGCCCAATATTTTGCTAAGTTTAGTGGGCCATTAATTGTTTTATTCATGTTTAGTGTCAATTGCATTGTCTTTACAAAGACTATTGGACTGTAAGTCACAGGCTCTGGAATGCAAAACACCTTTTTCATCCACTGGACATGATTTTGTCACCTGCTGATTTCTTAGGGACTTTAACTCAAAGTGAAAAAATCCTCCCTTATCAGAGAGCAGAAATAATGTTATCTGTGGGGTGCTCTTGCCCTTTCCCAGTAGTAGGCTGTATCACAATCATACTGTATTATATTGCATATTAAATGTGATAGTTTGCAAAGAGATGTATTTATTTCCCCCGTAGTTATATTGAGACCCATCAGGGTCCTTCTCTTAAAGGAATTTCTTCAAGCTTTTATCTAGTACTTATCAAGTAAAATGGGTTGCTCCACCTGCTGTTAAGCCCCCCGTTTTGTGGGCTTAAGTTTCCATATTTTATTATTTTCTCACCCCTATGATGTATGACTGACCCAGAAAAACAGTGGCATATGAAATGAATGGATATGCTGCCTACATTTCATTGTCTTTCTCCTACTCCTCTACATGTTACTTATCATCTTAGACTGTAAACTCCTTGGTGCAGAGACCATGTTCCACTATGTTTGTTCAGACCCTAGCATATTAGGGCTCTCATATTGACTGGGGACCATAGGCTCTATTGTAACTCAAATAGTAGCTAATGATAACATAATAGCTAATGATAAAAGGGGAAATATTAAATGATTATACACAGTGCTGTCAAATCACAAAGTAAATGAACACACTGCTAGATTAACCCCTTTAAAATTCCTCCTGTTTTACAGAAAGGGGGTGTCTAATTTGCAGGTACTCAGTGTTATTCAATGTAATTCACCCTTCAGGGACAGAGATATTTTCAAGGGCCAGGACTGTACTAAGAGTAAATGAAAGTTTTCTGATTTAAACCAGCTGTGAATCTGTCCCACTAGTTTCCTGAGTAGGATTGTGCAGATGGGATTTGACTAAATTGGACAGATGGAAGACTGAATCTATATAAAAATGCAGCAAAACAAATGTTAACTGAGAAGTAACAAATCTTTGGTATTATTTTCACTCTGTAGATGCACTGCTGTGTCTTAATTTAATTCTATTTATAAAGATAATAACTTACAAACATTTCTAGCCCCAAAGTTCTTGAAACTTAATTTTGTTCCATGTCACACATGCCAAAATAAAAGAAAAACAGGGCAAAAATGTGTAATAAATGAAAGGAAACATTTTAGCTTGTGGAAAGTGATGGGTGTGTCTGCTAAAAATAAACATTTTCTGTGCATCTCTTGTCAAAATCTTTGACACCGTGAAGTGCTTAGAAACAATTTGTGTGGGTGTAGCAGTTTCATCTGGGTCCACAAGGGATGCAAAGATGTATGCTGGGGAGAGACCATGTAGTCTCCCTAGCAAAATTAATTTGCCATGTAAAAATATTCTGAGCTGTACAGCAAATTCATGAGGGGTGAGAGCAGAGAGTTTCACTCTCCCACTGAGCCACAAATGCACCTTTATACCAAGGACAGATAGTAGTCACACCAGGGAAAAGATCTTTGAAGAAATGTACTTTGTATGCTGCTCAGAGCTGTTGAGCTACGGCAGCCACCTTGCTAAGATGAGATCCTTTGGGAAAACATCCTCCACCTTGATGTCTCTGTTGTGTTTATTTGTAATAAGGGAGGGGAATTGCTCGCAAATACATACATACATCAAAGCATACACTTAGGCGGACAGTATAAGTAATATAGACCAGTGCTGCATGCAAATACAGAGTTGGGAACTGGTGGCAAGCAGTACAAAATGAAAAACAAAACTATTTGGCCCAGCATTGAATGTATTGAAATTAAACAAGTTAGCATAGAATTTGTTTATTTTCATATTCCCAATGCTTTCCAACAACATCAGCATGTAGGAAGGAAAATGAAAACAAAACCACCCCCCTCCAAACCCAGGAACCTCAGTGTTTGTATTCTTGGGGAAAATTAATGTTGTTTTGTCCTGAAGTGTTTGCATTGGCTTCATCCGACATGGGCAATGCAGCTGAGTCACACAGATGTTTTGGGGAAGGAGAAGAAACCAGGATGTCCTCTGCCATACCTTGCACCTCCTCACCATATAGAGGCCAGACTTCATTACAGACTTTGTACCCATGTGACTGGTTGTTACTTTGTTAGATATGCTTAGCACCACTAACGTTTCTAGCCACACAAACAGGTACAGCAGAGAGGCGAAAGAGGTCTGTTCTTTCTTTGTGGGGCAGTGGAGTTGCTAGTGACCAAGGAGCATGCACATTACATGCTTTTAATACTATTGCTCTGTGCACAGCTGGGGGGCTCTGGGAAATGCATTGTCTCCTGCAGCTCCCACTTGGGCAACATAGCTCCACACTGGGGCAGTTCCTTAACAGCCTTAGTTAGCTTGAACCAGGAGGGGGTGTTCACACCAAACCAACCAATATTACCATTATTGTTATTATTATAACACTACCAGTATTCTATATTAAAGATGTGTGTATGCAAATAGCTAACATAGGAACCAATCCAAAGCCCTTTGTAGCTAATAGGAATCTTTCCATAATTTTTAGTGGCCATTAGATCAGGCCGCACATGGAGCACCAGGTGTCTTCCTGCAAATATAATTGTGTCATTGTTCATAGGTTTGATCAATAAAGTTACTGTTGTGTTGCACTGAAAATGGCTATCTGATTATGCAGCTCAAAATCTGTGAAGGAGGTGCTTTTCCCACAAGCTACAGAGAGGAGGGGGAACTTTCCCTTTGTGGAAAAACAACAGAGTCCTGTGGCACTTCTAAAGTCTAGCAGATTTATTTATTGCATGAGCTTTCGTGGAAGAAAATCCCACTTCATCAGACGCTTTGAAGATCTTCAAAGTGTTTGACGAAGTGTGATTTTTTTTTTTCTCCCATGAAAGCTCATGTGATAAATAAATGTTAGTCTTTAAAAGTGCCACAGGACTCTGTTGTTTTTCTGCAATCGACTAACAGGGCTCTACCTTTGGAACTTTCCCTTTGTGCTCTCTCTTTAGGCTCTACTTAGAAGATATGATGTATTTGAATGTATGGAGCAGAATGTTAAATTTGTTTCTGTGAATTTTCAGACTTTCTGACTGTCAGTAAAAAATGTACAATTTTTGCATTGCCAGTAAATCTGTAAATAAATTAGAATGAGAGTTAAAATTGGGTAGAAATTAAACATACTATATTTTGGCATTGATTGTTGTGGTTCAGAATCACTTCTTGTATCATAAAACTACACTGATCATGACTTTATCATTTCCATTATTTCACATACCCAAAGAACCTGACCGATCAGCTGAAACAACTGCATCATTCCAAATTCCTGTGTACAGAATGGCGCGAGTGAGTAACCCTTTTGTGACGTATTTTGTTATTTTCAGTGATGTCACCAAAATTTTACCATATCAGTTGAAAAAAATCAAGTATCGATCTTCATGTCAGTAAAAACTAAAATGCAAGGTTGGCAACCCAGTTTGGCCGAATCTCTTGTTCTATATTGGTTACTGAATTTCTTCTCTTTCTGCAGTACAGAGTCAACCCTCATGGCTCCAGCTGCAAGTACGTGTCTGTGTTTCTAATCAGGGATCCGTGCTATGTTCGCAATGGCACACAACACACAACAAATGGCAACAGAGATTTCAAGAACTTTCCATGCATCAGAGCCACAAAACAGTCAGTGTCATTATTTGCAGTCCTGCTGCGGAAAGGGAGTCTGACAACTATGCATAAACTAACAGCAGTGAGGTGAAATGGCAGGTGTTATTTGGAAAAATGAAGGTTCTGACAATGTCATGGGGGTCTGGCCTACACCAAGAGGCTAAAAAAGTATTGGAAATAAATGAGATTCCCCCAGTAAAAACATGCAGCAGCAAGAATAAGAGTGACAGGAGGAAAAAACCATACCGTTTAGTATGCAATCTGATCACCCTAGAGGAGCCAGCCAGCAAAACCTTTAGATAGTGCAAATTGTTCAAGAGCACTTGTGAGCCAAACCCCTGCTGATAGTAGAAAAATTCAAATTTCGTAAGTAGAATCAGCTTGAAGGTGAATCTATTTCCTCCTTTGCAAGAGAGTTAAAAAGATTATCTGAACACTAGGCTTTGAAGGATGGGCTTAACGAGGCCCTAAGAGACAGATTTGTGTGTGGCCTGCTTAATGAAAGCATGCAGAAGAGACTCTCAACTGGAGGAAATCTCACCTTTAAACACATAGTAGAAATTGGAGCATTGATGGAAACCGCAACCAGGGATGAAATAGAATTGATACTAGTATGAAAACAGAAGTAGGAATGCATTAACTATCCTTAACCAAAGAAAGACCCAGTTCACTCAGCAGACAGATTCATGTTATCAGTGTGGAAATAACCCCATACTCCTGCTTGCCAATTTAAATGGGTATACTACATAAGGTGTAATAAAAAAGGTCAGATCCAAGTGCTTTGTCTTATTAAGAGGAGACCAAATCAGGTTAAGAAAAAAGACTACCCATGTATACTCTGTAGAAAGAGATAGTAGTGACTCAGACTGTGGAAGTGGAGTAGCCAGCCTGTATATACATAGTGTGAGCAAAAATGACAAGTCAGTAATCTGTTTGGCTATGTCTACACTTAACAAAGTTAGTTAGAATTAGTTAATTCGAACTAACTAATTCAAACTAATTTTAGTTAGTTTGAATTAACTTAATTCGAACTAGCATGGCCCCACTGGAATTTTAGTTCAAACGAAGCAAGGGCTGTGCAGGGCACTTGCTTAGTTCGAATTAGTCAGTTGCATTAAGTTCAATGAGCCGGTTAGTCCGAACTAACATGGCCACGTTGACTTAACTCGAACTAACTAGATCAAATTAAGTGTTAGTTTGAAAGGCATAATTGAATTTATTAGTTTGAATTAAGGAAGCATGGTGGATGGAGTTGCATCAGTATAAATGTAACCCCTTTGCCAGGCTGAGACAGGGGCAGCAAAGGACAGGGTTCTATTTCTAGGGGTTCCCAAATGATGTTACACTGCGAATTGGCTCGAGCCCCCACCCAGTCTCCTGGGAAATTACACATAACTCCCTGGGTGCCCTGGAAGGGCAATACTTCCCCTTTTGCAAGCACGAGTCTGAGTGTAGCACATAAGAGGTTTAATAAAGACTGTATAAAGACAACATCAAAACGTAGCACTGATTGTGATACATACAGTGCAAAGATTCCCACAAAACCCAAGAGACAGAACTGGTTCCGCCCCAGTGTACATAGTGTGTCCTTCACTTCTTCGTAGCCCCCTGTACTGACCTTTAAAGTTTCACTGTCCACCTCTAAGGAGCGGAAGTGGGGGCGGCCCTCAGCCCTCCCCTCTAATTGTCCTCTGCCACCTCGAGGCCTGCTCACACCACCCACTGGCCACTCACATCCACTGTCCGTTGGCGCCGCCTGCCGTCCAGTGGCTTTGCCACACCGCTGCTGGCCTCTGGTCACACCTGCTGTCTGCTGGCTCTGCCGCACCACCCGCTGGTCACACCTGCTGTCCGCTGGCTCCACCACACCACCTGCTGGTCACACCTGCTGTCCGCTGGCTCCACCACACCACCTGCTGGTCACACCTGCTGTCTCCTGGCTCCACTTCTGCCAGCACCATCCACTGGCTGCTGGTCACAACCACTGTCCACTGCTCCATCACTGGTCACACCTGCCATCCACTGGCACCAATCTTCTGCTTGACTTCAGTCAGCTTTTAGTGATTTCAGCTCTCTGGGAAGTTTTTGCTTCCCTGGTGGTTTCAGCTCAATCAAAATAACAAAAGAGACTCCACAAAGAATCTTTAGGTCTATCCTTTAACCATGGACAGGGAGGTAGGTGTTTGCTTGAGGCACAGCTCCAGCAGAGCTAGTACTCATACCCCTCCCCACCTAGTTTTACAACTCTGAAAACTAGGGTTGCTTATTTTTCCAAGTTCTCTGTTGCTGACGGCGACTTTCCATCAGCTTCTCAGTCAGTAACAGATATACAGCCAAAAGGTAGCATATCATAAAAGAACAATATTTCGTTCCCCCCTTCTGCTAAAGACACCAGATACAGAGGATTTGAACCAGCCACACATACTATCTCCCATCATGCCCAGCCTCTGGGTGAAATTATGCTGAGTGTCATGCAAATACAAAGCCCAGGCAAATCAGTTGCCCCTCTCCCTGCTTAGCCACTAAGCAAGAGAGGCTCTCAGGCTATGTCTACACTTGTTAATTTAAGTCGACTTAGCTAAGTCAACTTGTAGGGGCTAGGTGGACCTGGGACTGGTCCACGGTGGCAGGGGGGCACTCCTTGCCAAGTGCCAGGGGGCTCAGCCTTTGCCCCATTATACTGATGGGGCAAAGGGGGACAGGGACACTGGCAGGGCATAGGGGCAGCTGCTTAAGTCGACTTAAGGAAAGTATAGTGTAGACGCAGAGTAAATTAAGTCGACTTAAGCAAGCTTAACTCGACTTAATTTACAAGTGTAGATGCACCCTCAGATTCTTAACCTTGCTTACATAAAAGTGAACCAAAGTCCTTCGGAATCTATGGAAATGCTGATTTTGACTGAACTGTCACTGAATGAGGATTTAAGTGAGAGGAGAATGGGGCCCAGAGTACGATACTGAAAATAGAGATGAATAGTAGTTTCACAATAGGTTAATTTTATCCAGGGTTCAATCCAGGGAGCCTCAACACTCCTCATAATGTGCACCACATCTTGATACAGATGTCCTCTGACATTGGTGTCCTGCATGTCTTCTTTCATTGGTGATCATATAACATTTAAAGAGATCTACCACCTGTCAACCAGAAGGAGAAAGAGAGAGAATGCCGGATGACTGCCAGCTCTCCTTAGATCACCCGTGGGTTTGATGGACCATAGAGAAGCAACCACTATCTAAGCATTTTGGGTAAGATTGACATCTTCAATCCATATATACCTGTAATAGAAAATTAAACAATAGGTCTTTCAAAATCTCACTCAGGGAAGGTATTCCTCACCTCATTTTTTTTTCCATTTTAACTTGCCATAAGCTGTTAAATGTTTAATGAAAATAAAAACAGTGTACAATCAGGCTACATAACTTTATCATTGTATGGATTAGTTTGGGGTCTGGAGGTTTCTTTGTATGTATTTATTGCTTGTTTTGAAATAAATGCACTGGTAGAAAACCACTAAATACCATTTCTAAATATTATAAATGGAATTCTGGCAGTGTACCCAACTTCAGTAACATATGGTACATGGGTTATCTGAGAGAGAAGGTTAATGCAGCTCAGTAGAAGAACTGAACTTCTGATACAGCGAACAATCCCAGGAGCGAGCCATAATGTCTTTCCTAATGGACAAGTAAACAACCCTGCAGAAATTAAAATAATTCATGGTATTAATACTGCAAGGAACACAGGTTGAGTGGTAAACAGCACTAATATTTATGAAAAAGAGACCTGTTTAGATCCAAAGGTCATTAACTGTGTCCTTTTAAGAATTGGTAGGTCTACTTATTTTAGGTAGCTGACAAGACTGGTTCACTTAAAGGAATTCTTTACTGCTGCATGGCAGAAACAGACATAATTACCATCTGCTTTGTATTCCCAGTAGAAGCAAAAGCCTTTTCTTTCTTTTATTTTCTAGAGTCAACTACATGCCATAGAATTTTTCATTCTGTTGATTCAGGAATCTGTATTACCATTACTGGCGAATGTGTGGATATGTTTTCCAGTTACCTTCAAACAACTGAAAGGTTACTTTAGAGATATTTAGCTTCTACTTTAAAGGACATTTTTTGCTGCACTTGATGTTGGTTTCTCTAGATTTGTGATTTGTTTGGAAATTACCCTGATACAGAAACAGGATATCTGATCCAAAGCAGGAACAGATACTTCAAAAAAATGGATGGCTAAAGTTACACGTATTGTAAATGGCAGTTAGCGTTGGGGAAAACTATATGGAAATCTGACAGATGTGAGAGCTATGGTATTTACACATGGTATATGTGTAAACAGGTTGGTTATAATGGATACATCTGGTTTCCTAACTTTTTGCCATTCTTCCATCTTGTATCCAATGTAAAGAATAATGAAAGAGGAATAGATACAGTGGGCCAATGAACGAAGGTATTTAGGAGGATCTAGAATGGCTCATCTGTCTCTATAATTGTAGAACCCTAAATCAACAACTGATTGTGATGTAGATTTGTTCTTGTCACCACTATGAAAAGCCAGAAATAATGAGTTTAAATATGACTTCAAAGATTGCAGCAGATGCTTATTGTCCACAATACAGCCATCTAAATAGCAACTCTTTTATATTTTGGAGATAACTGTTTAGGTTAAGACTGAGTTGCTTTCCATACCTTAACACTTGTAGACGTCTCTGAAGTTCAGCTTTGCCTGGCTTTATAATACTTGGTTCTGGGATAACTACAATATTTCCTTGTCATGTATTTTACTCTAAATTACTGATATGTATTTATGTACTCTGAACATTTACTCCATTGTAGCATAGCTTTTGTCTGGCAATGCATATATGGTTATGATTTTTCCATGTTTGATACAGGTTGGTTAAATCACAGACTAAGTCATAAAGGTTGTTACAGAGTCACAAAACTGAAAAGGTGATACTCACATATATCGCCCGTATATGCAGACTAGGTGTTCTTTAAGTTTTTTGTTTTGTATGAAAAAAATACACTGGGAGTGCATAAGGTAAGTCAGTAAAGCTGATTTAACTTTCAAAGGAGTTTAGTAATAGCCATTTGACATTTGTCACCTGCAATTCATTCTGAACACAGTGGATTAGCCTGATAACATTTGCCATTTCAAATCCATCTTCTAATCTGCTGGTGCACTTTGCTTGTTCACTTTATCTACATGGCTTCTCAGTTTTCATTTTTCAGTTCCAGGTTAATTTCAGATATCTATTCCTTTTGGTAGCACCAACTAACCAAGGGAATCTACTGTACATTTTATCTTCAGAATGAAAGTTTTCACGTTGCTCAGACACAACTAACTGAATAGATATCAACTTCTTGAGCTGATTTGAGAACACTTCAAATGCTGAACCATGGAAGTTGACTCATGAAGACTGAAGTTTGGGAAATTATATGAAGTTATAGCTTTGCAGGAATTAATTATATCGATATCAATAGAAAGTATGGAGCTCTAGGAATCACTGTAATTATACAGTCCGTTGCTGTACATCAAAGACTGTAAGATGCGGCAAGTTTTAATTGGCTACAGACAAACATGTATTTGTTCATTCTTTTTATTAAATCTAAAAATGATATACCTCAAAACTGACAGCCTTATCAAAGTCTCACACAAACTGAATTACTTCAGGTCCATTTTTAAAGTCTTTCAAGTTGTCATTTAAATGACTAAACCCAGATCTGTTCTCAGTTACCCCAGATGTAGCAGAGAACAGAATTTGGCCAATGATAACTTATTTTGCTGTGAAATTACATAAATGATAGTACAAGGGAACAGGGACTTTATCACTGACTGTGTGTTATCTCCACACTATATTGAACACAGAGAAACTACAGTTACTTTGTAGTTGTGTCAATAGCCTGCATTGTTTCTGCAACTGAAAAAAAAATCACTGGGGGATTCTTCTTGTGATGATTTTTTAATAGATATCTTTTACTGATATTAATATTCTAACTATTACAGAAATTAAATTGGTGCCAATAATATGCATGAAACCAGTGCATTGAACAAGTTTTATATTTAATTTGTCTTTTTCCTGATTAATTAAAGTGTTGCTTTAGTATTAATTCCTATTCATTACTTACCTAATATTGCCACAGTTTTGTCCCATAGGTTTAGAAGATTAACATACTCAAGAAAAAAACAAACAAACAAAACAGAACCACTGAAGACACTAATGGGAATTGAGTTATCTTGTATTCATAATATGATTGAAGATGATCTGTCTTTGCCTATGATTAATTTATATTAAACCATGATTATTATGATTCCCTGCTTTAGGTTTTTATTTTATGTAATCATTCAAAGTATAGATTATGTGCAAAATATATTCATAACAGCTTTCATTTGGGCTGAAAACATAAGTCATGGGTTCTCATGTGAATTTAAAAAAAAACTTACTGTCAAAAATCAGACTCATTTCAAATTAACAGAAGGAAATATCTTGAGTTTGCTGTAGTCAGGATTATTATTTATGCAATGTCACTATTCACTGAAAGAATGTAACAGTGCAAGTATAAAGTGTAAATATAAAAAATGTGGTATATGTGCATTCAGAGGTAAGATTGAATTAACATAACATACTCTGCCTGGAACTACCAACAGCCACTACAGGGAAACATGGTCTAATCTACTCTGGGATAAGAAATATTGCCAGAATATTTTAAGAATAGCCATTATATATACTAGTGGTTCAGCAAACAGTAAGCATACTACCGTGCAATGCAGTTTGTAGCTGATCCTTAAGTTAATTATAGGAATAATGCAAATAAAGTTTCTCAAGTATGATTTACTTAAGAGAAAAAGAGTTGATGAGTACACCTTAAGGCAGGCCTCCACAAGTGTATGTTTCTGGTCGCCATGGTAACCAGTTTTAATAGCCTGTCGCCTAGTTCTACTGCAGAAATGTAATGGAGGAGCACCCTCTGGCAACCAAAAGTAAAATTGCTGGTACCTAGCTGTGAGTTTTGGAATGCCAACAAAAGCTTATATTCTACTCTAATTAGCTAACCAAGAACTAGGCAGTATTCTCTGTCTTCTTTAGAGTTTTATATCACACACAATTCTGTGGTTTCTGAAAGCCTAAAGAAACCAGGAATTTTCAAAGGAGGCTGAGAGAGTTAGATACACAAATCCTGTTTGGTGTTAGAGTTTGGTGTTTTTGTGCGCCACCTAGTACCTAGTGGTGTCCTAACCCATGACTGGGCTTTCCTAGGACTATAGTGGCACAAAAAATAAGAATATTATAATGATTATAATGACAATCATCATTATCATCCCAGCCTAAGTCAACATTTCAGTTCTATTTCTTATCATATATTTTTTCTTTATAAGGTGTTCTCATTAATATCCATAGTTTCTCTAAGATAAAATGTGGGTAAACTACCAATATCAAAGAATATGTTTCTTGAATACAAATATGGACTTCTAAGTGTACACTTTAATATGAGACCTGAACCAAATGACTTTGGTTACCTTTTCTCTTGACAGCTCTGTGTTACTCAGCAACTTATTCATAAAAGAAAACACTAATGGGAAAAATAACTTTAGCTAATTATATACTAAAGGAAAATTCAGAAGGTTACCTTTTGCTGAGTGTATGGGTCAATGAACAGAATAGCTGCTTATTTAAAAAATAGGACAGAAGAACTTGCAGATTTATGCTTTAGTGAAACTGGATTTTATTTCCTGCAAATATGTTTTTGGCTATTAGTCAAAATGTTTCTATGGTAACTGATATAATTTCATTTCAATGATGAATTACTGAAGTAAACGCCAAAGAAATTTGAGATCACTGGTTTTCCTCTGACATGGAGTCTGATGCTAGAGTTGAACAGTTGCAGTTATATTGGTGACACAAGTTTTGTAGCATGTTTTCAAAATGAAACCATCGGAGTTACTATAAGAACATAAGAACGCCCAGACTGGGTCAGACCGATGGTCTATCTACCCAGTATCCTGTCTTCCAGTATTGGATGATGCCAGATGATTCAGGGGGAATGAACAGAACAAGGCAAATACCAACTAATCTTTTCTTCATCATACATTCTCTGCTTCTGGCCCTCAGAGGTTTAAGGACACCCAGAGCATGGGGTTGCATCCCTAACCATCTTGGTTAAAAGCCATTGATAGAGCTATACTCCATGAATTTATCTAACTTTTTTTGAATCCAGTTATATTTTTGGACTTCATAATATGTCCTGGGAATGAGTTCCACAGGTTGACTGTGAGGCGTGTGAAAAAGTACTTCTTTACGTTTCTTTTAAACATTCTGCCTATTAATTTCATTGGGTGACCTTTTCCTCTTATATGCAATTTAGATGTAGCTGTGTTGGTCCCAGGATATTAGAGAGATAAGGTGGATCATTCTTGTGTTAAGTGAAGGGATAAATAACACTTCCTTAATTTACTTTCTCCACATCATTCATGATTTTATAGATTCTATTTTATCCCTCCTTAATCACCTCTTTTCTAATCTGAACAAGGTGCAGTCTTTTTAGCCTCTTTTCATATGGAGGATACTCCATACTCTTAATAATTGTTGTTGCCCTTTTCTGAAGTTTTTCCAATCCTAATATATATTTTTTGAAATGGGGGGACCCAAAATGTATACAGTATTCAAGGAGGCTTACTATTGATATATATATAATGGCATTATAATATTTCTGTCATATTTCTATCCCTTTCCTAGTCATTCCCAACATTCTGTTAAGGTTTTCTTGATGGCCACTGAATATTGAGCAGATGGTTTCTGAAAAGTACCCACAATGACTTCAAGATCTGTTTCTTGTGTAATAACAGCTAATTTAGACCCAGTTATTTTATATGCATACCTAGATTATGTTTTCCAATGTGCATTTCTTTACATTTATCAACATTGAAGTTCATCTGCCATTTTGTCGCCCAATAGTGTGAGATCCCTTTGTAATTCTTTGTAGTCAGCTTTGCACTTAGAGTAATTTTATGTCATCTGCAAATTTTGCCATCTCTCTGTTTAATCCCTTTTTCCAGGTCATTTATGAATCTGTCCGACAGTACTGGTTTCAATATAGATCCTTGGGGAATCCTACTATTTACTTCTCTCTGCTATGAAAAGTGACCATTTATTCCTACTCGGTTTCCTGTCTTTTAAGCAGTTTCTGATTTATGAGAGAACTTTCTCTCTAATCCCATGAATGCTTAAGAACTTTAGTTCTTTTCATATACTTATTGATATCCTCAAAGAATTCTAATAGATTGGAGAGCTGTGGTTTTCATTTCAACCAATTGTACTGGTACTGAAGTTAAATTTACTCATCTGTAATTGCCATAATTGTCCTTGCCCCCCCCCCCCCTTTTTTTAATGGCATTACATTAGTTGTACTCTAGTCATCTGATAGAGAGACTGATGTAAGTGATAGGTTACATTCCATAGTGCAGTTTTATATTTGAGCTGTTTAAGAACTTTTGGGTGAATACCATTTGGACTGATAATTTATTACTGTTTTAATTTATTAATTTGTTCCTAAACCTCCTCTACTGATACTTCTATATAGGACCGTTCTTCAGATTTGTCACCTAGGAAGAATGGCTCAGGTGTGGGAATTTCCCTCCAATCCTCTCCGGTGAAAACTGTTGCAAAGAATTCATTTAGTTTCTCTGCAATGGTCTTGTCTTTCCTAAGTGCTCCTTTAGCACCTCAGTCATCCAGTGGCCCCACTGATTGTTTTTCAGGCTTTTTGCTTCTTTAGTTCTAGTTCTTAGCTGGGTAAAAGCGTTGAAGTCAGTTTACTCTTTGATGGTTGGTACCATTGTATGCAGTAGTTGTAGTACTATATCAAGAGTTCACAGTTCTCATATAGTTCCAGTTTTTCCCATACAATTTTCCCAGAAATTATTCTTCTCAGAAATGTTATTAGAGCTTTGATCATAAATAACCATTGTCAGTTATGTGACTTCCATTGAAAGCTCTCTTCTGCTTACTGCTGAGTGGGAGCACAAAAGGGCCTTCTTTCCCTTACATCCCCATGCAGGAGCCAAATACAATCCTGGCCCTTGCTTACCTGAATTTCAAAGACCAGGACAAGTAGTTCTGTCAGATGGCACTAGAGCCTCTGAAGGAGGTTGAGAAGGCACACCCATGGATTTAGAAATCTTTTCTCATTCACTAAGTCAGAATAATTCCCTTAATATTTCAAATTTCCAAGCTATAGCTATAGCTTTTAAATGCATGTTCGTCAGACAACACAGGGTTGCTGAAATTCAAACAGAAAGCATTGAACTGGAAAAAAAATTGAAGCTGCTGTGTGAAATATCGCTGTCAAGAGATTTAAAAAAAATTCCCTCCAAGCTGCTGTGATATAAACAACTAATTAAGTATTTTAAATTTTAAAATAGCTTGTCAATGGATGTTATATTTATCTACATGATTCCCTTGTAAGGAACAGAGTTCAAGACGAGAGAAATCTTGGTTAGTTTAATTATGCTACTGAATGCAGTCTAGTGCAGAGATTTTAGGTAAACAGTCTTCTCAAAAACAGCTGTATATTACTTCCTTTAATTGAAATGCTGTTACTGTCCTTCCCATTTAACCTTATCCCAGGAAGGAATGTCTCCAATTTCTCTTTGCTTTCACATGCAATGCCACCACTGGTATTGATAGCCCACTCGTAGTAGGGTTGGTTAAAGATACGTTTATTTTGTATTAAAATCTTACCATTCATTCAACACTTTTTCTGTGGTTTCATTTCTTTTATGCTTTTTATAGACATCAGCAAGTCAGGTCAGGAATAAAGGTTTGTGATAAATTATTTTTTCTCAATATTCCTTGGGCCCAGAAAGTGATCATTGGATCTGTGTTGACAGTAAGGGTTAAAAGATTCTTGGTGATATACATGCATTCATCATGAGGAAGATATAGCTAGATGCATAATATTCTATAAAGCAGGAGAATCCCTTCTAATTTGTTAATGTGCATTCTGTGAGTTTAGGACAGGTGAACTTCGGAACCATGAGCCTCAAATATGCACTGATCCCTTTATGCCACTCCACCAGTGCAGCCCTAAAGCCACCATTGGTTGATCTCCCATCCATAGGGAAATTCTCAGCTGGTGTAGAATCAGCATAGCAACTCCTACACCATACCCTAATTGGCTGTTGGCATAGGAGGCGCAGCGGGGCAAGGGAGCACGGGCAGAGGAGAGGGTTAATAAGGCACAATTCATTTCCTGTGCTATACCAAAGGAGTGCGGCTTCATTCCCTAAACATGCCAGAAGCCAAATTACTTAAATAGAATGACTCTGATGAGCGAGGGCTGCAGGCTCGGGTGCTCAGGTATTTCTACACTGCAATAAAAGACCCGTGGTATGGCCATAGTTGGCTTGGATCAGATGACTTGTAATCTGAGACTTGGTGCCAAAAGTTTTTTGTCACAGTGCAGAGGTATCCATATTTTCATGTGTAATTTCTAGAAATTAGTCCCCCTGAAGTGAAAAGGAATTATGAGTAAGTAGGGAAGTTCAGGAATGAGTATTCTGGTTGCATGGTACTAAATCTCTTCTGTAAGTCAAACTCTGCTTTCATCTACCACAAGAGTCAATGACTAAATTTCAGATTCACACTATGACAATTGAGAACAGAATTTGTCCATGTAGGTTTAGAAAATGATTTTGAACAAAATTCTGCCTCAGCCATCCACTTCATAATTATTTGCCTTAAATATATAAAATACTTAGCAAGTAACCAGCTCTGAGGACTCCTCCTGTATTCTTAAGGATTAGATATTTCTACTTTAGCTGTAAATATAGCGGATTGAAGAAAACTGATTTTCTTTTCTTGAGGGAATCAATACACTACAGCAGAAAAAAGACATCCATTCCTGAGTACGGCTTTACAAACAACATTTCACTGTTCTTATTATTATAACAACTCATTTTACCTCCTTTGTCAATATTTGTCTCCGTCATGCTGTGTCTTATCTCTGAATCTATTCTCTTGGAAAAAGGGGAAAAAATTACATTATCAATAGACTACCTGCTGATTTATAAATAGAGCTTGAGGCCGAAATAAATTTTTATTAAGTATTTAGGTGGAAAAATAGTGGGGTTTGTATTAATTACACACTGGCAACTGCCAGAGCATTTTATTGTTTGCAATAAGTCATTGCATCTTGTGGCTGTGAGGTTTGGGAAAAGAAACTGGTAATTTAGCACAGAGTTGATATGAGCATAAGGATCTTTTTTTCTGTATTTCAGTCAGATTTGCATTGCTGACTAAATAATATTTTCTTATAAGTCCTCGTCTTCCATAGGAAGAAAGGTGTGTTCTGAATTTGAATTAAATAACAAGAGAATTAACATGATGTAAAATCCTAGCGAAGGGAGGTCGGCCTGCTAACTTACGTGAAAACTACAGATTGGCTTGTCTTATCTAGGGTTTTACATCATGTTACCATGTGTTTTACCATGTGTTAGTTAACTTGAGTTAAGAACACACCCTTTTTCCTAGCAATGACACACCCTAAAGAGTTAAATTGTGCAGCTTGTATTTTAGTAACATATAGTCTCTCCCATTGAAGCCAAAAATGTACACATTAGTTTTATTGCATATATGATATATATTTGTCTATATAGACTATGAATAGTTGACAGTATGACTATGTTTGTGTGGCTGTAGCATTTTTAGAGTCAAATGATGGCTTAAGCCTGGTTTACAGCAGCTTAGTTTGTTCCTTGTAGGGCTCAGTAGCTTCAGAACCAAGTGTAGTAAAATGGCACTGGTTTAACTTAACCAGTACATCACACTTTTAATTAAACCATTCAGTTCTGTGTGTAGACCAAGCCAGGATGAGAGGAAGGGCAGTATTAGTCAAGGAGCTTGGAGTGAGACATTATGCTGGGAGGAGCTGGGATGAATCTCTCTTACTGCACATTTAAAGGTATAGACTGCTGTATAGTATTTGCAATGAGAAACAAAATGGAGCTCTTTTGGGCAGATTCTCAACCTCAGATCTGGGCCTTACTGTTCATCCGTCCTCTCTTCTATTTTCTTACATTTTCTAACATTCTCCATTGTACCAAAGCCTAACTAACTAACTAACTAACTAACTAACTAACTAACTAACTAACTAACTAAC
>ML685770.1:13815564-13845019 GCA_007922175.1 Pelusios castaneus
AACTAACTAACTAACTAACTAACTAACTAACTAACTAACTAACTAACAAATCATTTCATATATTAGTCACCATAAAGTACTGCAATCAGCACATATCACTGCTGTGATGTGTTCAGATTTCCAGAGTCAGAATTCAGGATCTTTTCTCCACTCCAAAATTTGCCTTTTCTTCTTATATTGTAATACATGCTTGCTGGCAATGTTATATAGCTTTGTTAGTTTGTGAATAGTTTGATAAAACCTGGAAGAACAGCAAACAGTTCTCCTTACAATAATTAATATTAGATGTATAAGTATATATTGTTCATAACTTATAATGGACAGGAAGTGGATGGTATCCCCTTAGATAGTGTGGAGGCACCTTTAGTGGTGATATCTGTCTTGCAGAAGTCACCAGAACCTACTAGAGTAGCTGTGTATATGTGTAGTTAGGCCTTGTATGTTTGTATATAATTAGAAAACATGGTTATTTTGTGTCATATCCTTCTTTTTGTGTACAGAATATAAATAATACCTTCAATATAGTGATAGAAGCAGACCAGCTTTGTCAATTTACAACAAAATTATCCTTGATGAGGTTGTTCACATAATTATTAACAGTTTACATTTTGCAAAAAAACCAAAGAAGTACATCTCCTTCTTTGTTACAATCTTCTTATAGATTCACAAATAATATCCTTTGGATTAATGCAGATAAAATAGGCTTGTAAGATGTGTTCTGACTTGAAAATAGTCAGTTGCTGATGCTAGAGAGGATCGTGCCAAACAATAACAGCAAACAAACAAACAAATATTTAAATAAAGCAGGCCCAGGTTATTCTTGGTGTTACCCCATTAAATTCATTGTAGGAATGAATTTAGGCTATGTTGTTTAATAGAAATAGAAATAGAAAGTGGTGATGTTAATTGTTCATGCTAAGGGGAAAAATATGCAAATGGATTCAAATGTGTGTCACTGTCAAAGTGGCCTGAATTGGTAGAAAGCAGTCTACAAGATGTGCCTTATTAACTATTAGCTAGCAGTGCCTATATAAAAAACATAAAGTTTCCACAAAGTACTGACAAGATATGACAGATGAGCAGTATGTATTAAATGTGATTTGCCACAAAGCTGTATGACTTATATGAATTTTTAAAACACAGTGGGAAAATACCACCTGTGTATGCTCCTAAGGTTTATAGTAAGAATCACAGAAAGATCTTCCTTTATCTTACATTATTTTTTGTTAGTAGTAATCAATTATATAGTGTGGCAAATATATGAAATACATGATAAATGATAAAGACATTCTTTACTTTAAAAAGCTGTAGACTAAAGCCCTGATTCAGCTAGGTCCCTAAGCATGTGCCTGACCTGAACCATGTGGGAAGTCCCATTGAAGTCAAATAATTTTTTAGCTGTACAAGCATTATGACATCGAAATACCACAATGAAACAGAAAGCTGGGTAAATAATGGCAGTCGTATATCCTGGATCAGTTCCTGGATACAGTCAAAGAGCACGTAATGCAAGTCCACAGGGACAAACAAAAGGAGTTCAAAATCTCCCATTTGTACTCCCCTTCCTCCCTCCCCCTCCAAATTCTGGGCTGCTCAGTACAGGCATAAACACAAACACTGAGGTAATGGTGTGAGAAACATAACTCTCCGAACTTTCCCCTCCCAGATAATGCCCACCTCCACCTCACTTCACTACTCTAGTAAGTACCAGGATACATTACCATCTGATGAAATGCTAATAAACAACAGTGGGAGGACAGGGAAAGGTTTAGGTGTCTATAAGATTGATCTGATGTGCCTGTACCAGGTTGACAGGACAGAAATAGGCACCTGAACCTCCCTCCCCTCAGGCTCCTCAATCATGTACCCTATCCTTGAGTTAGGTGTCTAAGCCAGGTCAGGTACTTAAGTAGCTCATGGCTCATCTCTCTGCTGTCTTCTGACATTGTATGCATCTCTTTCTCCTCTTCACTCTCAATACCTCTCTCATGCTCTTCCATCTTCCCCTAAAATAGGCCCTAAAACAGTAGTTCTTCCCCACTGAATGGTCCCCTAGACTAAACTGTTCTTTGTCTCTCTAACCCTGATTCCTGATGGTGCCAGCTGGCTCCTGAGATGCTGCAATCAACAGAGCCTTCAATAAGAGGAGAAAGCACAGGCACATCATTGCTTCATCTTTTTGCCCAGCCATTAGCCAAACTACGGTGGGAATCACCAGGAAGTAAAGAGTGGAGGAGAGAATCTAGGATGGTGCTTAGATCCTGGGAAGGAAGAAATATTATTATATATTAAGGAAGTGGGGAGAGAGAGAGTGAGCGAGAGAGAGCCTTGGTGTGGGAGAAAATAAGGGGAGGGAGAGGAAGAAGGTATGGAGGGGACAATGATAATCAGTCTCATTGAGAGAACAACAAAAGAAGGGGGCAAGTGAGAGCTAGAGCATGCACATGAGGTGAGTTGACTGCTTGTGATGGAGATGAAAGGATGAGTGTTGTGTTTTTTGGGGAAGCAAGCCTGCGTAAATTGACCTGTCTCATCTGGGAACCCAGTTTGCATTTCTGTAAATGGTTTTGAGGATGGAGAAGAAGGAGCAGATAAGTGTGTGGGGAATCTGGAGGAATCTCCATGTGTCAGCCATTTGCTTGATTGCGAAGGGAAGACTTGTATGTGAAAGAGAGATTGTGGCTGTGAGATAGGAGAGAATGTGTATGATTTGATGGGTGGGAAAAGAAATGTGTGTCTGAGAGTTCTTTGTGGGAGTGGGTGGTTGACCCGTCAGCATTTGGAAACAAGAGAAGTGATGACAAGGGAAAGAGTGGAAATTAGGAGGGAAAGAGAAATAAAGAGAACAATTAATATACCACTATGGAATCATGATATTGAGGAAAAATAGAGTGTGAAAGATAGTAAGACAAACTTGAGAAAGAAAGAAAGAAAGAAAGAAAGAAAGAAAGAAAGAAAGAAAGAAAGAAAACTTCTCCATAATAAAAAGGGTAGATGCAAAACATTTCAAGTTCATATAGAAACATGCAAAGAAAACACGAATGTGTTTGTGCCCATTTTTGTCTCTTTAGGTGTATAGAAAGAGTCTGAATTCATTTTGCCCCATTTCTATTTTACTTGGTAAATATCAAGAATGTCAAGACTTGGCCTCTGTGTTTTTGCTGAATGATTCCTTGGAGAACAAGAAACTGAAATGAGACAGGAGTCTTGACATTTAACAGAGACCTCTTCTTCCATAGCAGTTAAATGGGTATTAACAAAACCAACATTCCTGCCAGCAAAGCTCAAAGGCTATGTCTACACTGGCAAGTTAGTTCGAATTAAGGAGGTTTAATTCGAACTAACTAAAGCCATGGCTACACTAGGCTTTAGTTAGTTCGAATTAAGGGCTTCCTTAATTTGAACTAATAACTTCGAATAGGGTGTTCGAACTAAGGGGTTAATTCGAACTAACTAGTTCGAATTAGCCAATGTGGACATGTTAATTTGAACTAATTTCTTAGTTCGAACTAACTGCCATTGAAGTGAATGGGGATCGCTAATTCGAACTAAGTAAGTGCCATAAATGGCAGTTGCTT
The DNA here is from genome assembly GCA_007922175.1 of Pelusios castaneus. NCBI lineage: Eukaryota > Metazoa > Chordata > Testudines > Pelomedusidae > Pelusios > Pelusios castaneus. Next base: position 13,819,143 of record ML685770.1, read on the forward strand.
AGTTCGAACTAACTTTTTCTAGTTCGAATTAAGCTAATTCGAACTAACTAAAATTAGTTCAAATTAGTTAGTTTGAACTAATTCGAACTAATTTTAGCAAGTGTAGACATAGCCAATGGTATGATATTAGTGAAAAGCAAACATAAAAGGAGTGTGAGCATGGACTAAGCAAGTTGTTTTAAAAATCTGAGTGAAAATTTGTAAAAAATTCTACGCTATTTCAGCTCTAATTAAATAACACTGTTTTAGCACTCACCTTTTTTCCTATTGAAGTCTCAACTGTTTGTTCATATTCCCTACCTTCTCCAAGAAACAGATGAATAGATAAGATCCTGACCCAGGCACTGTTTTGTGAAGAGCTTCATGAAGTCATATGTCTATGCATAGATAAAATCTCTGCATATAAATATGACATTACTTGTGTAGCTGGTTAAAAAAACAACAACAACTTTGTTTCTGTTACAAATTCCTTTAAGTCAGTAATACCCAGTTTCTCTGAAAGAGATAGCATAATAAGGCAGGTTAAAGAGGTTGTTCCAGACCCTGTGATATGTGTTAGCCATCAAAGCATGAACACTTCAGAATGCTTTTAATAAGATCAGTAATGCCACAAGATAGTATATAATTCAAAAATACATCCAGTAATTTAAAGAATTCAGTGTTCTTTTCTTCCAGATTGTGAACAGTAACCTTTATTCAGCACAAGGGGTGTTGATTTTTGTTAACATAGTCAACACTTTTGTCAATACTTTTCTACTGATATTCACTCTTTATTCTTATTTCAGTTAGCCTTTAGTTTTTGTTCTATTGTTTGAAAAATGAAAAGCTCTGAAACTTTTATATAAGCTACTCATTGAAGAAGTCCCAGATCTATTCCTTTCCAGCCTTCATCTTTCTTGCTGTACTGTTCTTGACATACCTCGAAGTCTTGGACTAGTGATAACCATAAATATTTTTGTGCCTGAATCAGGTTTTGTTGTCACTGAGTCCATTCTGGGATGTTTCCCTCATTTAAATGGATTCCAAAGGTGGTTCTGTGGGGTTTTTTTTAAAACAAAAAACCAAAAAACAAAACAACCCCAACCTTTGCAGAATTTCCAAGTGCTGTTGCATTTGAAATTATAATTATGTTAAGCAAAATAAAGTGGCACAAACACTTTGTCCAATTACCTTCCCAGTACTGACTGCATCCATTTAGACATCTATATTTGCAACTGGAGATGTATTTAGAGAACTGTCTGACAAATAATTTGGGGAAATAGAAAAATATACTTCATCCCATAATGCCATTCTAGACAGAATGCCAGTATAATTTAACAAAAGAATTATTGCTCTTCAGACCTAATAATATATCACTTGAAATCAGTTGGCAGCTGTAGAAACAAACCTTGCAGGCCTCAAATTTGCTTAGCAGCAGCAGCAGCAGACATATAAAAGAATTGTGGGAAGTGTAAAGATAAGGATGGAATGGTCTAAGAAGGGAAAGAAAAGAGCTGACGCCATTTTCAAGGTCAAAGTGTCCTAGAAAGATAAGTTGCCTCTGTATTCAGTTTCATCTTGTTTTAACCAGTTTGTAACCTTCCACTTGCACCTAATAAGCAGAAATGCTATGTTATCTCTATAAATACCTGCGAAATCTGCCTGCGAGCAGAGCTCCCTTGACTGCACAGGAACACCCTGTCAGTTTAACTGTCTCTCCCAGCAATTTGCTGGAATAAATTGGTGCCTTGCTGAAACCTGATAACTAAGGGTTAAGTTGTTTTCTTCAACACAGCCAATTTCCACTATGTTACAAGGTAATATTCAGGAGGGTGCTGTGATCATTGTCCTTTGGCTTTCCTAGCCATTTTCCTCATTAATGACTGAAGAAGACCCTTCTACAGATGCTTTTGCATATGGACCATTCATTTTCTCAACAAAGATGACATTTTTATTTTGTCCCATGGGATCTACTTTATTCTCATTTTACACTCTGCTTGGCATTCAAGCAATTGGATGTAAAACATAAAGGGTTAGTATTTTACTACTTAGATCAGCAATAAAAGATGAAAGTAAGTTCATCTCATAGTACTAGAATCTCCATGAATATTTCACTTGACCCACCATATAAATCTAAGATGGGAACAAAGTTCTAACTGGTCATCTCTTCATCCTTATCCTAATTCAGGGTATGTTCCTTCAATGTATTTTCCAGCCCAGTTTTAAATGATTAAACCTACAGGACTCAACAGTTTTCTTCCAAATATGAGAATGCTGCCATTGTAGATATTAGCATTCATAAAGTTGCTGTCTTGTGTTGCTATTTTTATTTTCACTGTGCCTAGCTCCAGTCATTTTCCAAGACCCATTTTGTTAGACGCAGTAGCAACCAAGACATTCATCGACTCACATTATGTTTTTCCTTGTTTTCTTTATCGTTTTCCACATGGGGCCCCACTCTTTTCCATACTAGAATCCTCACCCTGACATTTCCCTCCTATCCAGTAGTGAGGTCCCTCAATCTATTTAAAAATAAGATTGCATCCACATGGCATCTGTTCACAACCCACTTCCAGATGGTGGGCTGCCTTTAGCTAAATAGAGGGAATGGTGACAGAAGCCATGTGATGATGGATGGTGGAGGATAGGTGTGGATGGAGAAAGAACAGGATCTAGAAGATGGAGATTCACAGGAGATAGGTTAGATGGGTGGATAGGAATAAGTGGGGTTAGCAGCTGGGGTGGAGTTTGAGACCACAGAGCAGAGAATCAGTAAGGCACCTGAGTAAGGAAAAAGATAAGTGTAGAGCATGAAGGGACACAGGCGTGGGATGGGGGAAATTAATAGAAACAGAGTAGGAGATGGAAAAAAAAGGGGTGTGCAGATAGGATCAGAGAGGCAGAGGAGGAAGAGCTGGGGTGGATAGGATGATAGGGACTGGAGTCAGGGTAGGTCAGGTAAGAGGAAAAAGCAACAGGATCTAAAGTGAGAAGTGGATAGGGAGATAGCCAAGCTGAGCTTGCAGGGATATGATGGTCCATAACCACTAGAGGATGCATCCCTTTAAAACCTGGACTTGAACCTAGGAGCTAAGGACTGTCTCATAATAAGAGGGCACAAGGGGGCTAAAGTATGGTTATACAGACAATCTTAATTCTGGCATTTCCTATCTTTAGAATGTCTGGCTTTGCAAAGATAACATTCTTTTAATGTAATATTTGGAGTGCAGTATAGAGAAAGAGTCATTATGATCTTCAATTTAAAATTCAAGAATTACCCCGTCTTTCTGTGAGCTCATTGGTATATGCAAATCTGGCTCCTGCCACGATCTCCTCTTTCCACTTGTATAAATAGAGTAGCCACGCACCATTGTCACTTTGTTCTATTGTGCTAGGAGAAACTGTTGTATCTATGGTCTTCAATTTTGTTTTCATTTCCAAGATAACTTTTGCAGCAACTCTCTTTAGAATTTTTTCCCCATCTCTCTAGTTTTTATCTCTTCTTGCCAGATAGCAGCAATTCATCAGTTTCACTAACCTCATCGTTCTGTTGCAAGTGTTCTTTAATAGTGGATTTACTTTCCATCTCTTATCTGGCCATCTTGTGTGTATCGTGGCCTTTTTGATTTCTACTGTGCAGGTATGTGAAAGTACCAGCTGTGAAAATTGTTACCTTCAGATCTGTTTACAAGACAATACTGCATTTCTAAGTGTGTCTAACTTGTAGGGCTTAGCATTTGCCAGTGTCTGCATTTAATATAAAAGAGTCCAGTGGCACTTTTAAAGACTAACAGATTTATTTATCGCATGAGCTTTCGTGGGAGAAAATCCCACTTCGTCAGACGCTTTGAAGATGGGAAAGTTACAGAATGGGAGGAAATTAAATGCAGGGGAGTGTATGACATAGGATCAGGTCAGGCTTTAACAGCAAATCAAAATAGGTGTTAGGATTCAAACACTGGGGAACAGCACATAGAGGAGGGTGAGGTCAAATCACTTGTTGTAATGAGACAAAAATCCATAGTCCCTGTTTAACCCCAAGACAACTGAGTCAAATTTGCATATAAATTCGAGTTCTGCAGTTTCTCTTTGAAGCTGTGATTTGTTATTCATCTGTTTCAACACAGCTATTAACAAGTCGTCAAGGGAGTGAGCAGAGAGATTGAAGTGTTCCCCTATTGGTTTTGTAGTGTTGCAATTTCTGATGTCAGATTTATGCCCATTTATTCTTTGGTGCAGAGACTGTCCTGTTTGTCCAATATATAAGGCAGAGGGGCATTTCCAGCACATGATGGCATAAATCACATTGGTAGATGAGCAGGTGAACGAGCCCTTGATGGAGTAGGTGGCTTGATTAGGCCCTGTGATGGTGTCATCAGTGTAGATATGAGGGCAAAGTTGGCAGCGTGGTCTATTGCAGGGTTATGTTCCTGCTTTAGTGTTTCTGTTGTATGATCTGTAGCTGCTGGTTATAAAGATGTTATTTATTAAAATATTCAGCCAAAGTCTAAAAATGATTCAGAAAAATAATAACTAAATGCAGATAGAAAAGAATCATGCTATTTAAGACTAATGGGACAGATTTGCAGCAGCTTGCACTGCTCCATGAGCAGAAGGCAGTCTTAAAGCTCCCTTAACTGTCTAGAGAAATATTTCCTCAAGCATAGAGGGAATCCTTGGTTGGCAGTGCAAAGTCGTGATAGCACCTCCTAGGCCACCCCTGTTATCTGAAGTCACTGAACAGGTTAGGTCTAGGGTAAAGGCCGTAGAGTTGTGATGTGTCTATACTCAAGTGGTCCCTGACTTAATATTGGCCTCTTTGGTTGGCTTCTGGCTGTCATGAGGATGGCTTCAAGGTGTTCTAACTTGCATCTGGGGACTGAACATGGGTCAAACTTCTCCAGGATCAATAGGGGACAAAGGTAACCTACATCCATCTTTGTCCTCTCCTCCCAGACCTGATTTGTGATGAATGTTCCTTGGCTGGATCCCAGGGAGTTTGCACAGGTATACAAGCCTCAGAGAAATACCCATGAACATAAAGAACTAGTGACACAAATAGGGTAAATACTCATGAAAGGTGAAAGCCAACCCCTTCTCCATGGCAGCAGAAGCTCTGTAGGCAGCAGAAGGTTGTTCTTCCACTTCACAAGGTGGCAGCTAGATATAGGGATAATGCCTTGCTGGGGTGCACTTCACTTCATGCTGCTGAAACTTTGCTTCTTTTGAACTCCCTGCTCAAGGTGGTGGATCAAAGACAGGACTATATGGTCTAGCACTAAGCAAATCCTTCTCTTCTCCCCTCCTTTGTGTAAGGGTCTACAGAAGCCATTTCAGCTGTTAGTATGAAGTTGCCTCTATAGCTGCTCCGTGGCTTGGAGCACCAAATTTAGGGCCTGATTCAATACCAGCTGAAATCAAAAAGAGTTTTTTCAGTGATTTAAATTGGTGCCCTTAGTGTGCTTCCATGTTTAGGACAACAGAAAACCATGTTGTTTAGACATCATCTATATTCTTGCTATATCTTTGGCTGACATACATGGGTCAAAAATATCTACACAGTTATGGGGTAGTTTAAAAAAAACAGAACAAAAACTATTATCCCTATAGACAAAGATCTTCTGGGCTGGAATTAAAATACTGTGGAGGCTTCCCAATACACACAGACATTAGAAACAGCTAAACTGGGGGAAGACACTTCCAATAATTATCCAGTTGTGTGTCATATTCAAGACCAAATCTGTAAGATACTTCCTAAATTTGAGAGGCAGGAATAATTGGTGTATTCGATAGCTATCAGACCAGTTCCTGAGCTGTTGTACATCAGTGTGATTCCACTGACTTCACAGGAGCTTTGCCAGTTTACACCAGCTGAGGTTATGGACCTTATTTTTCTTATAAGAATAAATATTTAGGGAATCCCACATACGCACGTGAAACCAGCAAAAACCATTTATTAAAACATTTGCTCAGACCCAAATTCTTCAAGATGTACAGGTGTTTTCTTAATAACTGTTCAACATCTGTTGACTAGAGGAACATTTGTATGTCCTAATCCTCTTGTTTCCTTACCCAGAAGTATGGCTTTAGAATCTCAATAGCTCATAATTAGTCTACCTAAGGGCTTTCTAGCTTAATTCATCCCTGTTCTTTGTTCAGTAAATCATAACACAATGTTGGCTTTTTCAACAAGGAACTGAACACGTGCCAATCACACTGGTAATTCCAGGTACCAGTTTTTGATCTCTCCCTTTGTGGCAGCAATTTGAGTTACTGAATCATCTAACCTTCAGTTTTGTTTTAACCACTAGGACAAACCAGGTCCCCAAAGGAAAGCTTTGGCTGCCTCTCGAAATAATATAGGTTATCTCTGTGTGCAGAATTTGGCTCAGTATACAAAGCAAGTCTTTTTGAACCCACATGAGGTCTTTGAAACAGAGGATATTGTATAGGATGGCAGCAATGTTAATAGTAATAGCCTTCTAAATCCAAGAGCTGAATGGCTTGGAAGACTGTGGCGTTGTCTGAAAGGAAAAAATTGTCAGTGATCCAGGCTTCAGAAAATTACTACAAATTGTTGACATTAGAAATGATGACTCCTAAAACCCTTCAGCATTTTAAAGAAAGGAAACCTGTGTTTTAAGTTTCTTACTATGCTGTTTACTGTTGTTTCTGGTGGAGCCATTGACACTCATTTTAAAGTCTAGTGTCAAAGATGATCATGTGTCCTGGTTGGGAACTGTAGGTATGGATGGATTTTTTGTTTGTTTGTTTTACTTTTACAAAGAGACATGTTTATACACTAGGATAACACTACATTAAAACCCACTTTTAGGTTACCTCCATTTTGTTTGAGGGGGAAACAAATTCAATCAAAGTTCCAAGCTATATGCAAGTAAAGATAATTAAACTCTCTGTTTGGAGAGATTATTATAGGCTGGTCTCAATTCTCATCAATCTTTCAGTCTATACACAGAACATTATGGAAGCTGGAAAGGTCTCATTCCTTATGTGTGATCAGAGATGGTTCTGTCAGTTAAGTGTGCCTCGTTGTTCATTGCTAAGTCTCCCATTCATACATCTATATGTATTCAGTTTTCAGTGTTCTCTTTGGTTATGTCTACACTTGCTAAAATTAGTTCAAATTAGTTAGTTCGAGCTAGTCCACAAAGTCTTCCTCAAGGTCCACAGGGTAGATGGCTCTGGGGATCCCAACCAGGCCCTCTGTGTTCATAGGAGGCAGATCTGGTAGCACCTCAGTCTCCTCCGCTGAAGGCAGTTCCTCCAGATCATAAGGGCCAAGCACCGCTGGTTTGTTCTCCCGAGGACTGAGGTCCTGGGCCGAGGATAGCTCTTCAAGGTCGCAGGGGCCCAGCGGTTCCTCGGGGTCCTCTGCAGGAATCATCACTGCGTCTGCAGAGTGGTGCACCCGGGGCCGATTCCCCCAGTCCCTCACCTCGGGGACCCCTTCCCCGTTACTGGGCCCAGGTACACTGGGCAGGCCCTCCTGCCATCTAGCTGGAGGGGATGGGGTCGGCCTCCTCGGAGGGGCCCAGCTTGCTCCGGCTTGCCGCCGGCGGGAAGCTATGTCCTTCCCCTGAGGCAGCTCTCCCCTCACGGAGCTGTCTGGCTGGGCTTTTATAGTTCCCTTTCCTGTTTGGGCTCCGCCCCTCTGCTTCTGGGGCTGGAGCCCTGCAGTTCCCAAGTTTGACCTGGGGGGGGGGGGGGCGTCCAGGCTCGTCCTCAGGCCCAAGCTTCGAGGGAGGCCACAGCTCTTCTCTACAGCCATATTGGCTAATTCGAACTAGTTAGTTCGAATTAAAGCCTTACTTCTGAAGCCCTATTCAAACTTACTAGTTCAAATTAAGGAAGCCCTCAATTCAAACTAACTAAAGCCTACTGTAGCCATGGCTTTAGTTAGTTCGAATTAAGCCTCCTTAATTCGAACTAACTTGCCAGTGTAGACATAGCCTTTGATTATCTAGATAATGCACCTATATGTCTGTCTGTCTGTCTCCCGTCTTTAAAATGCTAATACAATGGGGTGTTGGTCCATATATAGAATTCATAGTGCCACGGTAACACTGCCACTACTATTAACTAATAATAAGGTGAAGTGGTTCCATATTTCAGATAAATGAGAATTTTGATATGAGATTTTTTAAAGCCATTTGCTCTATTAATCTTTCAAATGTTGGACATATCATGCAGTTATTCCCAAAGATTTCTGTAATTGTTTGAGCAACAGAATACTTGGTGTTACTCCAGAACTGTGCCCAATATCCAGCGGGTGCCTCTGTTTGTGGCACCTGTTTTGTGGTACCAGCCCTCAGTATGAGGCTGTGCTAAACTCTGCTCAGCTTGCTCTAGATAGCCCGGATGGTGAGCAGAAGTTGGTTGGAACATGGCATGCTTTGGTCATATCCTCACGCATGGAATGCCTTATGACCAGGGCTGCAGCCATGGTAATATAAAAACTGCCCATATCATCTGTGTACTCTTCACTGGAGGAATTCTTAGCTGGAGAGATCTGGCTGCTTTCTAGCCTCTGTGATGCAGCAACAATGGCCAGGGTTTGGAACAGGGATCAGTATTGAGGTCCTTGATTCCAATAACAGCTGAGTTCCTGTCTGATGCCATAAAACCACCCATCTTCTCTTCTCTCTGATCATACTGAGACATTTGCGCTGCTTCAAGATATGAAACCATAGTTTAAATGTGTCTTTAAAGAATAATTACAGAAGGTTTGTACAAATAGACCCTGCACCCGAGGCACTATGGCATGTTAAAGGACTGGGCTGCAGTTCAGAAAACTGGGATTTTATTCCTGGATTGACCTGTTGGTTTACCCTGGGGCAGTCACCTCACTGCTCTGTGTCTCAATTTCCCCATCTTTAAAATGGGGATAATAAACTCACTTCCTTTGTTAAAGTGGTTTGAGAGCTGCTGCTGAGAAAGCATTAAGTAAGAGCTAGGTACATTTAGGTCTAGTCTACAGTGCAGGGCTAAGTCGATGGGAGATACTCAATCTGTATCTCGCAGAATGCATATCTCCCATCACCTTAGTTACTTTGACTTACCTCGCTGTCTTCAATCGGCTGCATCGACCAGCACTGCTCTCCCGTCAATACAGTGTAGATACTGCGTCGACACGAGAGCAGTTCCAGGATCGATTGAGCGGGTCTACACTGGCTGCTCCATCAACCCCGCTGCATCGATCCATGGGGATTGATGCAGCATTTTCAGTATAGACAAGCCCTTATTATTAATGTATGATGTTCCTTTCATACTAGTTAGAGTGCAGTTATGAAGGTAACAGCAACTACAATCATATTTGTATATTGCAAAGTTACTTTATTTCAGAATAATCCAGTAGCACTAAATAAACTGAACCACCCTCCTCCAGTCACACTACTTCAAATGCTCATCCTTAGGAATTGTAACAATGTTAAATATGACTAAGTGAGTACTTATCAACTACTTTTAAGCTATACTGATATTTTAACATTAGGGCTAAAAATCTCTTACACAAGGATATTTTTCAGTGAGTCTTTCTCACTGTATGCCTTTAATATACAAGCTTTCATTTTCTGTGTCTGTGCTTGGTACATTTCACAAATTTTAGTCTTTAAATGTGCCACAAGACTCCTTGTTTATTTTGCTGAACTAGACTGACACAGCTATCCCTTTTGGAACTTGCTTCTTGTAAAGTATCAGTCACTTTTTTTAACTACATGCAGGATGCTATTTGAGCTAGAAATTATATATTTTTGTCTGGTTCTTGTTATGATGAGCATTCAAGGAGACTCTCCTGCTTAAATTTATCAGGGGAATAGATATTTTTGCAATTTTTGCTATTTTCATTGCAATCCTCCTGGAGCATAAAGATTGTGCATTTGAATTATGATGCCTGCTCTTTCTATGAATTGCCGTTGACCATAGGACAGCACTTTGTCCTTTCCTGCCCTGTTTTTTTCAACCGTATAGTCCTTTATTAGAGATTAAAAAGGAGAGGGAAAGAAAGAAGCATGGCCTCTGAAGGCTAAGCTATAATTTTAATGAGAAGGAATAACATGTTGGAAAGGTATGAACTTCTATAAACCAAGGGTTATCAAATGGTTTTATAATGTGGACTGCATCTAAATAGAGAGATTGTCTTGTGGACCAATTCTTCTCTCATTTCCTATCACATAAAACTAGACGGACTCTTCGCAATCAAACTAAACTCAGCTCAGCTGAAAAAAAATTATATTCCTGAAACTAATATTGCAAAGTACAGATGCCAGTGAATATAAATACATGTATTTGAGCCTGAATGGACCTAGAGGAAAGAAGCTCTCTGCTCCCTCTACTGGGAAGAAGAGGAAAAGCCAGCTCTGGTCACTTTCATTTACATGAATTATTGTTCTGTTTACTCATAATTCCACCCACAGAATTTTGTTGTTCTAATTGGAATTGGCTCATTTTGATGTCTAAATGAGATAATAAATTATTCTGGTTACTGTGCCCATGAAAGGGTTTAGGAATAAAATAATATTACCCTGGGAGAGATCACATTGCTGACTGTCAGACTAATGGACTGGACTGGACCTTGTTTTCTCAGGAATCAAAAAAGGATGAAGGGTTCTCTTCCAGGGAGCAGGTTCTCTCTCCAAAGACCCTGTCTTGTTCTATATTCCCCACCAGGAGATTTTGATATCCTGGATGGACTAAACCAGGTGGACCACTAGTAGCAGAAGCAGAGCTGATTCCACAGAAAGGACTGAACAGTCCAGCAACAGGCATGGCAGAGGCCAGATGACTCCCAGCTGAGGCCCAACCTGATGACATCAGTAGCAGTGGTGAGCTTTACGTCACAATGCCCCAATTCACTCATCCAGTGGAAGTGGACCTGCTATCACAGAATAGCACCATCTACACAATGGAGTAGAGCTGTTCTCTCACACCTAGAGCAGACTACCATAAGAAAGCCACCACCAAATTCCCCTTGACTACCACTGGCTATGTCTACACTGGCAATTTAGATAGACTTAAGGAGGCTTAAATCGACTTAAATTAAGCCACGTCCACATTAGGCTTTCATTAAGTCGACTTAAGAAATTCCTTAAGTCGATTTAATGAAAGCTTAAGTCGACTTTATAAGTACCACTCATTATGTCAACTAAACCCTTAAGTCGACTCCTTAAGTCGACTTAAGGATGGTGTGGATGTGGAGTAACCCTCAAGTCGACTTTATTAAGTTGACTTAAGTGTGGTTAGGTCGACTTAACAAAGTGGACTAAGTTGACTTAAAGTTAAGTCAACTTAGTCCATTTTGTTAAGTCAACTTTAATAAGATTGACTTTAAGTCGACTTAAAGTCGACCTTATTAAGTCGACTTAACAAAAGTCAACTTAATTTTTCTTGTGTAGACATAGCCACTGAGACTAGCTGGAACTGTGAGTTGGACTTTTTAGGGGATGGTTGGTGTGTTTTGATGGGGTTGAGATCTACATTGTTACAAGGTGGGTATTTGTTATCTAGGCATGAGCGTGCTAACCAATACATTGATTGGAGTTGCTCAGTTTTTTTTACACACACACACATATATATATATATATATATATATATATATAGAGAGAGAGAGAGAGAGAGAGAGAGAGAGAGAGAGAGAGAGAGATGTTTCATTTGACTGATTATTTATTTGAGAAAAGAGAAGTAAAGACTTATGTCATATGCTTCCAGAGGACTCTGGGTGCTTGTGAGTGGGGGAATAACCATATGCAAAGGTGACCAGCAAGGTTTGAATTTAATTTTCCAGAGCCATAAAGAAGACTACAGCTCTGAGTGTGGGCTTGAGCCTTAGTTTTATTTATTTTAAAATAAAGATCCCTATTTTGATCCTGACCCTTATTGAAGTCCTTAGCATCTAGCAGAGGACTTTATAGGTAAGTGTGTGTATCCAAGAGGAAAGGTCATACAAACTTAAGTATAGTGAAACTGCCAGTTAAATCTATAATAATATAGATGGGACAGGTAGCATCCTCTGTTATTAAGGCTGTGTGACCCTTCCCATTATTTTTCATTTGCTTATAATTTGTTGGCAAACTTAAACCATCTGGGCTAAAATTTTCATGAATAGGTGTCTGCCTCAGATTGATTTTTTTTTGGGGGGGAGGGGGAAAGGGGGTGTATTTCAGCCACAACTATTCAGGTGTTTCTGAGAGCAAGGCAAAGGAAAAATGCACTGTTTTGCCTGTATAAATATGCTTTGGAATCTGAACTTGAAATTTGTCCTCGGGACAGGGGTTGCTTTGTGTCACGGATGTTTCCTTTGCCATCTCCTTGAAAATCTGACTTGGGTTAGAGCAGGACTTCCTTTGTCATTGGAGCTCTAGACTGCTGCAGGCCATGCCAGGTCAAGGTCTAGGCATTTGAACTGAGAACAGGGACTTCACTCTCTTGGGTGCTCAATGATCCCATGCTGGGCTCAGACAGGGTAGAAAAGGAAGCTGCCTGACTGAAATGCAGAAAGGACACGAGCAATATAACCCGCACCTCCTGGGGTAACCACTTGAATATGCAAAGATCAGGGCAAGCTGCAAAAGGGAGAGCAGATTCTCCCAGCACTGGTGGGTTACCTGGAGCTAAACTCCCCAACCAGTCACAAACAATGCTTCTGATCCCCCACATTGGATATCAAGAAGCCACCACAAAATATACTCAGCCCCCTTTACTGCATTTCAGCCACAGGTTCCCGATATGGCCACTGGGTCTGGTAAAGAGAGAAGTTGCTTAAAATTCCAAGCGCCTTACCCAGAAAGGCTTCTCCTGACCCCAAAGGGTCAGTCACATTACACAGAACAGTATAGGTTTGGATCTTACCCAAAATACCACGCTGCCAGCCAATCCTTTAGTAACTAAAACTAAAGGTTTATTGTACAAGGAAAGAAACAAACTATGGTATGTCTACACTAGAAAAAGTTAAGTCGACTTTATAAGGTTGACTTTAAGTTGACTTAAAGCTGAACTTATTAAGTCAACTTAACAAAGTGGACTAGGTCGACTTAAAGTTAAGTCGACCTAGTCCACTTTGTTAAGTTGACCTAACCACCCTTAAAGTCGACTTAAGGGTTCCTCCACATCCACACTGTCCTTAAGGTGACTTAAGGCTTAAATTGACCTAATGTGTGGTTCTTATTAAGTCGACATCAGCTTTCATTAAGTCGACTTGAGGAATTTCTTAATAACACCTCGTTTTAGATCGACTTAAGCCAGTTTGGACGGGGATTAGTGCCTAAATCGACCTTATTAAGTGTTAAATTGACTTAATAAGGCCAAAGAAGGGCTACATCTACACTAGAAAAATTGTCTACTTTTGTTATGTTGACTTAATAAAGTCGACTTAACTTTTCTAGTGTAGACATAGTCCCTGAGAGGAAGCCTGGGTACTGGGTAAGAACTGGGACTGGGACAAGAAACTGGGGTGAGAGGCGATGTGGGAAATAATGAGATTAGACTAGAAGTCTACAAATGGAAATTGGCTTTGGAGTCAGTAGAGAAAGTGAACATGGGTAAGGGAGTGTGACTGGAAGCCACCATTGGGGTGGGGAGGGGGCGGGGAGAGAGAGAGAATGAGAGAGAGAGAGAGCTCCAGTGATATGGAGGAACAGAGACAGGATAAAGAGCTGTGTGGGAAATTTGGAATGATGAGGCAAAGAGATTGGGACCGGGTTTCATGTAGTCTACAAGGGTAGGACTAGGGCTTTTGGACCAAGAGGAGTGGAAAAAAAACATTTAATAATGTAATGATTGGGGAGTGCTTGTGAAGGTATAAGGAATACCATTTCTCTGGGGTCTGGGACTGCAGTTGGCTAGATAATTAGTCCCATCATGCTACACCTGGGAAAAGATACCCTCACCCCACACACTTAATTGGCTGATCCCTATAAACAGGGAGAAAGACTCAACACTTGTCAGAGGCTGAAGCAATTGCTGGGAGGAGCAGTTCCAAAACAAGGGAGACAGAAGGGATGCTTGGGAAAGGTTTGTTATCAGAAGGCTCTGAGGTAAGAGCCAGGAACTTCTGGGCTGATGAACTCATGGGGTAAGGAAAGACCTGGGGAAATTGACTTTCCTTGCATAGACTTTGAGAGGAGAGGCTATGAAAATGATCCTGTTTTCAGTAAGGGCAGGTTACTCAGACCCACTCAGCCTATCAGGAAGCTAATCTTGTAAAATGACCTCCACCAAAGGAGTAGCGCTGAATCAGAGGAAAGGCATTTCCCTTCGATTCAGCGCACTGAAGACACTGTAGTAAGTAGGCAGGAGGCAGTTGGAGTGAGATGTGCAAGGTATTTTAAGCATTTTGTGTATATCCCTTTGACTGCTGCCAAAATCCCAGCTAGGTGTAGATCAGCCCAAAGAAGGGTTGAAATAATAACCCACAGCAATTAGTCTGGCTAGAAGCTACCTCCCTTGAAGTCTGTGAGAGGGTTCCAGACAGAATTTACCCAAGGAGGGAGTGGGTCCAGCTAGAATATGGTGGTAGAGGATGGGCTCCAATCTTTTATAGTGCTAATTTCATGTTACGTGATCAATCTTAAGTCTGACATTTCTTGATTTTTTTTGCAACCTTACTGTTCTTTTAATGTAGTTTTTTGTATAATATGCATCGTATACTATTTTACCTATCTCATATATATAGATAAGTACAACTTACATTAAATAGTGTGTGTGCGTGTGTGTGTGTAACCCATATGCCTGAAAAGGCTATCTTTGAGAGACCTGCTGAGGGTGGGTTACTGTTGTTGGGCAGATTAGCGACCCACAACTGGAAACTTCCAGAAGCAGGGAGTGGTAGCAATTTGAACATGCTCCACAGTGTACCCTGCTGGTGTGATGTGATGTTGTCAGCCAGATGACTGGAGAGCAGCAGCCTGAGCAGACAGCAGGCAGGAGCTGCCTTGAGGGGAGACCATGTGCTCAGTGTTCTGGAGAGGAGCTGAGCCAGGCGTGAACAAGATGTTTTCTCCATGTAAAGGAGTCATTTGCGACAGACCTTGCAGACATGCATATGGGACTGAGGGCTGGTTGCAGAGGAGAAGAGAAAGCCTGCATGTAATGCTACAGAGAATCCCAGCAAAGAAAGAAGAGGACAGCTATTTCTTGCCACTCAAGCTTCCACAGTGGATCAGAGACTGTAGCTGAGAGTTGGGTGAACTCCACACAGACTTTGGGACTCTTGGGTATCTTTCATGCAAGGGATTGTTCTTGGTTAATTGTAGTTTGTTTTCTTAGGATAAGGTTCATTTAGTTAGTAGTTAATAAAGTTCATTGTTATGTTTGTTTTTAGTAGTATTTTAATGTGTGAGTGTAGCTCTGAGCAAGCTTCGCCGTGAGTCCTGTACAGACTGGATCCTGGGTCTCCAGCTGCTTTCCCCATAGGGGTTGGGATTGATTTCTGTGGGGCACTGGAGAAGGGCAACTAAATGAATTTAGCCCACCCGAAGGTTACATGTGCGTGCGTGCGTGCGTGATATATAACAAAGTTCAACAAACTAACAAAAAAAAGCAGCCCATCTTGGCAATGGTAAAATAGCAAAGTCATTTCAAGAGGACACTTTGTACATATAAGGATACCTCACATCAGTAGTAGTGTCGCCCCAGGCTTATAATCAGAATGTTTCTCTAAACACCAGGTGCTGTACCTGACTCAATGCTTCTCCTACTGTCTAGCAATTCACATACAGATCTGCCCTCTAGTGTCTGAATTTTGTATGTCACCTTTTCTTATTTTAAGCGAACACTTCAATGTTTTGTCCAATGAAAGACATCAACTGTCCTGGATAATTTCATTGTTTTGTATGTTTTTTTCTCCCAAAGATATACCAGATTGGGAGTTAAGAACATTAAAACATATGAAAAAGAGGCTTCTGACTCAGAGGGAAATAGAGCCCCCTCCCCTCCCCCCTCTCCCCCTCCCCGCCTCTTCTATGTTATACAAGGCTATTCTCAAATTCTGATTTGAGGCTTAATTCCACTTCTTAAAATTATTAACCTGCACTCGTGTGTGTGTGTGGGGGGCACCCTATTATTTACTTCTAAAAAGAAAGAATGCTGGATAGAGAATAGCTAATATGGAAGACTGAATAAAAGACTTACAATGTTAGGACTTTATTTATATTCTAGACTCTCAGTTTTCACTGTTCTTCTCTGGGGCTCAAATGAACAATAACAAATAAGGTCCTGCCCAGAAAAGTTCAGTCTTATGGTTTGTCTACACTTTAGCTGGGGGGGAGGGGTTGATTCTCAGTTCTTGTAGGTGTACCTCAGTGAGTTTGTGGAAGCATGAGGATGCCTCAGGCTAGAGACACCAAGTACAATCACGCTTAACCCCCTATGTATACACTTGTAGGGCTAGACCAAGCCATGGCCTGTGCTGCCATGAACACACTTGCTATTTTTAGCTACTAGTTTAAGCATGGCTAATGTAAGCATTTTGCAGGTTGGGAATCACAAGTCCCATCTCAACTCTAACTTTGTTACTCTCCCCTCCCCTCCCCTCAAGCCTTTCCTCAGCCACGTATTTCCATTGACAATACTGGGACTTAACAGGTATGAAAAGGCTTCTGAGGCAGGTGCTGAATATCAACCGTATAGGTACTGAGACTCAGCACTAGTCACACACAACTCACCCTGTTGCCTGTCTAAGAGGAGGAAGAATGCCTTTCTTCTTGCAGTTTGTTCATTGACATTTTCATAGTGCTTCTGGCAGGGATACATTACCACAGGGTAGAAAGGTAGGTCTGTTCAAACATATCCCTCAGCAAAAAGAAACACATATTGTATTCTGCACCTTAAAATGAGGCATACATTTTGCTGTCTTCAGGACTGTTAAATCATTGTGGCAAACCTGAAGTACTGCTGATTACTGCATTTTCCCCCCCTGTCATATATATTTTAGGTTTACCTGAAGTTCTTTCCATTTTCACTCCTATTTTTTCCCAGAACGCTGTAAAACATAAGTTATGGACACTTTGTAAATTCTCCGATCCTTTTCGTATCTCGAGAATTTTTCTAGCCTTAAAAACTATCGCTTACTAGAATCCGACAGCTAAAGTTCCCTAATGATTCTATGTGATTTACCATGTTGCTCCTATGAGAAAACTGAGATATATGTACACACACAGCACACCCATTCACACAGTTGTATATATATATAGCTTTCTTTATAAAGAAAGAGTCACATTAAATAATAATCCAAAGGGGTAGTCGTGTTAGTCTATTGCAGAAAAACAAACAGAGTCCTGTGGCACTTTTAAAGACTAACAGATTTATTTATCATATGAGTTTTCATGGGAGAAAATCCCACTTCGTCAGATGCTTTTAAATAATATGTGGTTTCTAGTGAATGGGCAAGGCTAGTTCTAGTGAAGGAGGAAAATGCACACATAGAAAATACAGGAGAAAAATACTTTGTAGTCCCCTATCTAGCTACTTTCATTTGATGAGCTTTAAACACTTTACAAAGATTAAGGGATAATTATGTGTTTGGTGCTGCCTGGAGGAAGGAGACAAGGGTGTGGCTCCATAGTTATAAAGTAGAAGTGCTCATCAGTTTTAAGCCTTAAGAGAATCAACAAATAGCGAATGCCTTTAGGATAACCAGGAGAAAAACTTTGATTAGTACATTTTATCCCTGGGGTGAGAAGTAGCAAGGTACTTTCTACAGCCTATAGTTATATTCTAGCAGACATGTAAGGAGTTGCAGCTCAGGCACCAGACAAGTTGGCCACATCTTTGGGTGCGTCTACACTTGCGCCTTAGGTTGACCTAAGGACGCTTAAGTCGAGCTCTGTGTCCACACTGGGCACTTGTTAAGTCGACTTAATAACACCAACTCTGAAGGTCGATTTAAGGCTTACGTCGACCTTATTAAATTGACTTAAGTCAACTTAAAGCCAGTGTAGAAGGGTATGTCTACACTACAGGCTCTGTTAAGTCAACTTAACAAGGTCGACTTACGTCGACTTTAAGTGTAGATGCTCCATTAAGTCGACTTAACAAGGTCAACTTTAAGTTGAAGTTGACCTTGTTAAGTCGACTTAACAGAGTCAACTTCACTTAACAAGTGTAGACATAGCCTTTGAGAAAATGGCCCACTTAGCATGGTAGCTCGCATCCAATTCTCACTTAATGTCAGAATTCTACATGACTTCTTTGTAGGTGCTATGGTTTGAAGCACATACTGCACCACATTTCCTCCCTTCACACCAGAAGCATGCAGGGCAAGTCAGATTTAGCCCAGAACATTTCAGACTGTCAACATCCTGGAGAGGTATCAATTTCACCCACTGCTGAAAAGATACCAACTCTGGAGCGCTACATAGCAACTGCACCACAATGTACAGCAACACTATACAAGTGTATTGCAGAGCATGAAGACTTATTTTGCATTGTATTGAAACTAGAATTTACAGTACTGGAATTACAGCTGGAATTTGAGATGGAAGAATTTAATGATCAATATTCAAATTAGGACCAGGATACTGAGATTAACACCACGGCCCATCTTAAGAAAATCGCCATTGAATCTTTAATATAAAGATCCCATGATGAGTGTTGTTAAATGTGGTCCTAACAAGATAATACAGGTAGCAGCACAATATCTTCTAGCATTGCCTATCAGAATTAGTTTGTGCTTCATTCAGGCCTTGTCTACAGTAGACTATTTTATTGCCAAAGCCAGCTTTTTTTTTTTTTTTTTAAACAAAACAAGGCTGATATATATACTGTAATCACCCACTGTTACCTCCCAAACTAACCTGTTTTTTTGAGAAAATAAAACCATCTCGTGGAGAGACATAGAGTTTTTTTCACACAACTTAAATGGACAAAGCATTAGTGTAGACACTGTGGTTGGGTATGTTGTGGTAAAAGCCTCCAGAAGTGTCCCACAATGCCCATCCTAACCACTCTGGCCATCTTTTTGAACGCCATTGCTCTGCAGCCACCCAATATTTCCCCTTTAAAGTCCTGTGAATTTTTGAAATGTTATTCCATGCTTGGTTGGCATGGAAAACTCACATTGCATCTTTCCAGCTGACCATGGCCACTCCATGCACCAAACACCTCCTGTCTAGAAAACACTGGAGCTTGTGGATCTCATCAGCATTTAGGGACAGTGGGAAATGCAGTCCCAGCTCCATTCCAGCTAAAGGAACTTTGATACCTCCGGCAAAATTTCTCATGCCATGGCAGAGAAGGGCTATGAACAGGGTATGTTGCAGTGCCAAATGAAAATCAAGAAGCAATAGCAGTCTCCCAAAAGGCCAGGGAGGTAAAGAAGCACTTTGGTGCACAGCTAAACAGCTGCTGCTTCCGTAAGGAGCTAATTATATAGCAACTTGGAGATTCATGGTGCAGTACAGCCTTATTTCATCAGTGGTGATGAACAGCTGATATAACAGTTAATGGTGAAATGTACATTACTAATCTTGAACCAAAAATAATCCCAATTGCTCAGTACTAATAGGAACCACTATTTCAACTACTGTACACACACTTCTTCAGAACTCATCACTATAGCATTTCAGACTATGGAAACAAAGCTCGAACCATAGAACAACATTTTTTAAAAAAAAATTCATATACAGCTTTTAATTGCTTCTTTTCCTTGCCACTAACCATTGCATGCCTTACAGGATGGAATCACTTTCACCGAGCATCCAAGATAATATATGCTGGCAGATGTGATACTATGTTGATTAGGAGGAGTTGTATCACAGTTCCTTTCCACAGCTGTGGAAGGCCATAAATGAAGAAGAATTGTTGGTTTTCTTCTGTGAGAAGGTTCAGGTCATGGGAAAGTTACTTATTAGGGGACTCTTCTCTCCCTCTACATTCCTCTGAGCCCTACTCAGGGCAACTCTACCTCATGCAAAGGGGTGTTCATGGGCATGGTGCAGAACACTGTGGAACTGACTAGAAGATCCACCACTAGATGGATGTATAAGGGTGTCCAAGGACCCCCCAGCTAGCGGTGAGTACCCTTTCTAAAGGCAAAAGCAGGACACATACAGGAACCCCAACTCTGCTCCTCGTCCCCCTTAGGCTCTGCCCCCCAACCAGGTCAGGAGCTGGGTCATGGTAAGAGCTGCCCAGGCTGCTGTGGAGAACCCTGGACTTTCCAGCCTGTCCTGAAAGCAGCCCTTGGCCCATGTCCTTGTCCCCTGGCGTGCACCACCTAGGGTCTGCATCTCCTCATAATGGCCAGGACTCCCTGGGCAGTTCTTACCATGAACTTACTGGTTTGGGTGGGGGCCCTCACCTCAGCCCTCCTTCCCCACTTTGAGGAGGCTGGCACTGTCCCTGAACCTCAGGCAAGCATGAAGCAGCACCACAGGGAATCATAACCGCACCCTAACCCTAGCTGCTTCTACAACATAGAGAGGCCTCCTTCTTGTTTCTCCTTGATCCCTGTATAAACTCCTTGGCATTTTCAGGCATTGTGGGTAGCATTTGGTCTGTAAGTAGTTAATCTCTTTAATTAACAAGGCACAAGTCTGTCTGTAATGTTTTGCAAAGCATTTTAAACATCTGCCCAGGCTCTTTCCTGGCTTCTTTCAGAGGTGGACAAAAGTAAATCCCTCATGTGCTTTGAAGATGGTTCCTACTTCTCTGCCGTGATGCCTGACTGTTGGCTCATTGCCAGGCCTGCATTATTTGAGTTCTGCTCTGCTCCCATATTCTCTTGTAACCTTCATCTACCCTAGGAACAAGTGATTTCTAGCGGGAGAATGCAGCACTGAGAACTTGAGCTACTGTCAACAGCAAATTTGAAGGTAGGGAAAACTAGGCAGATCTTGGTCCTTTCCCTTGTCTTCCTACAAGTGAAAAAAGAGAGGGGGAATTGGGGCCCTGTACTATTGTAAACTCTGGATCCAGTCCTGTGGTTCTTACGCTTCTGGGCAGAGCATAGGCTGCAGTACTGGACTCATTAACGTTACTGTGTTGTTCAAGGGTTTTCTTTCTTGTCAAATTGCCATTGTGAATCATATGCCTATATCTTTGTTTTATAAGATTTTTTTTTCCTTTTAAAAATTCTTTGTAAAAGTAACAACCTGCATTAATAGTGTAACAGGTGCTGAAGCAGGGGCTTTGGTGCCACACTGCAAAATAAGCTATTTCTCAGCTGCAATGACATCTGGCTATTTAGCAGTTCAGATAATTCTGTGCGCTGCTACGGGGTTGCTTCTATTCCTGGCTATATCTACACTTGTTAATTTAAGATGACTTAGCATGTCTACACTCAAAAATTAGGTCGACTTAAAGTGGACCCTGCCAAATTGACTTAGTGTGTCCACACTGGACACCTAATTGACCTGTAGGGGCTAGGTGGACCTGGAACTGGTCCACGGTGGCAGGGGGGACACCCCTTGCCAAGTGCCAGGGGGCTCAGCATTTGTCCTATTGTACCTGGGTACACTGGGGGCTGAGCAGGACAGGGACCCTGGCAGGGCATAGGAGCAGGATGGGCAGGGCTCTGTCCTGCCCTGTGGGGGGGCATGTCAGGCTCTGCCTGTGCCAGCCACCCTAGCAGGGAGGGCAGTGGGGGAGCCCTGAAGCCCTTTAAAATTGACTTAAAGTAGATTTAGGGCTAATCCATGTCTACACTGTCTTAAATTGATTTAATAAAGTCGATTTAAGCGCTAGTTCGAATTAAAACGAGGTGTTATTAATTCAAATTAACTTTTCCTTAATTCAACTTAAGGAGCATCTTAAATCGAATTAAGGAAAATGTAGTGGAGACACAGATTAAATTAAGTCGGTTTAAGCAATCTTAAATCGACTTAATTTTTAAGTGTAGATGCACCCCCTGTGATTAACCTACTATTGTGCAGCTGCCTACGCTACTTCTCATTTTGGATGTTATAACTGATTTGGTTTAAGGAAAAGCTGCTATGTTTTAGTTGTTTGGAGGTTTAAAATATTTTAGTTTACTAGGATTTTTCTTTTTATGGACTTTTCAATGAGAGCTCATAGCATGTACATTTTCTCTACCCTCAAGATATGAATTTTAGCCGCAGAGAGTTCTGGACTCTGAAACGCATTTCAGATCAGGAAGACACTTTGCAGTGTGCATCAGAAAACTTTTGACGTGTGTATATGTCTGTGACTGCCAGCCTGCCTAATTAGGGGTATATATCCAAGCTATTCATTAACACAACAGTAGCTTTTATCAAGGTCATATGCTTCCTGCATATACAGTTACTTTTCATTCAAAATTTCCTCCTATTTCCATTTGAATAACATAAACCTTAATTTCTTGCCAGCCTTTGAAAGCATTTCCATGTCCATGTGCCTCTTTATTTGTTCATTCATATAATCAGATGACACTCTCCCGCCCTCTCTCCCACCCAGGAAGTTCTGGAAACATATTCTTAGGAGAAAAGAATGTAGCTAAAATAACAATTAGAGTGTCACGGTACAATTTACAAAATAAGCTGGTATGTAGGCATACACAAAAGAACACAAACAACTCCTCCCTCCTTCTCCCCCCACAACTTTCTCTCTTAAATACTTCTTTCTACAGATTTACCAATGAGACACAAGCATTCTTAAATCATGACAAGTCTACACAGTAAATAAATGGAAAGAACGAATATGCAGGAATATAGAGTTCTGTGAATATGTCCATCACGGAAAGTCAAAGCTATTGCAAAGGAATTCACGGTTGTGTCTCTGTAGCTACTTCACTTCTCTCTTTCTCTGTATTATATACTTCAGATTCTGCGGGCTGTGTCAATTGCTTTGACTAGTAGTTCCGACCATTCTTGGGAGCGGTAACAAGCAATAACAGCAACAGATGGAATAACCGTCAAGAGTGCAGAAAGGCAATGATCTCCAAAAATCCTCTCTGTTTGTCTGCCAACATCCTGACCTCCAATGGGAGGGAGGGGGCGCATGCACCTCTCCCAAAGCAACATATGAAAGGGCAGATATAGGTCTAAAAGCTCATCAAGTCTCTGACAATTGCTGCATTCAGTCACAGTTGAACAACCACATCGTGTCCGTTAAACAAACAATAGATTAAGACTGTACAATGGGTTAACTAAATTCCTTTCTTTAAGGGACCTACTGATACAGACATGATGCCCATAACAAAATAAAACTTGTGACTAAGAGTTACTGCTGTCACTAGCTGGATTTAATAAATCTTGGCAGAGACAGCAAGCCTCTGATAAAATCAAGAAAACCTATCACTTCAGTTATTTTAGCAAAAATATTTCTTGATGTCAAGAAAAATCGTTCTGTCTCATTGGTTCTATATACAATACATACATATTCACCTACAAAACTAACCAGAAAATGTGAGGACAAGGCAATATAAAAGTAATGCTGTCCAGCACGTTGCTACCTTGATTAATTACTGAGTGAGATTTGTTTTCCCTATTGCCAATTGCTTGTAGTCCTTGAACTAAAAACATTCAGATACTGATAAATACAGCAGAAGAAATGGGGGCTTTGGGGCTGGTGAGGCTACAATTAGCATGTTTGATTGTAGCACCTATAAACATACCTCAGAGAGTAGTTTGAGAGTTAGCTCAAAACTAGCTTGAGTAAAAATAGCAGCAAACTCAGGGTGGAGCAGACCAGCCAAACAAGGATGTACCCATGGTCCCAGGGCTAGCCTGTGCTGGCAAAGCTTCACTGCTAAAGAAGCTAGCTTTGATCTAGATAGTTCAAAGGAAGATTCCATCCAGCTCCATGTGCCGCAAACACATATTTTGACTGTAACATAGACAATCATAATCTCCTTATACACATATTTGTCCACTACTGTGGATTCCTGACACAGGACAATTTTTGTAATGATGTCAATGGGAAGTTTGTATGAAGGACTGGGTCTATCACATTAATAGAATAAATGTAGCCTGAATGTGTAAATCTGGTCATAGCCGAGTCATTAAATGTGTCTTTCTCTCTGGCACTGAGAACATTGACTCCCCGCTTGTTCCCAGATCAAAGGTCCAATGATGTCAGTGAAAAGTCTCCAGTGACTTCAGCAGGTCTTCAATCGGGCCCTTAGCCTTGCAAGACAAGCTTTGTAAGTGTAATGACGAACTTATGAATCCAACATCAGCTCTGGTTCTTAATCTTTAATTTCCATGAGTGTAGAATTAGTCAATGTTAAAAGAGAAACCTGTAAGGGCCCTTTCTCTAAATAAAGCTTTTGATGAACTTTGAAATGGCAGTGGAATACTTGTGAAGGGAAATTCCTCCTTCTTTTGAGGGGCAGCAAAGTTTCTATATTCTATTTGGAGGATTTAAGTAAGTCCTAAGGGGATATATATGTTCTGTGTTGACCCTTCACATGGTGAATTTCACCAGTACATAATAGCTCAAAGCATTTGAAACAGTGAAATCAGTTCTCCCATAACAATCAGGCCATGCAGCATCTTTAGACATGGAAAAACAGGTGCAGAAGAGAGATCACAGAACAAGTGCTGAGTGATTTTAAAAAAATAACTGTCAAAAGATGACTCAAATACATGACTACATTGTTCATTAAAGGTTAGATTATTGATATTTTATACATCTGACTGTATTCTCAGAAATTCCTCTGAACATGTATTGTATCACCATCAAAGTTCCCTGCTCATGTGCTGTAGGTTAACACCAACTCAACTTTAATTATTTATCTATCCTGAATGGATTCCTATTTCTGAGCACTGCCTATAAAAATAAATAAGTCAGAGGACTGGAAAGCTTGGAAATGTGTGGGTTTTTTTAATCTATTAAATATTGTGGAGAAAGTTTCTTTCATCTGAATGGCGTCCATTGTTCATAAAAATCTCACTGAACTTACATATTGGTGAAGCCCACAAGTTCAAATACTCATCTATTTACAATTCCCTGATAAGGCAGAGAGGATGCAATAATTTGACTTCCTTATCTGGAGTTCTGTTCAAATCAAATACTCACAGTCCTAAATGACTCACTGATCTGGATGCAAAGGCATTGTAAAACATTCTTAGGAATGTTAAAGTACTTAACATTAAGAATCTTGATTTTTTTTTCATTCATTGACACCATTCATATTACACCTATGACGTTTTAGAATCCATAAAAATTAACCCATGGATCCATTTATATTCTTTTTGGTTTTACCGCCTACTATAATATGGATCATTGCAATGCAGTCTTAGTTTTAATAATGTCTTCTACTTTTTACCAGTTCACTATGTATTAATATTATAGTACTATTTTGCTGTCTATTGATGCATTATTCTACCTTTTAGCCGGAAGGTCAGCAATGATTGACCTTTTCTTTTCATAAAGAAGTGGACATTTTTTTGTCATTTAAAATTGTATCTATTGAAGAAAAGCACCATCCTGGTTTCTGTTTGATTTTTTGTTTGTTTAATGCCTGTTATTTTCGGGGGTGGAGGTGAGGGGGTGTTCTGCATTCTCAATACTGTTGTTTATTATTTGTAGTACAGTAGCCTCCAGCTGCCCCAATGAACACTAAAGCCCCCTTGTTAAATAAATTTGCAGCAATAAAGTTAGTTAAGGTTTGTGTGCACGAACTAAGGCCTGATCTACACCTAAATGTTAAGTTGACCCAGCTATGTTCACATCCTTGAAATACTTAGTTAAACTGACCAAAGCTCTGATGTGTACAACGCTAGGTTAATGGATGGAATAATTCTTCTTTCTACTCATCTATCACCACTCAAAGGAGTTGACTTTCTACAGCAACAGAAAAATCATTTCTGTCCCTGTTGCTTATGTCTACACAATGGCACTAGTGTCAGTCCATTAGTGCTTCCTCTATAGCATCTATATACCTAAACGAGAGATGTATATATGCACGGCGGGGACGCAGCTGCACGCGCAGCAGCTGAATCCCC
>ML685770.1:13845419-13905259 GCA_007922175.1 Pelusios castaneus
TGGGGGGCAGGTAATGGGGGCAGGGAGCGCACGGCTGCCCGCCCTCCCTGCCACCCAGCGGTGATTACCATTTTTCAATTTGCGATTCTTTAGAGAATCGGGGCTTTACTGGTATAACCTAAGAAGAGGACAAGACCCTACAGGTGGGTGTAGCGCACAGTGAAGTAGGGATAAGGTTAGGCAGCAGAATACAGCTCCAGATTTATTTCAAGAACATGAAACTCAATGAAAGTTAGGTGCTTTTCAAAATCCTGCTAGACAACTCTCTGCATATTTACCTTTAAATAAATTGGTCTTTAGTTCTTTTAGACCTTTATTCCTATTTCATAAATAGAAAACTAATTATATTTGCTTATCTCACAAATGTGCTGTGAGGATGGATGCATTAAAAATTGTTGAGGTGCTCAGATGCTCTAGTAATGAAGGGGCTACAAGTATCCTAGCTAAGTAGAAATCTGTTTAATCTTACTGCAGATAGTCACTGTAGCACTACAGTTGCCTGGTCTGCATTCTTAAAGTATAATTAATTCAGTCTCATTGTTTTGAGATATAGTTAGATCTGTGTCTCTTTCTGCATCAGTAATCCGTCTGGAGGAAATAAACTGAAATGTACATACAGTGAAATAGGAAACCTGGAAAGACTTCCAGTATAGCAGGAAATATATTAGAGAGGAATTCGTGGTGTGCTTATAATCTCATGGTGATATGTTGTAAAAAATCCAAATAGATGGATGGATGAAATGTGATAATAAAAGACTCCCTCTCTATTTCTTCTTCTTTAGTTTGCATGCTACCCAAATTGGTTTTTAGTATTATAATTCTAGGTTTATTGTTCATAAATATCATTGCAGAGTCAAGTTTTCTGGGAACTCTACACAATATTTGAAGACATTTTTTAGGCTGAGTCAGAGCTTATTCTTCATTTATGACATTAATTGCCTTTACAATATAATTAAATGCTGTCTAATTCTTTCATCTACAAAATTTGTGCATCCATGCATGTGCTAATCAAATGTATTTATTAATGTCAGAGGTTTTTAAAGGCCTATAATGCTTTGTGTTCAGTGGCCTGTTTTGATAGGATTTTATTTTAATTGCTATTTATGCTGTGCACTGAATTAAAATGATTTACATTAGTTTAATAAGAGACAGAAGGTGAAATTCTGTCCCCACTGAAGTCAAAGAAGGTTTTGCCATTGACTTAAAAGAGGTAGGATTTCCCCTTCATCACTGGCGAATCTCCAGAAGCAAGGAATTTAGCTAACACTACTGGGCTAAAAAAGGTAGTAGTCTCATTGACAAAAGTGCTAGCTATGTACATAAAAAGACAACCAAATATAGACCCCATTCCTGCAAGGACTTATGCAAGTGTTTTGTTTTATGCACATAAATTGTCCCATTGACTTAAATGAGGCCATTCATGTGCGCAAAGCTAAGCATCTATGTCTTTGCAAGACTGTAAATGTCGCTAGTAATGACTTGGCAGATGGTGAGCCCAGAGCTCTGCTTACATTCATGGTGAATTACTAAGCACTACCAGTTCTACCACAACTGTTACATCTGGACTTTACCTAGACTGTGAGCTGCTTGAAGAAGAGGTTGTCTTTTTACTGAGTGTCTGGAAATGCCTAGAACTTCAGGACACTGAATAGCATGCCTAAGGCCTAGGCTACATGACAAAGTTAGGTCAACGTAGGTCAACTTGTGTTAACCTATTTTTTTTAATGTTTCTTTGCTTTTAAATCTGCTGCCTTTTAATCTCATTGAGTGACCCCTGGTACTTGTGTTATGCAAAGAGGTAAATAGCACTTTTAAAAAAAAATTCTTATCCTTCATGCTGCTATAAAACTGTCATATCCCCCTTTATTCTTCTCTTTTCGAAGGTGAACAGTGCCATTCTCTTTAATGTCTAGGGCTGCATCTACACCGGTATATTAAGTTGACTTAAGCTTGCTTAAGTCGACTTAATTTACCCTGCGTCTACACTACAGTTTCCTTAAGTCGACTTAAGCAAGCTGCTTAAATCGACTTAAGGAAAATAAAGTTGACTTAATTAAAATTAAGTCGACTTTATAAAACCACCTTCCTAGTAGACCTAAGGCTTAAGTTGACTCCTTAGAGTCGACTTAAGTCAGTGTAGACGTGGGGTAGCCCTAAGTTGACTTAGGGCTACCCCAGGGCTACACCAGTGCCCTCCCTGCTGGGGGGGGGAGGCAGGGGGGAACAGGGGGAGCCTGGCATGCCCCCCCACCTGGCAGGGCAGAGGGCCCTGCCCACCCTGCCCCTATGCCCTGCCAGGGTCCCTGTCCCCCTTTGCCCCATTGTACCTATGTACAGTGGGGCAAAGGCTGAGCCCCCTGGCATTGGGCAAGGGGTGCCCCCCCTGCCCCCATGGACCTCCCTTAGATCCCCCTAAGCCCCTAGAAGTCGACCTAGGTGTCCAGTGTGGACGCTCTAGGTCGACTTTTTAAGTTCCCCTTTAAGGCGACTTTATTTTTAAGTGTGGACACACTAAGTCGACTTAGTTAAAGTCGACTTAAATTACCAAGTGTAGACATAGCCTTTGTGTGTAGAAGCTGTTCCATATCTCTGTGATTCCCTTCTCTCTATGTTTCTCTACTGTAATGATCTTTCTGAGGTGGGACAACCAGGATTGCATGTAATATTCAAGCTCTGGGTGTACCTTGGATTTATACAATGGTAGTATGATATTTTCTCTATTATCTATCATTTCTTAATGGTTCCTAACTTTTTTTGACTGACACTGCACTTTGAGGAGGTTATTGGAGCACTAGCCACAGTGACCCCGAGCTATCTTTTTCAGATGGTAACAGTTAATTTAGACCCCGTCATTTTGTATGGGTAGTTGATGTGATATTTTTCAATGTCCATTATTTTGCACTTACCAACAAAATATTTCATCTGCCATTTTGTGCCTTATCCCCCATTTTATTGAGATCCCTGTTTAACTCTTTGCAGTCAAATTCCAAAGGGGTAGCCGTGTTAGTCTATTGTAGAAAGACAACAGAGTCCTGTGGCACTTTTAAAGACTAACATGAGCTTTCGTGGGAGAAAATCCCACTTCGTCAGACGCTTTGAAGAGTGTCACAGGACTCTGTTGTCTAACTCTTTGCAGTCAGCCTTGGACTGAACTACCTTTAGTAATCTTGTGTTTTTAGCACTTTGTCACCTCACTGTTCATCCCCCTTTCCCAGATCATTTATGAATATATTGTACAGTACAGGTCCCAGTACAGATTACAAGTTTTATGTGTTATACAGCAGTGGTGACTTAAAATAAAAACTAGTAAAAGAGAGCACTCTGATCATTTGGGGGCAGAGGAGCTGGGAATTCTGTAAGTAGCTATGGCAGAGGCTAGATATCACAGGGAATGATGGAAAATAATGTTTCCTATTGTTAACCTATAAGGCCAAGACAGTCTGGTGCAGTCCAGCAGTGACTGCTTGAGTGGCTGACAGGGTGACTCAGCCAATGAACCCTCACCCATTGCATCTAGTTCAACAAGGTGACTCATAGGCCCAGGTTCCCTGAGAACTCTCACAGGCCCTCAATGCGGGTTTTTCCAACTCCAAAGCCCTCTTTGTGGTGTCCCTGCACTAGAGGGCAGGGATGAGCTTGGCACACAGATCCAGGAATGTGGCCTTTTACCTCTAAACGCTCTGCGGTCGCTGCTTCCCCCAACACAGATCACAGTGTGAACCCACCAGTCTGTGCTTGTTTCTTGGGTGAAGAAATAGCATGCCACCCTTGGCAGCTTCTCACTAAATGCCAACAACTACTTTGAACTGTTAGTTTGTTGGGTTTTTTTTGTTCTTGCTATGTCACTCAAACTGTTCTAAAAAAAAAAAAATCCCCATTATTGTGATACTTCCTCCAGGTCTACAAATACAGAATAATTGTTTGTCCTGTGTTTGCAATATTCACCAGACTAGTGCAGACTGTGATTTCCATGTTTCCATACAAGATGGCAAATCTTGAAAAGTGCCGTGCAGGTTTGTGGCATTTAAAAAAAAAAGGAAATTATGGGATATGGATTGCATTAGGGGATGGAGATGGTTGCATGCTGGGTACATGAGGCCATACTCCCCCTGATCCCTACACAACTCATTTCTACCCTACAAAACACAGCTAAAAGATATTGCATCTGGTTTCACTGACACATGCAGTCCTGCTGAATACATGCAATGCTGCTGCAAGCATGCACTCAACTGATATACAAACTTTGGCAGCTGTACAACAATGTATCGTCCGTCCACCAAAATTTGGAGTGTAAATATGGCCTGAGTGCTACTGGACTACATTTAAAACATATTTGTTGTCAAACAAGTAATTTAACCAATGCCACGATCAGTTTAACACAGATCCGGGGAAGGATGTGGCCTTATATAGTCCATTAATGTTGTTGGTCAAGATGTAGAAACCTATTTGTTTGGTAAGATTTCCATTTGCCCTGTGTGTAGTTGAAACAAACACTATTTTTCTTTATATTTGAACCACCATTTATCTGCAGTAACTGCTTGCTGTTGCATGCAATGAAATATGCATGATATGATATAGACTATGTTGTGCTTCAGCCTGAAAGCCATCAGATGTCAACCTATAAAGACAGAGCAATTCAGTCAAACAGCCAGCAGTATTAGCTAAACTTGTTTTTAATATATTTATGGTGTATTCTTTATAAATACTTATTAACCAAGCTATTTCCCATTCATCCCACTGCTCTGAAGAAAGCAGAGTTTTTCTTTACTATGGTATTTGTATAATTCATTTCAAAACAAAGGATTGTATGCTGACCCTTACCCCACCTTGTTCTCACACAGAAAATTGTTCATTTGGTGTCTGCAGGTTATCGAAGGGAAAATTTAGGTTTGAGCTTCTAATACCTTTACTTTGTGTTACCATTTCCATCAGCATAAAGAGGGCATAGAAAATTATATAAGTGCAAAATAAATGTAAATGTTACCTGACCTGAATGATAAGTGACAAGGTAAGGTGAGAGGTGGAAAGAATCTGGGTCTTCAATTTAAATGGGATCCTGACTGAGATGGATCTCTTTATCCAAGTTTGTGATCTATATGCCAGATTTCACCTTACACAGTTTGAAATGTTAGAGAGATTCCATCCTGTAGGCTGGGTTGTTTACTTAATAATGTTTTGCTGTTCAGTAATGTAACAGAATTAAATTTTAAATTAAGCAGTTTTTAGCAAGGACTGGGAGGGGGAGAAACAATGACAAACTACTTAAAATTTATGTTTGCATGCTCTATAACTTGCCAGTTTCTTACCATGGCAAAAAATTACATTTGGGGCTGGGAAACTTTTATATCTGCTCTAATTTAAAGAAAATGTTGTTGGAATTTTTGGATCTGGAACCAAGAATAAGGCTGTGAGTTGATAATTCATTGAAAAGGCCTGCATTTCCAAAGGTTAATTGGCTTTTTATCAAGGGAAATATATCCTGTACGTTGTACTTAATGTAATTAAAAATCCCTACTACCATAATACTTCTCTAAAACTATAAGCAATGACCAGCTGCTTACAGTAGAGCTAGAAAGAGGATCTAGCACATCATCCAAATGTCCCGCAGTCTTGGCTGTCTGACGTATAGCTTGGTGTGTAAATATTATATATTTATATATATATTCTGTGCCTAAATATGAGCTGCATTTGTTTGTGTCAGTTAGTGACTATTTGTCTCAGACACTGTCTAGTAGCATTTGCAAGCTTTCCTATTACTGTGGTTAAACTACAGCTATCTAAAACTAACACAAAACAATCTCTTTTAAACAATCTTAATCTATCTCTAGCCACATCAGAGCTTATTATCTGCCAAATAATTATGCACTTATTTTTTTTTATGCAGTGCCATCTTGCTTTACCTATAGTCCTTCAATTGATTTAGCAATAAAATACAGCTGGCTTGTGCTTTTGCCGACACAGATGACAGAAGGCCTGAATTTGTGTCTATCCTGAACAGACCCTTCAAATAACTTTTTTTGGGGGGGGTGGAGGGGGGTTGTTCTATGTGAACTGCCAGCAATTTCTGAAAACAGAAAGGGAAAGAAGCTTTGGGCAAATTACAATGCTCATAAACTAAATACTGTTATTTCCATGGCATTAGGAAGTGTACAAGTGTAGAAGTCAGCTGTGTACCATTTGCAAAATCACATCTGCAATCCAATTCCAGACCAAAATCAGTCAGTGCCAAGCAGGGGCGTAGCCAGCCCCTGTTTTTCTGGACAGACCCTGAATCTGCAGAATGGGCCCATCCCAGGGCAGCTTCTAGTCATGTGACTGGAAGCTTCCCAAGATGCTCCAGTTGCTAGGTAACAAGTGGGGCTGTGGGAGGGTGGGGGAGAGGCAGGGTGATGAGGCATGCCTACCGCAGCACCCGGCAATGAGGCGAACCAGCTGCTGGCTGACCTCGTAGCCCCAGTGGTGACGTTTGTGCTGCTGCTGGTTCCTGTGGCGGGTGGTCCTCATCTCCAAGTGGGTGGGCCCTGGCAACAAGATTAAACAGGCAACATACCTGCAACAAGATTAAAATAAAGGTGGGCCTTTCCCACCCAACTGGGATTAGCTGACTGTAGCTAGTTTCATTTCTCTTTTGCCCATATCAATTTTCTTGCTAAGAGTTAACTAGATACATTTCACATTTGCTACTGTGTTCCTAGTATATTATCCAACAGCAGTTTTACAAAGCTGATCTAGCCCTGGGAATAGCCCGTATTCTAGCTGAGGGCATTGCCCCAGGCATATACCACAAGTACAAAAAAGTACATCCATTGTGAGAACACTTGGTACAGAGTTAAAAATCTTTAAAACTACAAATAAAAAAAATGAAGTAGGGAAGTATCTTGTCCCCTTTAACAACTGATGGTAGGATCATGACGATTTACTCTAAGGCTATGTCTACACTGGCAAGTTAGTTCGAATTAAGGAGGCTTAATTCGAACTAACTAAAGCCATGGCTACACTAGTTAGTTCGAATTAAGGGCTTCCTTAATTTGAACTAAGAAGTTCAAATAGGGTATTCGAACAAGGGGTTAATTCAAACTAACTACTTCGAATTAGCCAATGTGGCCATGTTAATTCGAACTAATTTCTTAGTTCGAACTAACGCCCATTGAAATGAATGGGGATCGCTAATTCGAACTAAGCAAGTGCTTGCTTAGTTTGAACTAACATTCCAGTGTGGCCCTGCTAGTGCGAATTAAGCTAATTCGAACTAACTAAAATTAGTAAGTGTAGACATAGCATAAAGGCCATTGAAGGTGACCAAAATGCCATGAAGTTCCCATTTCAGAGTAACCTCAAAAATATTCCACTGGGGGGAGAGGAGATAAGCGGGCTTAAGTCGACTTAATTTACAAGTGTAGATGCACCCCCAGTGACTGGCATCTAGAGATATCATCAGGTTAGGGGATTCTAGTCCATGGACTGAGAAGAGTCAGGGAAGGTAAATTATGCCTGGTCGGGATTTTTGCCTGTTCTCCACTGTCAGAGACATCGATTGAATCCTGACTATGCGTGTGTGTGATCTACCTCTCATCCTTGTGCCCTTGTCACTTCAGTAATGAATAATTAAGATGTAGGTTGGCGAAGTGGGTAGGGTAGGAGCTAGTGAGAAGCCAGAGTGAACAGTAGCAAGAGAAGTGAAGGAACCAGTTTTTTCTCTGTACAAAGACTGTGGTTATTCTCTTTTTCTTCAGTGAACCTGTTTGTGAGAGTACTTGCTGGGGGGCTCACACTTGTCTGCCAGAAGTGGGTTTGTGTGTGTGTGGATCTTTCCTGTAGACAGTCAGAAGGAATCATCATTTGGGAATGGAGCAGATGGGGGTGTGGAGGATTGGGGGGGTGGGTGATCAGGTGCAGTGCTGTGTTTAATAAAGTTTGCTCAGTTCTCCTTCTTTTACCTACCTGCCAGAATGGGCAGTTCAGTCATGACCCTACCTGTCCTATGTATTATCCTTTAAGTGTTTACCACAAATGGTGGTAGGGTCCCTTCCCTTTATAAAAGGGTATTTGGTGCAAAAAGCCTGGCCTTGTAGAATGAGCGAAAGAGAAGATCTATTTCCCAGTGTACTATGACTGGCTAGATTAATATATTCCTCTTACTCATTTTCCAGGTGGCAATAAAATCACATAGTGAATATTAATGGTTGTGATTTTTTTCCTTGTGCTATTTAAAACTAAAGTGGCAAATGCTTATTTTTAGTCAGCTGGAATTTTCCTTTTATAAATATGGATCATTTGTTCCTCCCAATAAGAAAGCTCTCTGTCAGAGGAGGAGTGTTTCTTTTTTGGGTGATAAAGGAAGGCTATTGAAAGTTTTGGCATCTCCACTGAATAATAAAATAATGCTCCACTCTAACAAGATAAGAAGACTGAGAGCAATACAGTGCTACCCTATTTTGCACTGATCTGCTGGTTTAGTGGCAATGCAAAGCTGGGTATTTATGTTCAGGTACCAAGTTTCCAATGCTAGAAAAGTCTAGAAGACTTATAGGGTGTGTCCACACTTGTAAATTAAGTTGATTTAAGCTTGCTTAAGTTGACTTAATTTACTCTGCATCTACATTACACTTTCCTTAAGTCGACTTAAGCAGCTGCTTAAGTCGACTTAAGGAAAAGTTAAGTCGACTTTATAAAACCTAGTTTTAAGTTGACTTTTGGCTTAAGTCGACTTTGGAAAGTCGACTGAAGCCAGTGTAGACGTCATCTAGTCTGACCTCCTGTACAATGCAGGTAACAGAACCTCACCCACCCACTCCTGCAATAAGCCTCTAACCAATGACTGAGTTATTTAAATTACGCTTTGAGGACTTTAAGACTTTAAGATACAAAGAATCCACCAGCAAGTGAGCTGTTCCCATTGCTACAGAGGTAGGGGAAAAACCCCCAGACAAACAATACAAAAATTTCAGAACATGATCCAAAAGCTAGTGTTTTAAGTTAATCATTATGTTAATCATTATGGGATATGCAGCTATAAAAAATATGTAGTTTGTTTTCTGTGTCTTGAACCATTAAATTTCTAAGTAATGTCACTGAAAACAGAAGTCAGCAGCCATTTTGTTCTCCAGATGCAGTTCAGATTGTTAGCCCTGGTCTACACTGCAGATGCTTTTTTGGTCGAAGGGAGATAGGCAAGTTATTTAAAATAACTTGCATATTGCCCTTAGACTGATGAATGTCTAATCACCGCTGTGTCTTCAGTGTACTGAGTCAATGGGAAATGGCTTTCCATTGAATCAGAGCTATGCTTCTTGAGAGGGTGATCTTCAGGGATTGACTTCTCAATTGACTGAATGGATCTTCATAGACCCACTCAGTCTATTGGGAAGATCAATCTCATAGCAACGAATTTGCTGTAATCAGTGAAGACCTGCCCTAAAAGACACATGCAATGTGTTTTCTCATTGCATATTTAATATATCCACTTAGCTTGGTGTTGCATGTTCATTTTGTGGCAGCTGGGAGCCAGCTAGCTGAATATGTTGTAGCCTTGACTAACAGAGCAGCTTCTTTTAGCTAAAGTAGTAATTAATCATAGTTTAGATCCATAAATCTCAGGTTTGATTCCCTGTTGCCAACAACCCACCCAAAGACATGGCTTAACTCAGACTTTATTTTGTTCTGTCTTTCTTTCTACGGTTATTCTTTTAATTCTACATAAGAATTGTTCTGTGTGAAAATATTTGTATCTTCTTTATGCATAGAGGGACATATCACCTGAGGTTCATGAATCTTCTGGGTAGACCAGAAACTGAGTTTCAGGCAAACCTTTGCCAATTTTCAGATGATAATCCATGTTTCCAGTGGAGTAGTTGTTGCATTTGCTACCATGGCTGCATTTCACTTGAAGTTTTTGTGATATTATGATCTGAAAATGCAAAACAGCAGTCAGTGGTGACAAGCCTAGAAAAACCCAACCCAGACCAGGTACTTGGTGAACACTGAAAACAAAGTGCTGTAGCTCTAGCTAGAAGTACTCTGGAGGCAGCATTTTTAGCATTGTGGTGGGTGGAGGTGAAGAATTCTTCACCTCAGATTCTGAATGACAGTCTCTGGTGGTAGGAACAGTTCTGATGGGCTCCCACTGAAGAGACTTCTCCTTTCAATCTAAAGAAGGTACCACATGATGACAGGTTGAGGGGTGGAGGGATAGAAAGAGGGAGAAGTGCATAAACTGCACTGTCCCCAAAATGAATCAGCTATTTAGGATTCTCTTTACTGAAAACCTACTTAGTAGATTATTACTTTCTGTATAATGTTTTACAGGCTAAGTCAAGCTGTCGAACATGTGTTAGTCAAGGACGGAACGATGAACGCTTTAGGGTATGTGTGGGTAGTCCTTAGTGAAATATGAATTTATGCACAGGAATCACATATGGAATCCGTAAACACTCCTTAGTTTGCCCATTGATAAATGACTCAGCAATAGCATCTGTTTCTTCTGACATTTTTGAGAGAGGAGGATTTTGAGGAAGCTTACAGACTAATACTTAATAGACTGTAAGAATATAGAAAACTGGATATAAGCCAAGTAAACTTGTATTCCTAGTTTAGGATGAATAAATTCTTTAATGGGAACACTTTCTGCTAAGACCCAGCTTTAAACCATTTTAATCCAATTGCTTTCCGGTTAAATTGAATTTTTGATTTGTCCAATTCGTACAGTTAAAATTATGAGTTTTAATTGAAGGAATATTCACATTTTTTTCACTAGAACTCAATGCCAACAAGAAAATGGTAGTGGTTACATTTGTATGATTATTTCATTTAAAAATATGTCAGGGAAAACCAACTTTCTGAAATATAACTCCTTGCTCCCATTTCTTGCTCATGTGGAATTAATTGTACAAATAATTTGTCTTGGAATACTTACTTACAATGCAAGTAACGTGGAGAGTTAGAGATATTGAATGAGCAAATGGGTTTTTTAAGCAGCCTAATGATCTGTGTAAAATGTATTTGAGTAGCTTCAGCTGTTTTTCCTGAACCCATTAGCCCCTATGAAAATCTTTAGTTAACCTAACCTTAGGATTCCATCAGTCATAAAGTGTCATCAGCTCTGTCATCTGGATTCCAATAGGTATTTGTCTTTATTTTGCAGAAAATCTTCAAGAAAATTCTCCCTCTGATTGGCCCTTATTCAAGAAATCAATCACATGCTTACATCCATCCCTGTTCAGGACAGTACTTAAGCCTGTGCTAAATTTGTAAGCATATGCTTAAGTCCCATTTTCTATGATTGGACTAAGTATCTATTTAAGTGCTGTTGTGAATATGGATGTTTTCTCTGATTCAGAGCTACTGTTGAGTGGGATACTGAGTAAAATCCTGGCTCCATTGTAGTCCATAGGAGTTTTTTCAGGCTTCACCCCCTCTCTTTTGACTTCTTTACATGTAGGACCATATTACAGTACTCTTATTTATCGAGTGTTTAATAAACAAGTAATCCTGTAAATATGAATTACTCATGGAGTACAGTACTACTCAGCATGGATAAGAGTCTCAGAATCTGATATGACAAAACTCTTGGAAAGAAGACTCTGACCAAAATAGTTATGTTGTTAGTATCTAGTCTCTCCTGTTTTCTACATCTGGTTGAGATCAATGGTTATGTTATATTGATAAAATACATTACTGAATGCCACTGTATACATGATCATAGCAAAGTGATTTAATGTAATTCAAGTTAAAGTATAATTTTTTAAAAGTGAACAAAATAGATCACATGGAGACATTATTTTGAGAGGGATTTGAAGAAGATATTTTCATGCTGACACTTACTATGTCTTAATTTTTACACTCTATAAGAATAATAGATTTGTTTTGTTTAAAAATAAAGTCTGACTAGTGTCTCCATGGCTCCCTTCATTTTTTTATTAGTGACTTAGCTGGTAACTCAAGGTTTCTAGCTCTTTAAGGGGTAACAAGTGTTTTATACTCAACTATATTCTGGTCAACTTTATGTAAAGTTGGTAGAACACATTCTCCATTTTAATTATACAGAAATATTTAGCAATATTGCTTTTTCTGATATAATTGCATTAAATATAAGCTATTCACCAAATGCTGGTAAAACTCCTGAACAACTAAAGTGCTGCCTGTCTATGATCATACAGACACTGGGAAAGGTCAGGCAGAGATGCATACTTAACAAAGCTACAGTGGAGTACCTCTCTTAAAATGTGTCTCAATTACTTCATGTCAGGCTACAGGGGGTATATTTAAAGGAGCTAGCTGTGACTTCCTGATCCTTGGACCATGGCTTCTGTATAGTTTAGAGCAGCCTGAGGGCAATTCTAAACAATGGGACCTAACTATGGTCTCTATGGCTACGTCTACACTTGTAAATTAAGTCGATTTAAGCTTGCTTAAGTCGACTTAATTTACCCTGCGTCTACACTACAGTCTCCTTAAGTCCTTAAGCAACTTCCTTAAGTCGACTTAAGGAAAATAAAGTCAACTTAATGAAAATTAAGTCGACTTTATTAAACCTAGATTTAGTTCGACTTAGGGCTTAAGTCGACTCCCTAGAGTCAACTTAAGCCAGTGTAGACATGGGGTAGCCCTAAGTTGACTTAGGGCTACCCCCGGAATGCACCAATTCCCCCCCCGGCGGGGGGGGGGGGGCACAGGGGATCCTGGCATGCCTCCCCCCCACAGAGCAGGGCAGAGCCCTGCCCACCCTGCCCCTATGCCCTGCCAGGATCCCTGTCCCTCTTTGCCCCATTGTACATATGTACAATGGGGCAAAGGCTGAGCCCCCTGGCACTGGGCAAGGGGTGCCCCTCTGCCCCCGTGGACTTACCCTAGGTCCCCCTAGCCCATAGAAGTCGACCTAGGTGTCCAGTGTGGACGCTCTAGGTCGACTTTGTAAGTTCCCCCCAAAGTCAACTTAAAATTTAAGTTTAGACTCACTAAGTCGACTTAACTAAGTCAACTTAAAGTCAACTTAGCTAAAGTCAGCTAAAATTTCCAATTTCCACTGACAATTACATCAGATAAGCATGGCTAGATTGCTATTGGACCCACAACTCCAGACTTCATCTATATGCTGCGGGTTGCAAGACTATGCTGGCTCTATGCACTTCAGCGGGGATTCTAGCTTTCTGGAACTTTATGACAAGCCAAAGCCATTGGGCCATTCTGATGTCATAAAAGACTCTGGCCCTCAGTTCTTACTACAGAAATAAATTGTTGTGGTGGGCTTTGGGCTCTGTACTATTGTTATAATGAAAGGTAACAGACAAACAAGTCAATTCAAGAAATAAACAGCACAATAAATAGATGCCAGTGGGAGAAACCCAGAAGCAAAGCTGTTTATTCCAAGCAGAGCATATTCATCCAAGCATTATTGTTACTTTATGGAAAACTAATAAGATTTAAAAAAAATATTCATTAGTGAATGCAGAGTCTTTTCTTAAGATTGCCAAATGCTTTCGGGTATCAGTGCTAAATGCTTTGCCAAACATTAACCGTGTGGGCTGATAATTTCCCTGCTGGATGTCTGCCTCAAGCTGAATGCTTCTGGAAATTTTCAGCAAAATTGGGTCAGTCATGTGTAAGAACAAAGCATGGAATAAATATATTGTTTTGTTTGTGTTTACAATAAAATGTCATCTTTACAAATGTTTCTGTGAGAAATTTTAGAGCCTGCCTGCTTTCCACCAGAAATCTGTCAGAAGGGGTGGGGGGTTCCTGTAGAATCAGGGATGTTCTTTTTGTTTGTTTGTTTGTTTGTTTGTTTCTGGAAGAAAAAAATCCTACATGGGATTGGCTGATTTAAAAACCTTTCAACAATATTTTTCATTTTTACACATGCTCAATGGAGACTTAAAGCTGGGCAGCTAAATTCTCTGGAGGGCAAGTCTGTGCTGATCAATCCACTGCCCACCTCTGTAGATGCTGAGCAGAACTTTCCCTCCAGTTGCTTCTCCAAGCTGCTGGTGGCCACTGTGCTTTGGCACAGGAACTGGGAGCAAGGAACTGGTCTCTCCTTTGGCTCAATGCTTGCCCTGCTGATGCCCAATAATCAAAGAAAGGAGGTAGGAAGCCTAACTGAAATGGAAAGGCATGAAGAGCGGGGCTTCGTCATATGGTACGTGGGCCAAGAGATGTGGAGAGAAACTGGGATAAGCAACAAAGGTAATAAGGGGCTGGCAGTGGAAATAAAGACTGGACAAGGAGCCAGGAAAGAATGGGAGCTGGGGCTGTGGAACTGACAGGAGTAAGGGAGATGTCCACTGGTAAATGAAGACACAGGGAGCTGCAAGGCAAACACAGGGACAAGATGGAAGGACTGGGATTGGGACAAAGTCAGGGCCAAGGGAATCAAGCTTAAGAAAGGACAGAAAGGCTTGCAATGATTAGAGTACACTCCTCTCCATGCTTGTGTTTAATTACGTTTACAGTGTGTACACCTTAGTGCCGAGCTATGACAGAGTTCCTGCCCTGAACATTTCCCTGGCCCTCTTCCTGTCAGGATGCAATCTTTATTCCTCAAAAGGCAAAAAGAATAACTGAGAAAAGGTGGATGGTCAAATAAATAATGGATTCAGAAACTTGGTAGCTATCAGTAACTACATTGTGGGCAGTCAGAGTTACTGGTTAGAGCAGGAGTCAGGCATCAAAGCCTAGGGTCAGAGGCTAGAGACAAGGGTCAGAGATGAAGTCTGAACTTGTAGTCAAGGGTCAGGGCCAAGTTTCTTGGCATGAGAAAAGCTGAGAACGAACAGGAACTACTAAACCTGCAAACAAATGCTGTGAGCATTTCACTGGATTATAACTGCTGCTGCTGGACTTAAGAGCCAGTCTTCTGCCTCTCCCACCCAATCAGGAGCTATAGCTAATCAGGTAGAGTACTTCAGACTAGCTGTGTTCATTGGGTTGCCCAGACGGTAGCTCTGCTGAAGGCCCTGCTTGGTGGCAGTCGTGAATCAAAGAAAGCCATTGTGTTGAGAGAGTGGAGCTACTAGACATGAAGGCTCAACTTCAGAAGTGGTGTAAAATGTTACTAGTCCTTTAAGGGGGTGAAGTTTAAGAGCAAGGCCATGTGTATAACTCAGTAGAAGTCAGACACCCAACAGGCGTGGAGGCGGTCAATTACAACAACTCCAACACGTATTTTTTCAGATCTGATCTAACCACCAGTGTCCATATCTGAAAGTTAGGCTCAAGAGTGTCAATCAGATTTGTCTTTAATGGTTGTTTGAGGATAATTGCTTTTGCTGGTCTGCAATTGGCTATTGTTACTTTTCTGTGTAATTTCAATTAATATCAATGGAACTCATCATTATTGTTGGGTAATGGTTTCTGGCTGCTAAATACATGCTGAGGAGAGGCTGATACGTTTTCACAACAGGAGCCATTGACCCTGTGCCTGAGCTCATTATGAAAATCTATTCCTGTCTCATAAGATGTTGGATGAAGATTTAATTACTTGTTCTAATGAATATTTGTCCCACGTATTGCCTCATATTATACTATTATAGATGTACTGCCTTCAGCTTGGCTGAAGGAACAGACGTAGGCCCCAATACTGCAAACACTTAGGCCCACCTTTACTGTGTGTATTTAAATGAGCTTGATTCCATATGTATGTGTATGTAGTTGCAGGACTGGGGCCTTATGTCCCTAAGCCATGCTATTGACTTTAATAGGAATCACACACAAAAAACCCTTATGAAACTATGAAAAATATTCTCAAATTTGCATTTTCATAAGAGAAAAGTACTTGCTTTGTTTTTACATTCAGATGGTTAAGCCAGATAATTATATCTGGAGTAGCAAAATATATTCCTGTGGTGCCTCCTTTATATTGGTGAATAAGGCAGTGAATTATTTTATATTCCATGGTCTGTTCTAGATGACCACAGTCACACACGGGAGCATCTTTAAATGTCCATTTGTGCAGCAAGTATCTACCTCGGCCATGGTTTGTGTTCCACAACAATGGCCACCTCCTTTGTTGCAGTACTAATGCCTAACCAGCTGTCCTTCATTTTGCATGTGAGCATTTGATTTCTTTCTTCCATAGTACTTTGCACGTGTCTTTATTGAATTTTATCTTGTTGATGTCAGACCAATTCTCCAATTCATCATTTTGAATTTTAATCCTGTCCTCCAAAATGCTTGCCACTCTTCCCAGCTTGGTGTCATCCACGCATTTTATAAGCACTATCTCCACTCTATAATCCAAGTCATTGCGTATTGATTTCAAAACTTTGGAGAGAGAGAGAGAGAGAGAGAGAGAGAGAGATGCTTTTAAACAACAACAACAAAAAGACATTCTGCTATAATCCTAGTTTTGCAAAAAACATCTGATAGTTTTTTTTAACTACAATGCAAAGCAAAAAAGGATTTTGAAAGCTCAAAAGTTGCTGTGAAACTGAACTGTCATCCTCCAGTCAGCTCTGAAAAATTCTTAGTGGAGCACTGCTACAAATTTCACTAAAGGCAGCTCTACTGTACCTTGTACCAACTGCTCCTTAGTTTGTAATGGAAGTGATAGCTATCCCATGTATTTGGAATGGGAAAATACCTCTCCAGTCTGTTGAAAGTGGATCTGTAGATTTGAA
Source organism: Pelusios castaneus (assembly GCA_007922175.1). Taxonomy (NCBI): domain Eukaryota; kingdom Metazoa; phylum Chordata; order Testudines; family Pelomedusidae; genus Pelusios; species Pelusios castaneus. The sequence goes on from ML685770.1 coordinate 13,862,033, forward strand.
GAGTTGTACCCACGGATTTGCGAAGAGAATGTGATTCTCATCTCATATCTGTGTAAATCAGAACTGACGCTACTGAAATGAAAGATGAAACAATACTTTAAAAGCGGTCTGAGGTGACTGAAGACTTTAGGACTAGATTTTAGGCTTGTATAAAATAATATACTGAATTATACCAGCTGAGGGTCAGTCCCATAGTAAGTTTTCTTTCTTTAGTACTCTGCTCTTTTCCCTACAGTCTCTTGTGAGATGTGAACCCAATCATGCAGAGTGCTCAAAATTAGGTAAAATGAATTTCTTCAGCTTTGTAATTAACTGTTAGCATTTTATGAGCTATTGCATAGTTACAAAAAAATTCTCAATGAGTTACAGAAAAGAGAGGGATTAAGAGGGAGACACTCCACCCACTCAAAGGAAATAAATCATCATTGGAGCGGATGACTTTTTCTTGTCTGTACTTGTGTTAACTGTTATTAAAAGCATGGGCATGATTCAAGAGGGTATATAGATCTGATTACAGCTACTTCACGCTGCCAAGCCCAGGCTTTATAACAATTTCAGATTTTTTCCTGCATTTCCTTCAACTAAGTGGCTTTTAGGCCTTTTTATAATGTACTTTAGGGCATTTGAAATCTAATTAAACAAAGTTTACAGCATGCTCATTAAATATAAACGTGATTGTTCTGTTTGCTGTAGTCTGGTTCACTGTACTCTGCGTTATGTTGATGACCTGAGACTGTTTTATGTTTATGAAGCTTTGTGCCAATGTAACACGTTTTTTTAAACCATTGTAGGACAGGTGATATATATGTGTGCAAGTACAATGAAGTAGAGCTGTGTACAACCAGCAGTGACTGCATCACAAAAGGGTTTGCAAGCCTATAGTTTGGCTAGCAGGAATTGGATGTAACTCAGACCTGACATTGGCAAACTCAATGCTCCAAGCAAATCACTCTCAAGAGGAGCCCAAATGATTGATTCCCCCCAGCTTCCTACGACTAGCCCCCAACTCCCTTCCCTTCTAACATCAGATATCTTCAGCAGGAAAAGTTCTGGATGCCAAGTGAATGACATGAGGGTTAATCATAGAATCTTAGGCTGCATCTACACTTGTAAATTAAGTCAACTTCAGCCCCGAGCCAGGGCTGCCTTCAGCCCACCACTGTGGGCACTGCACCTGCCCTGGGCAGCACAGCATGCCAGCATGTACCGGGGGTCCTTATGCCGAAGGACAGGGACTGGCAAGCCGGGGGATGGCCAGGGGACAGCAACTGCTGTCAGACTGCACCCCACACGAACTAATGGGAAGGACTCTCTTCTGTACTTCTTCTCAGCAGCTCCCGCACCCTCGAGACACAGCACACCTGGAGTCCCAGCAGGCCCGATCCGGGATCAGAGGAGGCTGCGGTCATGGGACGAGATCTTGGAAAACCTCGTCCGTGTGAGTGAGAGGACGGAGGCACGCCTGGCAGTGAGCCAGGACGAGGGCCACCGGAGGGTCAAGCAGTGGCTGCTCGAGCGTATGCTCGACCTGCTGGTGTGGCAGACCCAGGCTGTGGAGCGCTTGGAGGAGCACATGCTCCCCCAGGGCTCCATCCTGAGCCCTAGAGGCCATGTACTGTGACTCCTTCCCCCGACCTCCTGCTCTCCCCCCACCCCCCCTTGCCTCCCCCTAAACCCTCCACCTCCCTCGACCGTCATCACTCCCCCCAAATCCCCCACTTCCCTTGACCGTCTTCACTCCCCCCAAGCCATCGAAACCCCACACCTCCCAACCCCCATTATCCCCTAAATAAACACGTACTCTAATATATGTTTCTTTGTTGTTTTTTTTTAATTGCTTCGTGGGTACGGGGAGACAGGTGTGTGGGGGTGAGGGACAGGCATGGGTGGGTGGTGGAGCTGACAGGGCCTGGGAGCAGACCTAGTCCTCAGCGGGCCTCGCTGGCAAAGGGGGCCCTGAGCACATCCTGAATGGGCTGCACCTGCTGAAGAGCTCGCTCAGTCCGGGGCAGGGCGTCCTCAGGCTGCTCGTAGTGAGCGGCGAGCCCCTCGGCTTCCCAAACATGGGGGACCCTTTGCCCCCACAGCTCGCAGAGGTTGTGGAGGCAGCAGCATGCCCTTACATCCTCCGGCAGGCTGCTCTCTCCGAGCTGCAAGCGGGTCTTCAGCTGTCCAACGGCTCGCTCGACGACGCTGCAGCACCGGTTGAGCCTCTGGTTAAAGAGGTCCCTGCTTTCATCGAGGCGGCCCGTGTACAGCTTAAACAGCCATGGGTGCAAGGGGTAAGCGGCATCTCCCAGGATCAGGAGGGGCACCTGCATGTCCCCGAGGGTGATGGTGTGATCGGGGAAGAAGGTGCCTGCCTGCATGTGCCTGTACAGGGCGGAGTTCCGCAGGATCTTGGCGTCATGTGCCTTCCCCGGCCAGCCGACGTAGATATTTTGGAAGACCCTGTGGTGGTCCACCAGGGCCTGCAGGACAACGGAGTAGTAGCCCTTTCGATTGATGTAGTCCCTGGCACGGTGTTCCGGGGCTCGAATGGGGATGTGCGTGTGTAACCCATATGCCTCTCTTTGAGAGACCTACTGAGGGTGGGCAGATTCTGGCGTTTCTGGTGTTTCTGGGCAGATTAGCTACCCACCACCAAAAATTTCTGGAAGCAGGAAGTGGTAGCATTTTGAGCATGCTCCACAGTGTACCCTGCTGGTGTGATGTGATGTTGTCAGTCAGATGACATGAGAGCAGAAGTCTGTACAGACCGCAGGCTAGAGCTGCCTTGAAAGGAGACCATGTGCTCAGTTTTCTGGACAGAAGCTGAGCCAGAAGTGAACAAGATGTTTTCTCCCTGTAATGGAGTCATTTGCAACAGACCTTGCAGACATGCATATAGGGCTGGTTGCAAAGGAGAAGAGAAAGTCTGCATGGAATGCTACAGAGGATTCCAGCAAAGAAAGAAGAGGACAGCTATTTCTTGCCACTCAAGCTTCTACACTGGAACAGAGACTGTAGCTGAGAGTTGGGTGAACGCCACACAGACTTTGGGACTCTTGGGTATCTTTCCTGCAGGGTTTTCTGTAGGGATTGTTCGTGGTTAATTGTATTTTGTTTTCTTAGGCTAAGGTTCATTTAGTTAGTAGTTAATAAAGTTCATTGTTATGTTTACTGTAGTACTATTTTAATGTGGGAGTGTAGCTCTGGACAAGCTTCGCTGTGAGTCCCATATAGACTGGATACTGGGTCTCCAGCAGCTTTCTCCACAGGAATTGGGATTGATTTCTGTGAGGCCCTGGAGAAGAGCAACTGAATTAATTTTAGCCCACCTGAAGGTTACACATGGCGTCCACAACACCCACACACTTCAGGAGGCCCAGCCAGGCGAGGCCCTCGAGGAGGTCATGCAGGTTGCCCTAGGTGATGAGTCGGGCTAGCAGGACACGGTTGCTCACCCAGCAGACCTGCCTGATGGCAGTCCCCACAGTGGCCTGCCCGATCCCAAACTGCTGGCCGACGGCGCAGTATGAGAACGGGGTTGCCAGCATCCATGCTCTTGTCGACGGGCAGGGCGGGGTCGCAGCCGGGTGTCCATCCACTGCAGCAGCGGGGTGAGCTCACAGATTGGCTTGAGGAAGAATCCGCTTGCTTATCTGCAGGTTCTGCAGCCACTGTGCGTCGTCCCAGGTGGTGAGGACGACTCTCTCTCTCTCCCAGTCAGTGCTAGCTGAACGTGCCCAGAGGCGGCGCGGCATGGCACGCACTTCGCTGCCTGCAGCAGCTTACTGGGCCAGCGAGGTTGGGTGGGTGGGGTGGTCAGGTTGCTGGCTGGCAAGCGAAGGCTGGTCCAAAAATAGAATGAACCTGAGCAGTAGCTGCCAGCACAGTTGCCTCACAATTCACAGGAGGGCCAGAGCTGGGGCCCTGACCTGCTCACCCTCCATTTTGCCAGGCATACTGTGGAAGGTGCTGAGCTCACATCCTCTTTTATGGGACTGGCTGGGGGGAGGGGGAGCTCTTCCTGACTGCCACAGGCCACATCATGCACCACTCCTAGTCCCTGCCAGTTACCTTAAGCATCAAGTGGCGATGCTCTAGGCCTTCAGTTGAGCCAGCCACTATAGGGGGGTGCTATGAAGCACCCCAGCGAGCCCGGGGTGGGGGGGGTTGCAGGACAGGCAGGTTAATGGTGGGCAGTGGCAGCATGCCACTCAGGCTGTTTCTTGTAGTCAGCCAGCTAATTTTAAACGGTGTTTCATATTGTAGTTATGGGCAATTAGGGTGTAAGAACTGTTTGTCATCAGGCATGATTACTACTACATGCACCAGCCTCTTTAAAAAAGCACTTAAAGCTGTCCTTATTCTCTTCTTAAATCTTTTTGACTGAAGCCATTCATAAACGCAACGCTTCTGTTATAGGACACCATGTGAGCAAAACAGAGCGTAATGTGGTTTCCAGACAGAGGAAACCGAGGGTGCAGCTACACTGGCACGTTAGGGCGCCTTATGGAGGCTTAAGTCGACCTAAATAAACAAAGCCACATCCACACTGGCCTTTTCTTAAGTCAACTTAAGCGCTTCCTTAAGCATTTGCCCAGTCCCATTTGACTTTGTAGGAGGCAGCCGCAAGCTGTAACAATACCATACTTAAAGCCCCACAACCATCTCAGTAACACATCTAGTATCTAGACATGAATAGGAGCGTGCCTACTGCAATGTGTGCTAAATAGTTTGGGGCATCCTAACCTGCATGACCATCGCTCTTCCCTTATAATGTAGCCATTTCTGTGCTCATCACTTGAATGAAGACAAATACCGGTGTGGCCTGGGGACCATTAGTCAAATTCTGGTTAAGGTTCACGTTGCACGTGATGCACTGGACTGTCATCCAACTTCTATACAAGCCACACCCCACTAGAACTACCATAAAGCTTGTTGTCTGGGATGGTCCCTCTGGGGAACTGTCACAACCGCTAGTTCACATTCCAACCCCCCCCCCCCCCCCGGCGCCCTCCCAAGAGGCTAGACATGCTGCCCTATTTCATGAGAAACTTGTACGCGCCATGTCGCCCTGTTCCTTTTTTCAGACTCTAACTCATTAAAGTCTGGCCACGCACCTCTGTGACAAGCATCAGTTTGACTCCCTCCACACCATGCCACACAGGCTGCCAAGGAGTTTGTTGCTGGCCAAGCTCAGGCATGTATATCAGAGACGTGCCATTGAACTGTGGCTATTTGGACAGCTCAAGACTATGTGGCCAAACCAGTGTGCAACTTCAGTCATGTCACCATTTTCCAGCAGCTTTAGAGCCGTCCCAACATTAATGGGTACACTGAAGTCCACGTAAGCCTTTGATGAAGGAAGAACTACTCACAAGAGTTGAGTGAGAGATTTTTGGCAACAGATTTGTTGGAAAGGACCTGCAACCTTTCCCAAACTAATCACTTTTGGCTAGTGGGCCTAGCTTATTTGCCAGACCATGCCTCCGACTCCCCAGCATCCGCCATACCTAGTGCCACCTCATTGTTGGAATAAGCCCATCTGATGTCAGGGAGGCTAAAACCGTCATGTTAAAGGCAGCCATTGCCATCTTCATTAGGTCCCCGACACCATGCCTCAGGGGTTTGGGCTGCTGTGCCTCAGAAGAACCCTTTGGCCCATGTACGCAGCTCAAACTAGGTGACCGCTTCTGGCTTTATGACTAATAAATACCACCCAGTGTCCTCTGTAGTGGTGGGAACTAGGCTGACCATGAGCACTAGTGACTCTGGAACCACGTGGCCAACCTAGGTAAGCTAGCTGAGACACACCAACCCTCAGTTAGTGTAAGTCATAAAGTAATGGCTGCAAGCTGCGACAGTGATTATGTGAAAGTGGCTTTTTGTCATTAGGCATATTTAACGCCCAGCCATTGACTCCTGCTCTGTGAGGGTACAGCTCCCCACCTCTTCCATTTGCAGACATCAGCTTCTTTTGTAATAGCTCTAGGCCACCTGGCACTCAGCCTGCCCTTGGATTAAATCAAGCACTTTGAGCAACGTCAGCTCTCGCTGTCAGGCAGATGTCTTTAGATTCCCCCACCCCCTTCCTCCCAACGTCAACCAGCACCGCCTAGCTGAAGCCAATCAGCTAATTTTCAACATCCTCCTATTTGCTCAGGGGGCGCGCAACCTGAGCTCTGACCCAACCTGGGGGGAGTGGGGGGGACACACCAACGCTCAGTGAGCAAAGGGGCATTTTCAATGCAAAGCCAGTTGCAGCCTGTTGTTCAGGCCTTCCCATCTGGTCTGGGGGGATTGGTCCCTGGACAGCACACAGGGCTCATTTGTTGGCGCCATATCTAGTCCTGCACGACCTCCAGCCACCTCTCATCCTAAATTCCTGTGGGGAGGCTGGACCTCTCATAGCACCCTGGCCTGATTTGGCCTTTTTCCCTTCCTGGAAGCCACAAAAATCCACCCGTTAACCTTGGGGGCCCTGTCCTGAGTGGCCAAGTCACTTAGTACGCACTCCTCCTGTTGATTGAAATGGATGGGGCTTGAGGGGAAGGCCTTCATAGTGAGGGATTATTGCTGCTAAAATTTAATTCCCACTCTGGTTTGCTAATGCTTGCCTCACAGGGCACACTGCAGCTGCCTACTCAAGGCCCTTCAAAACATGGCAAACAAATGTGTTGACTGAGTGGGAGAGGCGCAGTCATTTTTGATTGGGTAAGGCAGGTCAGGCGTTTTAAAATGGGATATACGTGGTCAATGACCTATTTAAAGCCAGTTGAATGACATTACACCAACTGAGGCCCTGGCCGTGTAGTTATGGGGTTTGCATAGCATCACTGAGACTTGCTTTTCAAATAATGCACAAAGGCTCTCCCCCCCATCCCCGCCCCCCCACTTTTTAATCACTGCCCAGCTAGTCCTTTCCAACCAGTAAATCCTTTCATTAGGATTTTACTCATTTAATTCTGCTATATTGCAAGCTACCTAGCTCTCTACTTGCAAAAGCACTGAAATGCATCTCTTATGATGTATGCATGACAAGGCAATACAATTGGCAAACAGCCACTTTCCTACGTAACTATGTGTTGTGGGCAAAGTATGTTACAGCTGTCAAATATTCTTTTGATGCTGATTACCTTCATCAGTGTAATTTATCAAGGTGTCTAAATAAAATGGGACTCTGAATACTTCAGAAACTAATCTTCAAATTGCACTCAAAATATTGTTGCAGTGCCAAAGGTAGCATGCAGGTGTGACATATTTTTTTCTTGTGGCAGTGGTAATTTTAATGAATTGCGTCTCACTGTCTGTCTCCCTCTATCACTCACTGCACAAATGCCCTATAAATTGACCTTTGATTATTCAGGAAGGGAAGTTAATAGTCGTCCCTCATTAGACAGTTTATTAACGTTGGTATTTTTCAAAGAGACAGTGAAAATGCAGTCATTTCAAACCGGTTTTGTAGACAGTCAACGCCATTAATTTAGTTTTGTTCAAGGTCACAGGAATGTGTATATGGCTTCATTTAGGAAGTAGCTTATAATAACTGCTTTCTTTGCACATTTGTTGGATTCTCCCCATAGCAGTGTACCTAATCTCTTGCATGGTTCAGGTCTAAAGAATAAAGGGTGCAGTTGTGGTTCTGAAATACCCATAGTAATTATAGTGTAGTCCTTACTTGGGTAATGCCCTAATGGAAATCAATTTTCTTGTCCGTCTGCTCTCAAAACTCCCATTAATTCCAGCAAATATAAGATAAAAGGCATGCTTTCATCATTTGAGAAGGGTTAACAAAAGCTGGTTTTATAACTCTTCACAGAATATGAAGTGCTGCCTTTGTTGAAAAGAGACACAAAGTTAAAAATTGTAACACCTATTCATGTCTCTACCCAACTCAAGGGCACTAATAATTGTACTAGCAAACGGTTATTTTTTTCAGGGCTTGTCACGGTCCCCTGAAGGCTGTTATGATTAGAAGCAGCTGCAGAAGAGCTTCTCTGCCTTTAGTCCCCAGAAAATGACCAAGTGCCTCCAGCTACTTAGAACTCAGCCAATCAGTCCTAAATATTAAGTTGGCCTCAGATCTGCTATTGTACCAAGACCAAAAAGGCAACGGAGCAGTAATCGGAGTTAAACTCAGGTTGAAAGATTTTAAACAATATATTAGTGTTCAGGAAGCAAAGAATGTCTAAAACACCATGCAAGTTAAAATAGGCTTAGCAGTGGCTCATGATTGAAATGAATTGCATCTCAGTTTTGATCTTGCCAACAGTGTTCTACAGACACTAGGGCTGATCTTATAGTCCTTTGAAATGGAGAACTGCTTGTTGAGGTTCTGGAGGTTGTAAGAGAGCAAGATGTTATGCTTTTTATTTTAGCCTATTTACAATATCACTGCTCTCCCCAACCATGTTCATGTGAGTCTGAGGTTTTTGGTCCTTGCTCCACATTTGGAAAGTGTGACTCTGATTGACCACTGATGTCTCGTGTTTGGCATTGTTGTAACTCCATGGAAATTAATGTAACTACGTTAGTGAACCACTTTTCTATCCCAGTGTGAGTCTGGCCTTGTGCTCTACATTTTCAAGCTTGGTTAGTCATATGGGGAACTTCAATTTTGGAATGTCAACAAATTAAAGGACCTGATTTGAAGAGGGAAGGAGCTCAGCTTCTTCTAAAATAGCAGAGAATAATATTGTCTCAATTTGAGTGCCCAACGATTTTTCAAAATTGTAGGCCCAAGCTGGTTAAAGTACTTTTACATCTTTTCTCAGCTCCACATATGACAATCCTCCTGAATAAACTACACCCTCCCCCCTGCCGCCCTTTAGGTAAAGAGAACAACTAAAGATATTTATTGCCATAAATAAATTAAAAAAAAGTTAACCAAAACTTTTTATTGATACATTCTTGGACAATATCACAGGATCGAGAGAATGGAAAGTGGGAAGGAGTTTGCAGATTGTTTTCACTAATTGGCACATAAGCAGCAAGATTAATGAAATTACTTATTACAAACAGTATAAAACATACATGCTTTTTTTTTGTTTGTTTTAAAGTCCTCATCACACTGGTCAATCGTGATGGGCATCAACAAAGAAAAACCTTAAGACATGTAAAAGCCACATCCTTTCTTCCAAATACTTTAAGAATCATTGAAATTATTGCAAAATAGTCATATACCTTAACTAAAAAAAAAAAACAAAATAGAACACAAATACAAATATCAAACAAATTATTAACATGTACTGTAAAATACATTACTGGCATGCATTCCACATATCAAGACCGCTATTAAAACCAAGCAATATCCTTCTTGCTTCCTCTGCAGCCCATCATACTTATGAAAGGCAGGGACTCGCTTTGCCAGCACAGTTTTTGGTCTTTAAATATCTTTGTTGTTGTTGTTGGACTAAAAAAACACCATATATGGATTGCAGTGATACAATAATAATTATACAAGTCATGTACATAGTTCTTTTAAATCCTCAGCAATTTGTTTTTAATGCGCTAACCTCTGAGAGAATAGGTCTTCAATGCAACTGGGCATTCAAAAACAAACAGTGAAGCTTTGAAACAACATGGATGGAAATATGCAAAATTCCTCACAAACTGTACAGAAAGTTCAAAAACTTGCAGTCTGGAAATACATATAAAGACAGAATTAGCCCCTGTAAAGTCATTGTTGCTAAATGCAGTTCACCCACATATTTTGGGGTACTCATGTATTGGAGCTGGGTACTCAGTTTTCATACTTCCCGTACATAGAGAAGATCCAAGGTCACAGCCCAAGGACAGTGCCAGTGACTTATTAAGCCAAGAATAATTAAGGATATTTCATATAGCAACTGTTCAGAACACTTGGTCCTCTAACATTGGTCTCCATATTAACTGCATGGCCATTAAACTCCTCCAACTGTGGATACACTGCAGGTCAAGAAGAGGCCTATGGCAGTTTGGGTGACTGACTGGATGAAAATCTTCATCCTTCCTCAACTCTGTCTGAAGAACTGTTCTAGATAACCAGGTTGTTATAACTGACATACTTCTTTTTTGCAGCAGGGCCTGAAAAAAAGGAGGAAGATGGAGAACCGTCACTGACATGGTAATCTGATACCGTCCTTAAAAAGGGCTACAAATTAGTTGACATAGTGCTGAAACGAGGGACATTAAATGACAAGATAAACAGATGGTGACCCCTTTGCATTGATCTCTTTACTAGTTAATTCCTTCCCCTTGGCAGATATCTGTTTATTAATATTAATGTAAACAGATTCCTGATTAGATCAATTTTAGTAGTATCTCCAATTCTGAATATAAGCAACAAAATTATTATAGACTGATTTTTCATAGTTTTGCAATCTGTACATCTTTTCACTATTGAGACAAAATGTCTAGATTCCATTAGGGCATTTTTGTTTTCACAGTTAAACATTCTCCTATTTCTTACCTCTTGTGATCTAAATCTGATTTTTTCACAGACAAAAATAAAATATTTTTCCATTCAAGTTTAATGACTGCTGAGAACTTTAAATTTACATTGCTGAAGATCAAGAAATCTGATTGGTTAGGACCATCAATTTATATTCCAATTTGCAAAATAAACAAACAATAAATAAAACCAAACAAATACATTTTGAATTATGCTACATTTTTACAGTAAAAATCATGAACATTTGGAAGCTAATATAAAGCACAGAACTTGTATAATGGCAATGACATATACAATTCAGTGACATTTGAATCTATGATCTTTATCTTGCAGCTCCCATGTGAAACAAAAAATATTCTTCATTGCTTATATGTGAACTCTGTATATGATTCAATATATACGCTTATAAGTAAATGCTACTTATACAAAGATGGTCTTTTCATATATTATACCCCATTCACATATGTAACATAAAATGAGCATATGAGTATGAAACAAATATCTCCTTACAGAAAAGTTTTAAAATGTTTGAAATAATGTATATAAATACCTGTCATAAGATTACACTGAACATTTTTCTCTATCTCTTGTATCCCAAAAGTTTAAAATACACTTTTTTTGTAATCATGCTTATTAACTGCTGTTATTATTAACTATTATTATTTCATAATCATATTCTTTGAGCAACTTGAATTTAACACACCAGTACAAAGGTGTGTCACTAAAGAATTGCACAGAAAGTAACAACATGCAAGTAAAACTGAGTTTTGATGCATCCTGCTGCTAAGCATCAAATGTTCAAAATGTACTCAAAAGACCCAGGGCCTGAGTTTCTGGGAGATTCCATATTTGCCGCTCCCTTTTGTGTCAACTACATTTGTGTGTGCTGAGCACCTATGAAAATCAGGAACCATTTCATGACTCAAGGTATTTAAAAGCCAACAGTTAAAAAAAATATTCGCTAATACCTGCCTTTCAAAAAAAGTTAGACAACATTTACAGATATTTATATTTATAAAACTACTTATTGACAGAAATGCTCTTCCCACATATACCCCACATCTTATGGCGGTGGTTCTGTACGTCTTCAGAAAAGAAAATAATTGAGCTAGTACATGTTTTCTAGTCACACAAGCCTAAGTAGCTGGGGGAGTGGAAGAGGAGGAGGTTCTTGGTTTGTGTATATGATAATCTACCCCAGCTGAGAATCTACTTTCAGTGCGTCTAGTCAATCTAAATTGGGAGCCCTATTCATTTTTTTCCTCAAACGTTGAAATAAGTCATGAGTCAACAAACATAATGCTTTGGGAACTCAGATACTTTGTTTTCATAAGGAAGGTTTCTACCAACAGTGCAGACTGTTTTGGGAACATAATGAGCATTGTGACAAGGGTATTTTTGTTCGATTACATTCCTGTACATTATTTTCTTCACTGGCTATTTCATGAAGCACTCAGCTCAAGACAAATAAGGACAGAATATTATACCTAGGTATTTTCAATACTGTGATAAGAATCTTGATCATAACTTTACCATTTTATATTATTATTCTAAAACTATATTTTGCCACTCCACACCATAAGTTTCAAAGAACTCTATTCAGTTCAACCCAGAAAAATGAAGATTGCTTTCAACATCATCTCTGGGAGTATAGGAAGTTCAACATTTCAGAGTATGCACTCAGTACCTTGACAAATTTGGCCCTATACTTTTTTCTAGCTGACACTAAATTCTATTCAATGTGGAACAGTAATAATTAGTGGGTAAAACAAATTTATTCACATAAGGGTTACATAGTAATTATCAGTACGCTGTGACACACACTTTGACTTTCTACCATTATTTTTTTTTTTATTTCAAAGAGGAGTAGAGAGTTCATTGTGTTTATGCCAATAAAGAGAAGGAACTCTAGATAATCTCAAATCTTGGTCCATAAATTATCATCCTTTTCCAAACCTTTTGGGTTTTTTCCTCTCCCACCAATGAAATAATCATTTTTTTTTCCTGCAGCTGAAGCTTTGCTTTGACTCATAGTCCTGACTAAATATCTCATTTGTCATTTTTCAGCATACCTAAGAACCAGTGTTGGTCAGATACACCACCATCAAGTGAGCTCAAATGAAATACATTTTTGAGAGTATATATTTCTGTTTGCTCTCATTGAAAAGATGGACTTCAAGCAATAAAATCATAGATCATGAGGTTATCTTTAGTACATATTTCCCTATCTATATTTTAACAGAATAATGCTTTTCTGCAATTGACAAACAAAACATAACTGATCTGAATTAAAAGATATCCCCAAAATAGCTCTTTATTTATTAACTTCTGTGGGGGAGGAAAGAGAATTTCTTTTGATTCGTAGATGTTAAGGCCAGAGGGCAGTAGATATCTCCTGTATAGCATAAGCCACAGAATTTCATCTAGGGGCCTCTCTACTGAGCCGAATAATTTGTGTTTCACTAAAGCATAACTTCCAGAAAGGCATCCAGTCTTGATTTAGATACCTTTAGAGATGGAAAATCTGTCACTTACCTTTTAAGTGCTTAACTACAGCTGTCTCATTCTTTCAGTGTTGTAAGGAATTAATAGATGTTAAGATTTCATTGGCACTCTCAGTATTCATGGACATTACTTCCTTAGAATAATGAGGTACATAGGATTAAATTTTCTCAAACAGTTTTTATCAGAAATACTTAAGTATTCCCCTATATTTAGATTGGAAAAAAGGTAGAGTGGCAAAGATACTGTGAAGGTCCAAAGGGGTAGCCGTGTTAGTTATTGCAGAGAAACAGAGTCCTGTGGCACGTTTAAAGACTAACGGATTTATTTATCGCATGAGCTTTCATGGGAGAAAATCCCACTTCGTCAGATGTTTTGACGATACTGTGGTATGGTAATTGTTAGTAAGTTAGTATTGACAAACACTGACTCTCCTCTGTGTAACTATATATCTTTTTATGTGTAAGCTAATATACTTGCATACAATAATTTATAGCTTCTTTTTAAACAATGTTAAAAGGAGAATTCTAAGTTAGGAAATACCAGATGTATTGTTGCCTAAGCCCCCCCTTGTCCCCGTGTATAAACGTGATGATATAGAGTTTAATGATGTCATCAAATACTATTTTTTTCCCCCACGGGGCTCTTGTTTCATTCAATGTACAGACAGGACAGTGCTCCCTCATTGAATTTTTTTTTAAATAAATAAATGCTCAAACAAACCAGAGGTTACAGAGAACTGGGCTCCATCCATTTAGATTTCCACATCCTGATCCTCAGTTGGGAGTTCGTGCACTATTGATTTACTTACTTCTTTATTTCTACTATTATATTTCCAGAATTGTAAGTTCTTCACGGCAGGCACCAGGTCTTTGTAGGAGTTTTATTTCACTCAGCCATGATCTGTCTGAAGACTTTGGCCACTATCGTAATATGAATTGTAAATAAAATGTGTTCAAGTTACTGGGGATTTCAATGTTCAGCTCAATTCACTTTGTGAAGTAACAAAGCTGAAATTACACATACAGAACAACATATTGGAGCATAGAGATAATTCTCTCAGCCTTTGCTCTATGATATACATTAAGATAAGACTTTGATTTATATCATTATCTAGAAAAGTGGAACATTTGTGACTTTATAGACATCTGCTGATGCAAAATACCTTAAATCCAATCTAATGGGCAACCAGTAAGCAAGGTCCAGAAAATATAATAAGAATATTTAGATGGCATTGGATGTATGACGCAGAGAGTTGAAAGTAACAAATTATGTCTTTGGATCTATCCTTCCAGATCTGTAAGACTGAAGTGAAATAAAATTTATAGTGTATCAAATCTTTAACATGTGCCTTTTGTTGTGAATATGCAGCAATCAATATAAAATTAAAAGTATGGGTCTTGATTAATGAATATACACAGCATAGTGAAAAATGTTCTTGCAAAATCATTCATTATAGAATAAAGATATTAAAATACACAGGAGTGCTTTGCTCATAGTATTACTTCACATTTCTATAGCATTTTCCTCAAAACTCTCTACAAATATTAATGCATTAAACATAAAACTCTGAGTACAATTGTAAACATGCGTGGGTGTGCATGTGCACATTATTCCCCCAGTTTACAGATAAAGAAACTTTGGCAGTGGCTTGTGAAATAAATGGGTGATTCTTATTCCATTTCAGATAGGTATGTATCTATATCACAAACCACATTTCAACTTACTGACGCGCTCAGCAGAGAAGATAAAAAGGCTGTTTAGACTACCCTTTCATCCATAGCATGCCTACATTCTTCTTGATGAGACAAATGACAACCTTTACAACAAAAAAATGCAAGGACAAAAAATACTTTAAATATTGAAAATACTTCATTGATTACCTTTAACAGAACAAGCAATTATAGAAAATAATTACGATTTAATATATATTATATATATCAGTTTACCCCAAAGATTCCTGCTTGTTTCCCGCTCTTTTCTACTGTCATGTCATTTTTTGCTCCTAGCAATAGAGCAGGCAGCAGCAATTACTGGGAAATCCTGCTCAGCACCTGTAACTGCAGCAAGCTCAGTACAGGCAAGGATTGTACTTGGAAAATTTAAGCTGCTGAACTCTAACAAGTCTTTCCTGAGCATGTGTGAACTAACATTTTTTCAGCTGCTCCTACATTGGTCATATTTGAATAGTTTTACCTGCGAGCAACAAAAGGCACATTTTCAAACCTTGGCTTCAAAAGCATAGAAGTGCTAACGGTGCTCAGTAAAACAGTTATAAAAATTTTGTTTTCTTAATATGGGCAACGCTGTATTTTTGTTTAATCTCATTCTTGGAAATGGTTGAACCATTTTTGTAGACATTTTCCAAAAATTAGCCTGAGCCAGACAATCAGCATGGAATGTTCCTGTTTGAACCGTTAAAGTTTGGCAAAGTTATAAACAAGCTCTAACAGTGTCTTATAATGGAAAGGGTTAGGAAACCTAGCTACAGGCTACATTACCAGACCTGACTGTAGTAAAACTCTTTAATTCCCTTTGGGCAGACAGGCATTCATTTCCAGTTATGGGCATTACTCCAGGTGAACTGTAACTGATTCACCAACCCTTCTCTGTCTCAAAATGATTAAACTTTTCTATTTTTCCATTAAACGTTGTCAAATACCAAACTTGATTCCTTGAACCCCCAAGATGTCCAACTACAGCCCTGTTGAACTTGTTATCATCTTTAGTATTATCATATGGTAATATGCTTTTTGAGTCCTGTCTCTCCAAAGTGTTCGGGTCAACGACATTCTCTCTATTACACCATATTCTAACGTACTCTTTTATGACATCCTAACCCTTCTTTCTGGGTCAGTCTTTTTCCTTCAGTCTTGATCCATTGGACTCTGTTACCCATATACTTGTCAGGACTGTATGCTATGAGACCAAATCAGCTGACCCTGCACTCCTTCACTTCTTCTGTTTATGGGTGTTACTTTGAGCATTTTTTCTAATGTACACTTTTCTCATCTGGTCTTTTTTGCTTATGCCACTCATCCTTCGCAACATTCACATTTCTGTGGAATGGTTATTTTACTCATGCGTCTTCTCTATTGCCCAACATTCAGCATCATTGGTGGACTGGTTAGCTGAGTTGAAGAAAAGATACCTTCTTTCGGTTTCTCTTGATAATTGCATTTGTGTCCATATCTATTTATCTTCCAAAGGCACTTATTCTCCACATTGACTATGTGGGACACAGTACAAGATTTAAACAAAAATTAAACTAACGCTGGATCTGTCATCCAGTGAATCAAGCCACTTTCATTTGGGCAAAATATGTTTCTGTGTATTTCTCTTTCTTCACTTGCCCTCATTTTTAACTGAACTATACCTGTGCTTTCTATCTGCTTTGATTCTCAGCCCTATTTTTTGTTGTTGTTGTTGAATCTATATCTAGCCACCATGAGTGGCTCTTTCCCCCACTGTTTTATCAATGGGTATTGTTGAAATATTTTGTAGAATCATCTTGGTATTTTTATTTGTATTCCATGGCTTTTTAGCTTCACTGAATCATTATTTTATGGGACAGATCTCTTGGTATCCTGACTATCTTAACAATGAAATATCATTAGGAATTTTTTTCGGGGAGGGGGGGATCAATTTAATTACTAGATTCTATTTGTACCACCTTGTTTCATTTTATTTAGATAGTAGTACATACAGATTTCTGCTCTTAGATCAAATCATCTCTTATATGATTAAAATGGGCAAGAAAATGAGGCAGAACTCATTTTACTTTCCGATATTTTTCAAGTGTATCTTTTTTGCTTTTACACAATGCTAAGAAACCTGTTATCAGCTAATCAGGCTTCAATGTAGCTCTCAACATTTTATCATTTCTACTTTTAACCAAAAGGCAAAATGAGTCAAAAAACAATCTACAGTGAAATTAGGAAATCTGTTCTTTTCTCGTAAAACTAAAAACAAACTAATGCCTTCAATGTCCCAAAGAAAATGTAGTTTGTGTAATAAGATGTAGCGCTTCAAAATAATGTGATTTTAAAAGATTCATTTACAACATGCTTTGAATTGAAGAAATAACGAGGGTCCATTACTGAACAACACTAAAGCAGTCTGTGATATTTACAGTTAACTTCTGGGCAATGGGATTGGTGCTGCATTTGTTTATTTGTTTTTTTCTACAAACAAAAATGCTGCTAAATTACAGAAAGATTCTTAATGCTGCTGTGTTTATTCCATTTTCTGAGAGAGCTGCAGAACTCAATCTCTAATATCGTTATTTTAAAGTACAGTGCTGCATTTTAAATTCAGATTTTGCAAGCTATTTTAAAGTACATCAGACATACTAAGAGATCATAGCAACTGGATTATAAACATCTTTTCTATTAAATCAGAATAACAGAGATGCCTGTTTAATTGGTGGAGTTTTATAAATGATATACCAGTATTTGGGATTAACTGAATAAAAGTTGAAGCAAAACAAATACCCTTGCCATATTATGTTGACAAAAACACTTTTCCTTTTAAATAAAGGGCTGTAACAATTGTTGTATTTTAATAGTTTTATAGGGGTACTGATCAGCAGTGGAAGCCACTAAAACGTCAACATTTTCCACTCATTGGTACACAATCAACCACAAACACTCTAAATATAGGCAAAAAATTCCACTAGGTATTAACTGTTGGCAGTTGCTTTTAATGTTCATCACTGAGCAGGTGCATGTGACTGCAGAAATGTCATAGCATTGGACAGTACTTACTCTTATAAAAAAAATAAGAAAGATTCATATTTACTATTAAGATCTCATGATTTCTTATTTATTTATTTATTTTTTGCCAAACATCCCAGAATCTTTCCTGTGCTAACTACAAGTCCTAACTAAACAAATGTGTTTTGTTTTAGACGTGTGGATGGCTTTGTCCTAGTAGGCCTATAATTTTACTATACGTTCTTATTTTACTCTGAACCTTACCTGACCCTATTGTATTGTCAATAACCTGAATTATAGCTGGACCTTAGTGTACTAGTAAATAATGGATTGTGTGTCCTTTTACAATCACCACTGATCCTTAGGGAAATGTGTCCAGATATCTAGAAAGGTCTACTTGTAATTGATATGGGGCGGTATGTTATGGGATTAACAAAATAATCTATTGAAACATGCATGGGATTTACACTAACAGATTATTTACATCATAACAACTTGGTTGCAGACATATTTTGTAACTCCTAAAATGGACTGTCTTTAGCTTATCAATTATGTAAAGCAGATACCTTGAAAATAAGTCCACAGTTAATTAATTTTCTTTGTTTATTTTCTATGGACAAATATTATAAATAGAGAGGCACCTGTTATTACAGCAATGTCTTGTAATGGATAAAATGCTGTAATTGATAAAGGATGTTCATAAATGCTCTGTAATTAACAAAATTAGTAACTGACAAAATGGGACAAGATGTTCTATAATCAACATTACAGAAAATATTAATGAATGGATTAATAACTAAGCATTGAGAGCCAATTATGTTTACATATTGTCCCACTAGTGATAAATTAGTTACAAATATCATTGGCATATTGATTCAAAATAAGATCAACCATGAGAGCAGATTTTTCTTTGTTCTAAACTAGCAGTGAGTTCTAGGAAGTTAGTCAGAAGTGAATTGAAATACACTGCCATCACTTTTCCAGTTCCAGAGACTGGTACATATCTTTCCATTTTGTATTCTATATAGTGTGGTATTAAGCACTGCATAATTATCTTACTTAAATAAAACTTCAACACAGTTAGTTATTTGACATCATGACTTACTGAATCCGGACTCCCAGCAAACCAATTGAATATGAAAAGAATTGAAGAATTACTTGAAATATGATCCTCCAACACATGATTTTCTCTTAAATTATAAAATCCCATAAAATAAGACTTATTTTGAAAGGGTGAAGACTTCACTAAATCCTTTTTGCAATACTAAATATAGATAAGTTTGGGCCAAACCAAAAAGATTTGGATTCACAGAACCCACGTTTTGTGTCAATTTTGATCTGAACCCAAATTTCATAGTGCCACTATCCTAAATCTCACACTTTTTTTTTTTAAACTTAGAAAAAATAAATTATCTACTGAGGCATTTGTGTGCCAAAATTGGAGACTGAATTCAGTAACTGAATTATAAAACAGTGGACTATCGGCCCATACCTTAACTGTGGAGTGGCTACTGACACCATCTAAATAATGGATTAAATGAAAAATTTTAGCTCTGGAGCATGGAGAAACCTGGTTATACTCTGTTGTCAGGTCCATACCTATTAAATATACATTCATAAACTTGAGCTTTGGTGCATCCTACTTGTAGCTTTCAGCATGTGTTCCTATTACCATAACATGCATTTTATTTGCTTTCTCTCTCTGCATAAGCTCAGTTCAGCAGAAGTTGCAGAGGTAGAACTTGTCTGTAACAACAATACAAAATCAAACTCTTGCAGTCTACCCTTTCAACCCATAACATAATTTGGTTCTAAAATGCATTTTATAGGACCTGAATGAATAGTTTCCAACATTTTGATTTTGATTTTTTTCTGTCCTCCAAAAGATAATGTCCTTCTTCATTTTCAGAATAAAATATCTACTGTTTCACTAACGGCGTCCATTGTAAGATAGCATCCACATATTAATCATCAGAGCAACCTAATAGATAAGGTTGTGGTTTCCCCCCCCCCCCATGATAATCAGTGGCAACTGAAGCGAAGATAGACTATGTCTAAGTGCATGGAAAAAGAAAAGTCTCTAGCTTAACTCAGCATTTCATTCAAACTAATGGTAGAGCTAATAGATGAATGTGTGGCCCCTTTTCCAACCAATAGATATAATGAAAATGACTCCACCAAGGACCCATCGCCATTCCTGCCTCTCCAATATTTCAAAAGCTGCCTCTGCTACTGACTCAAACATATTCAATTTCTTTGTTAAATTAATTCTCGGTCAACCCATGAATGGTACTGGTATTTCATGACTTCCCACAACAGACAATGCTTTTGAAATAATTGCCTCTCTTGTACTAAAAGGATATATGTACATACCAAACTCTTCTTTGCATATAAAGTTTAATCATTTAACCTGTGTCTTGAGCATGGGCCACAAACAAAGAAGCTCCTGCAGTGTCCAAGAGGAAGGCAGATCTGTCAATACTCAGAATAAGATCTAAACATTTCCCATTTCAATTTTATGCACATTTGTTACTTTTTCCAATCCTAAAGGGAAAAGATTTCCAGTGCAAAAGATGAAGTTTATTACTGCCTACAGGCATCTCAAGATATTAAAGGTATTTAGCATGATTGTCTTAGTATTCCTGATGTTGAAAGATCCCCATCATTGCTGTGACTATGAATTTGAAACTCCAGCCCTTATTCCTGTCACTTGGTGTCTCAGATTACCTGTACTGGATTTGGGGGGAACGAAGCTGCTTCCTGGATCAAATTTTAAGAAGGCAACAGTCCCTATGGATCAGTGCCTGGAAAACTGAGCTATAGTTATGTTGCTGACTCTTTCTGTTGTTCTCTGCTTAATTTTTATGTCGATGTGGGGGGATGTGGGTTGGAGCAATGATGAGGAGGTCCTGAAATGCTCTCCTAATATTTATTCCAAACTTACAAATGTGAAAATTTAAAATGCGAACACTTAGGCTCTAATATTTAAATGGATACATTATTTTTTACAGGTTGTACTATGTTATCATCATATTTTCAATTCTGTACTCTCTTCTCATCGGCAAAGCATGCTGATGGTTTTCCAGTACAATAGATCTCTGAAATAGGATTATCTGTAAATTTGGTCAAGGTTTGAGGTTTATTTGGGTTAGCTGTGTGTTTCTGTACCCACAGTGTGAAATGAGTGTTGGCTTTTAAGCAGATCAGCATACAGAAAGTCATGTTTTAATAATGAAATATAAATCTATTAGATTACAAATAAAATATCACCGAAAAATTGTGTTCCTCCTAAAATTACTTTATGGCTTTCTTGTCTCATTAATTACATGTTAGCTGGCATGGCTTCTTGTCAGTCTTGGTAAAGCAGAAACAATTAGCAATTCAACACTAACATGGCCAAAAATAGCAATGCTGTCCTAGTTGCTTGGAGGATTCTCAAAAGATCAGAAATTACAACAGGGATTCAGAAGTGATTAAAAAAGGTTTATTTTTCCTGGTTCCTGATGAATCTAGTGAAGAAATATCATAAGAATAACCAGGTGCCAAGTTCAGTAGAGACAACAGCTTTCTTGGTTATTATTTTTTTAATTACTGTGCCCACGTATTTTTGCCCCACTCCAACTGAGAACTATGTTGTAAGGAATAATAATTCAGGAGTCACATTGTATTCTCATTTACCTTTGTGTTCTGAGTTTTGATATGTGTACACTGAAATGCTGTGTATATAAAATATCACTGAACCTAACATGTAAGCTTGAGCTTGAGTACCCAATCGCAGTTGATAAAAATATATAAAGATAACATAGTGCTTTTGAAATTAAAATACAGGAGTGAATTGAGTGCTTGTGAAAGTATAGTACTAACCTGAAACAGAGTCTGAGCAAGCACTGAATTAATTTTCCTAAACACCTCTAGCAATATCATGCAGCATGACACTGCACCATGCCTGCTATTCCAATTCATGCCCTCTCCCCTGAGTGAACTGGACCTTCAATGAGGGGATCTTGTGTTATGCATAAATGAGGTGTAACTCAGACTGAATTAGCTCTGATTTTTTTCTTTTGGAACAAACTATAATAGTTTCTCATTTCATTCAGGAATTTCAGTGTCCAGTCAGGAATTTTCAACCTTTATCTTGATATCAATTTAATGTATTTTCTTGCTTTTTGTTTATTTACCCTGGGCTGCTGCAAAGTGCCAAGTCACTAACCCCCCAAAATGAAACATAGCAACCCTTTAGGAAAATCTGTATACACTTGTTAAAAGCAATTTGAATGCTCCCCTCCCAGAGGTAAATTCTATATCAAAGAAATTACTGAAAAGTCATTTGGAATTCTGATATATCTTTGTTTAGTCTGATGGCTGAATGAATACTTGAGTATTGTAAAATGGTGTTCACAAACTATTGTTTGAACAGATGCACACTTCAACTATGTTTCTGCCCCCTTTTTATTCACTAATAGAGCATGTACACATAAGGCAGATTTTGTTTACTCAGTTATTTGCAGAAAGGTCATTCTCTCAATAAATACCATACCAGCACTTTCATGCAGATGAGGGTATTCATAGTCTAAAAAGAATATTTATTATTCTATATAATAAGTTAGAAAAAAATATCCAACCAGAATGCAAGTACAACTCTTTCTGACTTATCTGATCAACTAAATTGCTCCAATAATAAATGGTGCATACAGACAGGGCAAACAGTTCTCCAAGAATACTGTTTAAACAGTTAGAAGAAACAAGGATTGAATAAAAATATCAACTTCTTTCTCAGATAATTCACAAATAGAAACAAAAAAGCTAATTGCTTTGGACATATGCATGGCAAACAAGAAGACTAACTCCAGTAGTAACTTTTACAAGAGGTTAAATTCCAGAGGCAGTAATACTTCAAATTTGAAGGCAGCATAAACTGTGATGTATTCCCTGGGATTCTCACAAGCACACTGGTAATTTATTACTAAGAGTGTCTAATTCACAATCTCTCTCTACTTAGAGATTGTGCAGCAAAACACATCTACTCTTCCATGGCTAGATTGACTGCAGGGATTGTGTTGCTATTTAATACAGTAAGACGCGTATATATAAGAGAAAGAGAGAAGATGAGATTCTATTCCCACGCTGACTCTTTTACATAATGTAAAAGGTATCCCAAAAGCACAGATTCTGACTGTGGAAGGATGCCCCAGCATCGTCACCCTGGAGGACAGCCATATGCTCCCTTCTCACGATTCATCTGGGGATGTGTCAGGTTGGAGATAGGCTGCAGCATGCAGCACAGAAGAGATTTGGGGTAGCACTGTGGCCCACACATCATGTTCAGGGAGACTGCAAAAACCAACTGCAATAAGTAACTGTCTATGGCCTGTTACCCATTGATATGCAAAGTCTGTGCAGTGCCAAATCTCACACAGAGATCTTCCCTAGCTATAAGGTACCTTCAGAATACAGAGTCTCTGTTGTAAAGAACATATAATCTAAAAATACAAGGTCAGGTTCTCTGCTTCTACAACTCTATTGACTTTCTGACTTTCCATTGAGAATACATAACACAAAGACATTTAGACTTAAATGTGAATTATATAACTTGTATCCTTCATCAAAGAGTATAACTGCAAGCTATTCTGATACAAACGAATGACAGAAATAATAGTAAACCAATATGGCTCTATCAGAAGCTCTTTCATGACCTCCAAAATTAAAATAAATAAACAAACAAACAAACAAATAAATAAAACATGGAAACATGGACTAAGGAGGCACACAAAATAATAGAACAAGAGTGTAGGTACAATATTCAGAAAGGCTTAGGCACAAAATGAGTCACATTTACCAAGGGACACAAAATGTAACACTTAGGCTATGTCTACACTGGCAAGTTAGTTCGAATTAAGGAGGCTTAATTTGAACTAACTAAAGCCATGGCTACACTAGGCTTTAATTAGTTCGAATTAAGGGCTTCCTTAATTCGAACTAATAACTTCAAATAGACTATTCAAAGTAAGGGTTAATTTGAACTAGTTAGTTTGAATTAACCAATGTGGCAATGTTAGTTCAAACTAATTGCTTAGTTCAAACTAACCGGCCCATTGAATTAAAAGGAAATCGTTAATTTGAACTAAGCAAGTGCCATGAATGGCACTTGATTAGTTTGAACTAATTTTTTCTAGTTTGAATTAAGTTAATTTGAACTAACTAAAATTAGTTCGAATTAGTTAGTTTGAACTAACTAATTCGAATTAATTTTAGTAAGTGTAGATATAGCCAAAGATTCTTTTAAATATATCAAAAACAGGAGCAAAAGGAAGGAAAGTATAGGTCTTCTACTTAGTTGAGCTGGGGAGTTAATAAATCATGACATCAAGAAGGCTGAAGTGTTGTCTGCTTCAGTTTTCACTAAAAGATTAATGGTGACCAATTACTTAACACAATTAATATTAATTAACAAGGAATGCAAGCCCAAGTAGGGAAAGAAGAGGTTAAAGAACATTTAGATAAGTTTAGATGTATTCAAGTCAGCAGGGTCTAATAAAATTCATTTTGGAGTACTAAAGTAACTAGCTGAACCAATCTACTGACCACTATAGGTCACCTATATCCCTCCAGTTTTCATTCGGGACACTCACAAAATCCATTGCCTACAGCCAAGCCCTAAGATACAACTGCATTTGCTCCGATCCCTCACACAGAGACAAACACCTTCAGGATTTCTATCAAGCATTCTTAAAACTACAATACACATCTTGGGAAATGAGGAAACAGATAGACAGAACCAGACGGGTATCCAGAAGTCAACTACTACAGGACAAGCCCAACAAGGAAAACAACAGAACTGGTCATCACCTACCTTCAAACCTATGCAGCACATCTTCAAAGATCTACAGCCTATCCTGAAAGACTATCCTTCACTCTTTTAAACCATGTGAGGTAGGCCTCTCCTCGCTTACAGAAAGCCCCTCAACCTTAAGTAGATACTCATCAGCAACTACACATCATATAACAGAAACAGTAAGGTAGGCACCTATCCCTGCAACAGACCCTATTGTCAACTCTGCCGACATATCTATTCAAAGAACACTATCATAGCACCTAACCAAACCAGCTACTCCAACAGGGGCTCATTCACTTGCTCATACACCAATGTGATATATGCCATCATGTGCCAACAGTGCCCCTCTGCCTTATACATTGGCCAAACAGGACTGTCCCTGTGCAAAAGAATAAATGGACACAAATTGAATATCAAGAATGGTCACATTCAAAAGCCAATAGGGGAACACTTCAACCTCCCTGCACATTCTGTGAAAGACATGACAATTACAGTGCTTTAACAGAAACACTTCAAATCAAGACTCCAAAGGGAAACTGCCGACTTAGAATTCATAAGCAAATTTGACACCATTACATCTGGTCTGAAGAAAGATCTCAGCTGGCATTCTCATTACAAAAGGTGATTTCCCCCTCTTTTAAGCTTCTCTCCTATTCTATTTCATGCATTTGATGAAGTGGGATTTTACCCACGAAAACTCATGTGATAAATAAATGTTGTAACAAAAAATAGTGTTCCAAGAGGTGGTAGGATCTCCATCAATAAACTGGAGAAACACTCGTTAGGGATGATCTAAGTTTATTTGGTCCTGCCTTAGCACAGGGGGCAGGACTTGATGACTTTTTAAGGTCCCTTCCAGCCCTACATTTCTGTGACTTTAACATGAGGTTGCTTGCAATCTAAAAGTCTGAATAAAGGATTGAAAGGTAGGATGTCCAACCTGCTTACATTGATAATTCATTGCATGGCCTGGGGGAAAATAACTAAAAAACTTCATGGCTCATCTATGAAATAGATATAATGCTTATGTGCTGACTTGCCTGAGAGAGGTCTGTGTTGTGAGGATTAACTAACGTTCAGACAGCACTTTGAAATGTAAGAATAAAGTCACCAAAGAGCATCCAGCAAGAGATATCAAACAGAGTATTAGTGCTGCAATACTTTGTATTTTAGATAATCTGGAACTGTTTCTGGTTCTTAACAGTTTGGTCATCTTGCTTGAAGATCTGCTGACATCCAGTAGATGACTTGATTTGCTTCAATTGTCGGGAGAATTTTACAAATTCATAAGGATACAAGCCTTTTACAATTAATAAAATAATTACATGTATATAGATATGGTATAGATATTGTATGGTATAAAATGTAACATATATTTAATATGCACTCTCAGTCATTCCACATGAATACACACACACACACACACACATCTATCTATCTATCTATCTGTTATATATGTAAATATATTTCTTGAATTATCCATGGTTAAATTTTTCCCCATACTTCCTTATTTTTTTGCTCTCTTAGAAATTGATACTTATCATGTCTACTCTTGTACAAACGCTAAGCAAACTCAGTCTGCATAACTAGAGAAGTACATTATATCGGTGATTTAAAAAAAAATCAGTTCAAAAAGATCATTTATGCTTGCAACCCAACAATTGCATCTTTGAGCAATACATTCCAGGCTTTTGGCAGCAGCAGCAGGGGGTACCTGAGGGTCTGTGACCTCTGGTTTGAAAATCACTGCATTATGTAACTGTTCTTGAATGAATCTGATACCCAAGGGACTAGTAAAATACTATATGGAGCAATGCTTGCACCATAAGTAACAATTACAAATATCCAGTGCAACTGTTTGTTTAACTTGGATTGCTTTGAAATTTCCAAAAAGGATTTCATAGGAAGCAGAAATATAACTTGCCTGATCCTCAGAGCATTCTGGGATTTGAAGAAGGCTTCTTCTTTAAACCAAGTGTATTTTTTGTCTGTCTCTGTATATAGCTTATTTAGCTTATTCAGCAAACTTGAAAGCAGCAGCTTTCATTCGATGTCCCTGTTTTCAACCTTTTCAAGCTACTGGATATTTCTTACACTACTTTTTTTTTTTTTTTTTTTTTTTTAAGTCAAAGCCCATGAACCCAATATAAAGTTAGAAAGGACAATAAGAAAGAGGATTATTGGGTAAATGACATTCAAAATTAAGGTATTAGCTTTTCGGATGAGAGTTGTTACCAACTTGGAAACAGTTTCTAACAATTTCCAAAAGGGTAGCCATGTTAGTCTAGTTCAGCAAAACAAACAAGGAATCTAGTCTTTTAAAGACTAACAAATTTATATTTCGCATGAGCTTTCATGGGAGAAAATCCCACTTCTTCAGTAGCTAGAAGATTTTCTCCCATGAAAACTCATGTGATATATAAATCTGTTGGTCTTTAAAAGTAGCACTAGACTCCTTGTAGGATTTAACAGTAACACTGCATGAAAGTTAAGGGCATAAGAGGCACAATGACAACTAATTGGTATTGCCCAAACAAAATGATGTCATGTCTGGAAATGTATTGAATAAATCCAAATTCATGATCTACCCACAGGCCATCAGCAATTCCATGAGAAGCCAAACATTCAGTTCATTGCCTATAAACAAGCATATATTTATGAGCCAAATCTTGGTTCCTTCAGGTCAAAGTCAAATCAACTGTTAACTTCAGTGGAATCAAAACTTGGCTCTTGTGCACATTTGAACACTCTAGATTTAAATATAATGTGCATTGTTCTAGTAATGATAGGTGACTGTCATTAGAATTCCCGTTGGGAGCTTCCAAGGGCTAATGCTGACACCCTGGATTAAATGGTGATGCTCAAAGGACCACAGACCACTCTTCAAAGAGTTTAATAGAAAGAAATTTGAATTGAAGAATTTGGTCCAAGAGAATAGCAAAAAGGGTAAAAAAGAAAACTATTAGTTGATAACACAGAGGACACAGCTGTGTTGAAGAGGAGTTACCTCTGCAATACAAAACCACCAGTGAAATCCTGGTTCACAGAAGTCAATGGTAAACTTTCCAATGACTTCAGTGAGGACAGGTTTTTCACTTCCTGAGTTCAAAGGAAGGATAGGCTGTCTCTCATAAAGATTACTATAAAGCTGCAAAACAAACAAGTCCTGTAGCAGTTTTAAAGACTAACACATTTATTTATTGCATGAGGTTTCATGGGAGAAAATCCCACTTCAGTAGACTAGGCTGTGAGAAGCAAGGAAGGGAGAGAAAAAGATTTAAAATTGATTGTTATGACAACAAGCATTGCTGGAATTAGTTGTAAAAGTGAAAAAATAGAGTTGCTACTGTAATTCTGTTAAAATGTGAGTTTTGTGCGGTTACTAATATTTTGACAAAATAATAAGCAAAACAGTTGCAGATATTGAGTGTCTTTTTCTTAATCTCAGTGCATTGTAACTACTCTGAAACGGTCGTTGATGTCTCTTCCATACCCAAAGCAGATTGTGAACCATTTGTAGTAAATGTATACGTTATTGTATGCCATCTGGAACATGCAAATGTCTGACTGACTCTTTATAACTCTATAGACAACTAACCAATGAACTATAAAGACTCAGTGGGATATAAGCACACTCCAGCTGGTAACCATTAATATATACAACCCCTAAAAATAATGTAAAAGCCACTTACACCATAGCAGAGACATCAATCATTATTATGAGGGACTTTGTCTCATTAAAAAGGACTGAACATGTCTTTACAAATGATTTAAATATATCCAGAACATTTTTTATAATTAAATGGATATCCATTAAAATAAAGTAATGCATATAAGATCATTGTCAAACTAGGAAACCACTTACTATAAACTAAATGCCAGTAGAAGCCTGTTGAAAATATTTAATAAACATTTGTAATGAAACTTTCAGTCTTTATAATAAAGAATTTCCTAGGGAGTGATCAGAAACATGAGATCTTTATTGTACATAGGACGTTAGCAGTATATACTAGTTGAATAAATAATCTGAAATGAACTAAATCCAGATATTAACATGAAAGGTCTTAAATGCCATTTTTATATGCAGCTCTTTTAGTAGTAGGCTATACTGGTTTGCCACGTCTATAGCATCAACCATCCTTGGCACTGCACCATATCCTTGTCATATCTGAGAGCTCTTTGCTCCATTTCATGCTATATAGTATACAGAGCAATAATTGGATACAGTCTTCATTGTCTGCTCCTAACTCTAAATCTTCTGTAAATCATGATCCATTTTTCTAAACTTATTGATAGATCATTGTTTGATGGCATTATTGTTATTAAGACCAATTATTTACATTACAGTAACATGTTGAGGCCTTAAAATGTGACCAAGTGTGGATTTGCAAGGCACTGTAGAAAGATATAGTGAAGGAAGGATGTTGCCTTGAAACCCTATGTTGTAAACAGAGCAGAAAGACAGAGTAGGCAGTGGGAAGAGGGGAAGGCAAAAGCAAAGGAAGGAAGCAAAGCAAAAAAAAGATGGAAGTCCCTTGTTCAAAGTTACACAGCACATCAGTGGCAGAGCCAGGACCAGAATCAATGTCTCCTGAGCCCCAGTCCAGGACCCTATGCACTGAGCACACCATTTTACTAGAACAGCTATACATTCACCTGGACTTTCATCTAATCATTTATTTGTACACCTACATGGATCACACCTTTGTCAAGATAAAATAACTATGATAAAAGTGAATGAAAGAAACAGAAAATGTCTTCACTCATGGGCTATGTCTACACTTACAAAAGATAGTCCGAAGTAGTTAATTCTAACTAACTAATTCAAACTAATTTTAGTTAGTTTGAATTAACTTAATTCGAACTAGCATGGCCCCACTAGAATGCTAGTTCAAACTAGCCATGTCCATGCAGGGCACTTGCTTAGTTCGAATTAGTCAGTTGCAGGAAGGTCAATCTGCCGATTAGTTCGAACTAACATGGCCATATTGGATTAGTTCAAATTATCGGATCGAATTAACCATTAAGTCGAACTAAGCAATCAAATTTATTAGTTCAAATTAAGGAAGTCCTTAATTAGAACTAATGAAAGCCTAGTGTGGCCAAGGCTTAAATTAGGTCAAATTAAACTTCCTTAATTCAAACTAACTTGCAAGTGTAGATATAGTCAGGGAGCCTCTTCCTCATTTATAACCCACATCATCTTTTGTCATTATAATCTTCCCCAATCACCAAATCAGTATATTATTAATTCAATAACAGTGCTTTCTGCACCATGCTTATTACTCTTCTGTGTTATTCTAAGCTTCATCACTGTTATATGCTGTTTGAAATCCAGGCAAATTATGGCTACCACGTCTCACAGTTCTGTTATAATTATTTGCATTTATCATGAATACACCACCATAGCCAAGCTAAGAGTTTTGCAAGCAATAAACTACTATAATATTGGCCTAAAGAGGTAATAAGTACCTAAATGTCTTGAAAAGAGAAGGTAATGAGAGATTAGGTAGAAAAGGCTTACGACAATAAGATCATACAGTTGCCTTGGTTATTCATTTATACATCTTGAAGGAAATGCAGATTAGAAATTGCTGTTTTCAAATCTTTAAAAAAAACAAGACCAAAGTTCTTTGCATTAAAAATCTCAAAGATCTCCTGGGAGGATCTGCAATCGTTTAATTCCACCTATCTGGGGGTTGTTACTACAAAGCAGGAGGATTACTTATGTGCTTAAATTAATCACGGGCTCAAGTGTTTTACTGTACTATGGCCAAAGTGCTCAGCAATTTGTCAGACTGAAACACTGGTGAGAAGGATTTGGGCACAACTAGATTTAGAATTGTCAAATGTAGCTAGCTTTCTTGTGGAGGGTGGCTGTGGACACAGCTTTTAGGGTTCATGTTTTCAAGCTTGTATCTGTAACCATATGAGATCTAGCCATTTACTTTTTTAAAAAAGAAATGAATGTTAAGATTCTCGTGCACATGCCAGACTCTAGAATTTGGAATTTTCAGGACGCATCAAACACTACAAGCGTCAGAAATGTTGAATCACATTGGCTTTAGTGCACCTATTCCTAAATTATGCTCATGTAAATTACGAGAATGAAGACTTCTGCCTCTTCTTTAAAACACACAGAAAATAACACAGCACTGCAAGTATCATCTAAGTTTTCTTGAGTATGGGCTATTTTTTCCCATACATGATTGTTTGCCTTGGGAGGTAGGAATTATTTCACAAAATCAGTACACACATTCCCCTTGAGAGGAGGGAGGGAGAAAAGAAAGAAACATATTTTCTATTGTTTATTTAAATGTGCGGCATATTTTGGCATAGATCTCTTTTTCCATCTAGCACCATCTTGAGTACAGACATCAAAGTCATATCTCCTTAATACAATGGAGAAGAAATAATATTTTATGCTTGAGAGTTCTGGCCTAACCACACTGGTTAACAATTTTACTTTTATAGCATCTTGTTGATGATAGCCAACTAGAGTGGCTTATCCATAAGCAAGTAATAAATTAAACATGAACTATTCTGGAAAAGTCCTATAGAATTCAATACAAAATATATAACTTTTCATTTTAAAGCTATCCCATACAAATAAATACAGAATTATGTCCTAAATACAGCCAAATGGAAAAAAAAATCTTTATTCAATGTATGTGCAATCTTACGCCCATTGAAGTTAATAGCAAAACTGCCATAAACATCTGAGGAACCAAGATTTCACCCTATGGAGTTTTAGAACAATTTCTAGAGCTCCCCGTTAGTTTCTAAAGATTTTTTTATATGCTACAGAATCGTATTAGTTTCCTCCCTATTTCTACAGCACTTTTCTATATGGGAAACTAGAGAAGCAATGTACTTTATTGTCCATTCTGCTGCTGTTCAAATGTTCTGCCATCACTAAATCAGTGCCCAGTGTGCCCTATTTTCATATTTCAGATAGTCCAGAGAATGGATCATAAACAGAGAGGCTAGATGCTACTCTTAATTAAGTGGTGTGAATGAATATCTCCAAGAACAATACAACTTAGTGGACTTCATATAAAATTAAAGGGATGCAAAACTTCACAATGAGAATCTCTTGATAGGAGTTGACAAAGCGCAGTACTTTTGCAGCATCAGCCCCTAGCATGGGTACTAAAATCTTACATCCTCTTACCCAGCAGCTTAATACTACCCACAGGGCCTGAGTTTAACAGTGGGACAAATCAGTGCTGGAGAGAAGCAAGTGTAACCAGATACCCGTTCAAATCTTGCAAAATGCCGTTTATGGATATCAGCTTAAATTCCAAACTGGTAGGGGGAGTTCAAAGATCCTTGCATGCTCAGTATTCTGGATTGTTTCATGAACAGCGAACATTTGCGCAAATGGGCATCTCTTTGCATAAATATTTGAGTTGTGCCTGTTCTGCATATGAAAGTGGCGATGTATATTTGTGTGCAAAGTAATCACCGTTTATTATTTCTTAATGGCTTGTCTACATGATGGTCGCTTCTAAAGGGGTTTAAATTTTAGGCTGTAAGTCATGCACTAAGTGGCCCACATGGACCCTACTCAGCTAATATGCACTAGGGAACTTCTAGTGTTAGCCAGCAGGGTCCATACAAGCCAGTTAGAACACACCAAGCTATGACATGCTGGAATATACACTCCCTTGTGCAGATTAATGAACAACATAAAGAAACCCTTACTGAGTCCATGAGACTGAGGCAACCTAGTCTCTAGCAGAAATACTTAATGTAAACACCTCGAAGGCTGACATTTATTTGCTTAAACTTTTCTGCAGGTAACAAGTGAACTCAAAGAAATCAAGACTGGTTCATGAAGAACAAATGGGGTTAAACTCATTGGATAATTTACTCATACTACATAATGCAACCAGCTCTAATGTAATGTGACTAACTAAATTAAATTCGAATGGTTATAAGTTATAATTCTCCACAAAAAACATTTTATCTCAGGGCAGAAAGTCTTGTTTTAAAATGTCCCTTCTGATATTAGTGTGTTGATTTAATATGAGGCTTTTTAACCCAGAAACACGATAGGTATCCTGTCAAGTGGTAGTAACTATAGCAACTGGTATTTTTTTTCTTCTTCTTCTTTTTTTTTTGTATTATTACTGAACAGCAAGAACAGATCGTACATTAGCCACAGATTCTGCTTCCTCAGTAAGGATTTGGAAACTCTCTCAGTGCACTGAGTTAGCACAGATATAAGTGAAAGCCAAATCTGATTCACAGAATAGATTACCGCTTCTTTATTTTCATTTTGTATTATTTATATAGGCGTGTTTATTGACTATTTCTGGGTGTGTAATCAAGTTCCAAAGGGGTAGCTGTGTTAGTCTATTGCAGAAAAACAAACAGAGTCTTGTGACACTTTTAAAGACTAACAGATTTATTTATCACCTGAGCTTTCATGGGAGAAAATCCTACTTCTTCAGACTCTTTGAAGATGGCAAATTTACAGAATGGGAGGAAATTAAATTCAGGGAAGTGTATGACATAGGATCAGGTCAGGCTGTAACAACAAATTAAAATAGATGTTAAGATTCAAACACTGGGAACAGCACATATAGGGAGGTGAAGTCAAATCACCTATTGTAATGGGAGAAAAATCCGTAGACCCTGTATACCATCACAGGATCAAATCAGAAATGCCCCTCTGCCTTATATATTGGACAGACAGGACAGTCTCTGCGCAAAAGAATAAATGCACACAAATCTGACATCAGAAATTGCAACACTAAAAAAAAATATGGGAACACTTCAATCTCTCTGCTCACTCCATTGATGACTTGCTAATAGCTGTGCTGAAACAGATGAATAACAAATCACAGCTTCAAAGAGAAACTGCAGAACTCGAATTTATATGCAAATTCAACTCAGTTGCCTTGGGGTTAAACAAGAATTATGGATTTTTCTCTCATTACAACAGGTGATTTGACCTCACCTTCCTCTATTTGCTGTTCCCCAGTGTTTGGATCCTAACATCTATTTTGATTTGCTGTTACAGCCTGACCTGATCCTATGTCATACACTTCCCTGCATTTAATTTCCTCCCATTCTGTAAATTTCCCATCTTCAAAGCATCTGATGAAGTGGGATTTTTCTCCCACAAAATCTCATGCGATAAACAAATCTGTTAGTCATTAAAAGTGCCACAGGTCTCTGTTTGATTTTTTGGGGGTGTGTAATGTTTAGCCATTTTACCTAACCCGCCTATATTTTCAAATTTTAGCATAATTCCCTTGTATAAAAAGTAGCTGTGTTTCAGACAATACATTTATAAGTGGATGGAGAGGTCATAAACTGCATAAAGCCCATGGTTCTTGGGGGTGGGAGGGGAGATATTTTTTGTCTTTATCTTGTCTATTTTTTTCCCAGAAAAGACATAGCATTTTTGTCTGAAGCAAAAAAGAAAAACAAAAAGGATGTTTTCAGAGATGTCTGCTGGTTCAAGAAGTTGTACATTTGCAATAAGAGAAAAACAAAAAGAAAGCAAGATTAATTTCTTATGTACCGTTCTTTGATTTGCTGCTGTTTGAGTGCTACAAAACAACCGCCATGGCATGGCTACACAGACATATTTTCTGCTCATTTGATCAGTCTGTCTCTAGGTAAAATAGCGTGTTTCCCCTTTTTATGCTATTATTTTACTTCCATGCACAATTAAAAGCTCATCTGTCTCCCAGCCCCATTTTCGGTGTATATTCAGCTAATTCTTCAGCAAAAACATCTGCAGGAGTTTGCACACAGGAATGTGCTTATTTTTTAATGTGAGTCATACAAACAATATGTTACCTGTTTTCACAGCTCTTCTGTATGAACATGCTATTTGCCTATGTAGAGGGTTTTTTTAAAAATCAAGTAATTAGCTGCTAACACTTTTCCTATTAACTCAACAGCAATGCCCACATCATCAGATTTGTAATATTTGGCCTCCTTTTCTGGCATTGCAGTTATCTACAATTGGTTATGCAGAATCCCTATGGAGGCTGTCAGGACTGAGGATTGAATTTATAATGTCTGGCTCTTAAAACGTAAGCCGCAACTGCCTGAGCTGGAAGCCCTAACCCTGCTAGTCAATGCTAGTGCACTCTCAGCAACCACTATATAAGACTCAGCAGTCTTTGTAAAAGCTCTTTTGCATACAAAAATGTAATTCTGAGATGAGGGAAAAACATTGGTTAGTTTGTCATGCAGAGTCAAGCACCCCCTCATGCACACAGCAATAGTTGGATGCACAACTTTGGAAATGCTGACTTGAATGTATATACATTAATGGATTTCTCTTCAGCTTGTAACAGGGCAGAGGAAACTCATTTATTCTGACTTTTCAAATTGCTATCTAAAACCCAGCTGCCCATCTTGCACAGGGTTCAGTGTAAGCATGGTTAGGAAAATTGTGGAAAAACTTAGCCCCTGTAACATAAGCTCAAAACCAAGTACCTAGACATGTTTTTTATTTATATTTCTGAAGGTGTCATCTAATTCTCACCCTCGACACTGCACAGTTCTTGCTTTTCTAGGCATTTAATTCCATTAAGTGTTTTGTCGTCTGGAACTTGCTTGCTCAATTTTCATTCTCCATGCAAATGCCCTTTCTGCTGAGCAAGTGTAGTGAGGGCCTGTTCTCCAAGCATTTCCATGCCTGCTTAACTTTCAGCACCCCAGCACTCCCACTGAAGACATTACTATAAAGATTTCAGACCACTATCCTGAACTTCATTGAAATAACCAAGAGAAAACACTCAGGCTGTGTTCAGAAATGATCACACAGATGAATCATCAACCTTACAAGCCAACTGAAATTGCAGTGAACAAATTTGAGAGAGATATCCAGAAAACAATTGGCAATTACAAGAAATGTGGATGGGTGGAGGAGGAGAGGTATGAAGGGGGGTGGGGTGGAAATGGAGAAAGGAAATTCTGATTTCAATGTTTCCTAATTTAAAAATGTCACCACAATTTGAAAGAGCTTTCATGTTGGTAAATATGTTTTTGAAAATTTCCTCAAAATTTGCCTGGTATTTTTCTAAATGTTGAAATTCCATTTATAATCAGTTTTTATTTCCAGTGCATTCACTGACTCTTCAATGCCCCTGAGACTCCTCTATAAAAAGAACAAATGTATATCTGAGAGCTAACATGAAGTGAGACTTGCAGCCAGAGTCTATTTCTTGATGGATAGCAGGCCAAATACGAGGCTTAATCCAAAATCCACAGAATTCAGTAGAACTATTGCTACCGACTTCAGCAGATGTTAGAGCACGCCCAGATTCACTAATTTTAATCATAACTGGAAGCCTCACTGACAACCTCAAAAAGACGTCAAGAATTGAATGTGATCTGGAGAGTGACCCAACCTGTGTGCTCAGGTAAATCCCTTCAAATTACATTGCATTTACACTGCAGATAATCTGTCATTCATTGTTATTTTACACTGTCATTTGAGCACTAAATGGAAACAAAACAAGTGGTTAAAAAATAAAAGAATGGATTCAATGAAAAACAAAATAAAACATAGTTTCCTTCTTCAGATTAGTAAAACTATATATTATAGAATAGTTTACAGCGTTCTGATTAGTGTACGGCAGGAACAACACACCTCTAAAGGAACCTGCATATATTTGTGATTTCCATGTGCCTAAGGAAAGAACAAAGTTCAGGTCTTCACACAGGTAAGACTTGATTAGTGTTTCCTTTGCAAACTAAGAAGCAAGACATATGGGTTACCTAGACACTACTTCACTTGACCTCAAGTAAAATTTTCTGCCAATCGAAAAAAAAGA
The DNA here is from genome assembly GCA_007922175.1 of Pelusios castaneus. Taxonomy (NCBI): domain Eukaryota; kingdom Metazoa; phylum Chordata; order Testudines; family Pelomedusidae; genus Pelusios; species Pelusios castaneus. The sequence goes on from ML685770.1 coordinate 13,898,312, forward strand.
ACCTCAATATACTCGACGGAAAGCCATAGTTAAAGAATTCTCTTCCTGTAAACTGGGCACTCTTGAAATAAAATGAGATTTCAAGTAAGCTTCACTTTTATCCAAAACTAAATCCATAATCCACAACGGCAGAAAGATTTCAGTCAGTTCTGAACAAACTCTCTCTACCCTCCAAAACAAACTCAGAAAAATCAAATGTTGCACATTTAGGCAACAAGTAAAGAGAAATCAGAGTAAGGTGAGGCACAGCTGAGCATAGTAAAAAAAAAATTAAAAACCACTTCACCCCCACCACCTTTTTCATAAACCCAATCACAGGCCTGACGGCTCTGTGGCTGGCCTACAAACATCTCAGAGTCAGTTTAAATAATTTCAGCATTCTTTTCTCTCCAGGGGGGGAAAAATCTCATTTCAGATAGGCTTGTGGGATTTTTATTGATTGAACTTTACTACCACATATGTTCAGCTCTGTTAGCTTCAGTGGTGAAGATGAGGAGAGCTTTTCTCATACTTAAAGGGGAAAAAAAAGTCACCTATTTGATATAGGATTTGTACTTAACCCTATCAATCATATATTTTTCCTACACAATTCTAAACTACTTACACTCACATCAGGTGTTAGATTCCAAAGGGGTAGCCGTGTTAGTCTATTGTAGAAAGACAAAAGAATCTTGTGGCACTTTTAAAGACTAACAGATTTATTAATCGCATGAGCTTTCGTGGGAGAAAATCCCACAAGCGTCTGACGAAGTGGGATTTTCTCCCACGAAAGCTCATGCGATTAATAAATCTGTTAGTCTTTAAAAGTGCCACAAGACTCTTTTGTCTATCAGGTGTTAGGCGCCCTCAAAATAAGAGAGTTCATTTCAGAATCCATCCTTTCTCAAATAGGCAACAGATGTTATGATACTGAAGTCCTTAATATCCTTTCTTCAGAGCAAAAACTAGTGCTTCTTAGTATTTTTTATTCAGTCAATAAGGCTTTAAGATTTATTCTATATAATCTGAAATTGTAACTTGCTTTGGCAATAATAAAATTCCTTCTATACATTATTTATTTTATTACCAGTTACTGTTTGCCCATTCTCTCAATATATCTGAAGCACATGGGCTACGTCTACACTTGTAACGTTAAGTCGACTCTGTTAAGTTGACTTAACAAGGTCTACTTTAAGTCGACTTAAAGTCGACCTTCTTAAGTCGACTCCACAGAGTGGCTACACTTTAAGTCGACCTTATTAAATTGACTTAAAGCCAGTGTGGCTGGCTCTGACTACTGTTAAATCGATTTAATAAGGTCGACTTAGCGCTATTCCTCGTCCACACTGGCTTTAAGTCAACTTAAGAAGTTGACTTAAGGCTTAAGTCAACCTTCAGAGGTGATGTTATTAAGTCGACTTAAGCTGTTATTAAGTCGACTTAAGGAAGTGCTTAAGTCGACTTAATAGAATCCCAGTGTGGACGTGGCTTTGTGTAGGTCAATTTTAAATTGACCCAAGTTGCCACTGTAGACGCACCCATTGGGCTTTACAACTTTTGCCAAACTCCTTCACTGGTATGCTTGCATTGAGGCCAATGGAGTTACATCACAGGTAGTTTATATTCAACGGGGATAGCCACATTGATTAATTCAAACTAACTAATTCGAATTAACCCTTACTTCTAATACCCTATTTGAAGTTATTAGTTCAAATTAAGGAATCCCTTAATTCGAACTAATTAAAGCCTAGTGTAGCCATGGCTTTAGTTAGTTCGAATTAAGCTTCCTTAATTCGAACTAACTTGCCAGTGTGGACATCGCCTTTGTTTGTTTTATTGGACCCAACTAGCATGGCTACCCATTTGGAACTTTCTCTCTCAGAAGTCACTCACATCTCCCTTATCTGCTGGGTGAAGTAGCTGCATTAGGATAAATGACTTAGTAGAAGAACTTCAGCAAGATTTCCCAAGAACTCCTAAACTGGCAAATAAATGGAAGTGCCTTTTTACCTTATTACACACTCATATATGTTATGGATCTAATGTGGATTTCTGTCTAACTGCTATATTCAGTAATATTTGTTGTTACAACTATAGTAACAATAATAAAAAGGCACATACATCTTGAAAGCGCTGAAAAAAATGCTAGTGATTTTCAGTGTGAATCTGGGGGTCAGGGAAGAGAAGAAAAATCACACAGGGACTGATTTTAACCACCTAAAAGTTCTGCACTGGAAATTACTTTGACAGCTTTAGTGAAAGAAGGATCAGACTCTGAAGTCTTATTTCCTGATCTACTTACTCATCTGATTTCACCACATGAGAATACTATGAAGTTAGTTCCTTCGAGGTGACTTATTCTGTACAGAAGAGATTAATTATAAATATCTGTTAGACAAGAGAGCCAAAAGCCTTTGTCTCCTTCACTGATATTGTAATTTATGATTTTGACAAATTCTCCCTGCCAACATGTAAAACTGATAAATTAGTCAGAGCGGTAACTTGGCATGACCAAGGGTTTATAAGGCCAAAGAACAGCAGCAGAACTAGCATAGATGTCAGACAATATATGCAAGATTTACAGTTCGCTTTTCTTTTGAAACTCCTAGGAGAGAAGAAAACAGAGGAAAATAAAGAAACAAATAGCCTAACAAAAAGTGATAAACATTAATATAGATATTAGATAGGAAGGAAAAATTGCAGACACATCCTTTAATCTACACACATATCCTCTAATATGCCAAAACACTTAAAGGAAAAAAATCCATACATTAAAACATACATATATGTAGTCAAGTATAAAATATTTTAGTTAACAGGTTGCCCAAATCTCATTCTGTAGGGAGAGCCTTTAGATACACACAGAGTTTTGGTAAAGTAAAAAAGGTTGTCTGCTATATTTTTCCACATATATAAGTTTGTTATAGTATAAAACAATGAGAAGAACTGCCATGATAGGTCAAACCAATGGTCCAGCTAACCCAGTAACATGCTTCTGACAGTAGATGGTGCCAGATGCCCTGTTGAGTTCATTCTGAAGGAAGTTTAAGTGATCCTCTCCCATATCATCTAGTCCCAGCTTCTGGAATTTCGGGGTTTAGGGACACGTAGAGCATGGGGTTGCCTGGCTGCCTTAGCCCCCAAGAATTTAACTATAACTGCATTCAAAACTGGATTACTTTTGGCCTTCAGAACACCCCATAGCAATAAGTTCCACAGGTTGATAGTAAGTTGTGTGAAGATGTATTTCCCATTGTTTGCTATAAACCTGCTATTTGTTAATTTCATTAGGTGTCCCCCTAGGTCTTGTGTTATACGAATAGGTAAATAGCACTTCCCTATTCACTTTCTTCATCCCACTCATGATTTTATTGACCACTCTTAGCGTACATCCACAATGGAGCCTTAGGTCGACTTAAGGACGGTTGAGTGGATCCAAAGACTGCTACGTCCATATTGGGCGCTTATTAAGTCGACCTAAGTGCTTCCTTATGTCGACTTAAGTGTTAAGTCAACCTTCAGAGGTGGTGTTATTAAGTCGACCTTATTAAGTTGACTTAATTCAGTGTAGATGGGGAGAGCCCTTAAGTCGACCTAATTGGCCTCCAGGCCCCAGTGCAATGTGGGACAGCTACCCACAATGCACCATTCCTCTGTCAATCTAGCACCTGCCAGCATAGATGCTGGCAGTCAACTGGCATTTTCAGTGTGGACTCTCTAAGTTGACTTAACAAGGTGAACTTTAAGCCGACTTAAAGTCGACCTTGTTAAGTCGACTTAACAGAGCCTCCAGTGTAGACGTACCATTAGATACCACCGTAGTCATTTTTTTTTAAAGCTGAACTGTCCTAGTTTTTTTAATCTCACCTGTATGGAAGCAATTCCATACCTCTAATAATTTTTGTTGCTCTTCTCCGTACCTTTTTCAATTTTAATATATCTTTTTTGAGCTGATGTGATCAGAACTGCACACATTATTTGAGCTATGGGAGGAGTGGATTACTGTGGATTTACATAATAGTGTAATGATATTTTATGTCATATTATCTATCCCTTCCCTAATTGTTTCTTGCATTTAGTTAGGTTGGGTTTCTTTTTTTTGTTTTGTTTTGGGGGTTTTTTTGTTGTTTTTTTGTTTTTTTTTCTGACTGCTGCTGCTCATTGAATGAATGTTTTAAGAAAAATATCCAAGTTGATGACAAGACCAATTGCTTGAAATGAAACAATTAACTTAGATCCCATCATTTTGTAAGTATAGTTCGGATTAATTTTTCACCATGCATTACTTTTCACACATCAAGATTGAAGTTTATCTGCCTTTGGTTGCCCAGTCACTACTCTTTGCAGTCAGTTTTAGGCTTAATTATTGTGTATTGTCTGCAAATTTTGAACTTAACTGTCTTGCATCAATTTTTTGTATCATTGAAAGATTTTACCACCTCACTGTTAACCTCCTTTTTCAGATCATTTGAACAGCACAGGTACTAATAAAGATCATTGTGGGACACCAATATTTCTCTCTCTCCATTGTGAAAATTGACCATTTATTCCTACCTTTTGTTTCCAATCTTTTAACCAGTTACTGATCCATGAAAGGATCTTCCCTCTTAGCCCATGACAGATTAATTTGCTTAAGAGCCTTTGGTGATGGACCTTGTCTTCCTCTAAGTCCAGATGCACTATATCAGCTAGATCTCCACCATCCACATGCTTATTGGCTTCCACAAAGAATTAAAAAAAAAAAAAAAAGAAGAAGGTTGGGGAAGAATCAACATGTCTTTTGTACAGGAGAATCATGCCTCACTAACATTTTTTTAATTAGGTGTCTGATAATTCCTCTCTTTTTATAGTTTCATTCAATTTGCCCTGTACTGAAGGTAGGCTTACCAGTCTGTAATTAACAGGAGACATCTCTGGAGTTGTTTTTAAGAATAGGCATTACATTAGCTATCCTCCAATCATTTGGTACAGAGGCTGATTTAAGGTTACATATCACAGTGAATATTTCTACAATTTCATATTGGAGCTCCTTCAGACCTTTTGGTGACCTATTACTAGGGCCCTACCAAATTTGTGGCCATGAAAACCATGTCATGGAGCATGAAATCTGATCTCCCCTGTGAAATCTGAGTATGGGTTGGGGGGCTTCTACCATGCACCAGGCTCCTACTGCTAGTTCCAGCGGGCTGGGGAGGGATGGGACTTCATCTTCTCCTGTAGGAATTGTTTCTGCGGCTTAGACCTGACCGGCTGGGAGCCTGACTCAGAAGGCAGAACAGTCAGCCGCAGAGCTTCCTGCAGGTGGGGAAGGCTCCTGGAGATGGATCTGACCAGCTCTGGGAGTGGCACATGCAGGGGAAGAAGAATATCTCCTCAGCCCCACTGGGACAAGCAACAGGAGTGCAATACATGGTAGAAGCTCCTGGCTGGAGTTTCCCCAGCCCTGACTCTCCTCAGCTCTGGGCCCCACACTTGGGCTTTATAGGGGCTTTGGTCTGGCTGGAGGAGGCAAGGGGAGAAATGACCACAGAGCTCAGGGTGGTCACCCACCCATAAGGCCAGACATGCCCCCCAAAAGTGGTGACGCCACCCATACCCTACAACTTTCACTTCTGTACTGCCACTGGCAGGAATGCACAACTTCCAAGATTTCTGGGTGGAGAATGGTTCTGTAGGATGGTGTTTAGAAAGAAAGGGTGGGATTTCCAAAAGCACCGAGGGCTATGACTTTACGGCAGCTGGGAGGCATAATTCCCATGTTGGGTAATGTATACACACTAGATTTGCTCAAGCCAGTATGGTCAGACTAGCAGTTTGACCACAGCAGAATGAGCAGTGGCTTGGACTAGGAGCCCAAGCAGGTAAGAAGCATCTTAGATGGGGTTGTAGTTGGGCAGCGATGCCAACCTGCCACCTGGGAATTGCACCTCCAAGCTGCAATGTAGGTATACTTAAGAATCAGGAACACAAATCCCATTGAAAGTCAATGGCATTTGTTTTCATATGGGATTCTCAAAACTCACTTATAGAGGTTAGAAGCACAAGTACCAACTAAAATTACTGTAAAAAAAAGTCAGAGTGGGCATTATTATAATATTTACATAGCAGCAACAGTCACATCTGACTTAGTTTTGAAGGTTTTTATAACCAAACTTCAAATACCACATTGTGTTTTTAATCACATATACTAATTACTCTGGGGTTGCTTGATATACATATTCTAAAAGTATATAAAGTAGCCATGTGCTACATTCTGTCTTTCAAAGTTAGAGATCTTATAAGAAAGAACCAAAATTGTGGTACTCAGAAAAGTAACTACAAGATCACTTCATAACAGAGATTATTAGAAAAAGATGGATTCTTTGTCTTTGACTATGCTACTGGGGAAAAAGATGTTGTCATGGATGCAGAAAACCTAAGGAAAACAATGACTCAAATGGGTACCAAGACCTTGATAAACCAGAGACAATTAAAATGCAAATTGAATGTGCAAATGTAACTGAAATGCAAAAAAGAATTAAGTTCTCAGAACAAAAATACAGATTTTTGTTTTTATAAAGTGATAAATCTAGAAGGTTAATTTAATCAAATATCCAGTTGACGCAGATAACCTGCTGCCTCAGTGCTTGAGCTGTAGACTGAAGGAGCAGTTGGATAAAAGAGAGGGGGAGCTGTCTCTTCCATTCAGAGTTGTCACAGGCATTGTTAGCAATGTTATTCAAATCCTGTGGAGAATTTTGTTTTGTTTGAACAGCAATAACAGATGCCTAACTTGCTTCAGATCAGCATGTGTACCATCTCTCCAGCCTATCAGTAAACAAGTGTTGCCTTTTTTATTGACCTGGTACAGGATGTTACTACTGGCAAACAGGGTATGGACAGCTTGGCCAAAAAGATTATATATATATATATATATATATTTATATATATATATATATAAATATATATATATTTATATATATATATATA
>ML685770.1:13905359-14007101 GCA_007922175.1 Pelusios castaneus
ATATATATATATATATATATATATATATATAGATATATATATAGATAGATAGATAGATAGATAGATAGATAGATAGATAGATAGATAGATAGATATTCACACACACACACAAAATAGACCAATCTGTCTATCACTATGTTTTCTTTTCTTAAGTATTGCCCCAAATGCATTTTATCTCTGCTTATAACATTTCTTTAAACCTTCTTTACACATGAATGTTGTACAGCTTTAATAGTATTATGCTGAATAGCTTCCTAATGGGGGCATCATGGTCTGATCATATATAGGACCTTGGAGAAAGTGCATGTTGAAAGAAGGAAAGAGATAAAACTTGAACATTCTCCTCTTTTGTTCCCAGAAAAACTACAGATATAGTTAAAGGGGCACAAGTCCCTAGAATGGATGAATTTATACCAAGAGAAAAGTATTTATGCTATTATAGCTTAGTCCCATACATCAGTATAAAGCACCTTCATACTGGTATATCTACATCCACACTGGAGATTGTATCAGTATAACTATTTTGGTAAAATAATCAAACCATAATCAATACACAACTGTGTGGAGATCATGGCCCCCAAAAGGGACATTTTAAACTACTAACTTTTTGATTGTAAATATAGCAATATTAACTATGGTTTAACATCTTCCATTTCTTCAAATAGTGATGGGCTAGACCTCGCAGAACAGGCACTATAGCATAAATAATTCCTTAATAACCACTTACATTAATTTACATTCCAGCTTCCAACAGTAGTTGACAAAGCACTGGAGTGCCATCACCTAAATTATGCATAGAACAGACCTACTCAAACCTCTCAATCAATTTATGTAAGTTAGAGATGCCTCTGAAACAGGTCAAATATCTAAAGTGGACTTCAAACTTATTAGCTAGTACTTGAGAAAAAGCTCAAGGAAAATATGCATGGAAATCATAATGTGAGGGAAATATTTACAAATCAAAGGTTATCTAACAGAATATTAAATACATCTGAGGTCCATGGAATGGCATATAATAGCTGCAAAATTGAATACTATCTTTCCTAAATTATCCTAAAAAGATACGAGGGGGGGAGAGGAGAGTTTACACTTCTTCCTGACTGAGAAAAAAATAGTAAGTATTATCGATTTTAAACCTTATCAATATAAATGGTGTGATCTTGGTGGTATTAACACAGTTTAGCTAAACTTTATCTATAGTTTATTGAACCATCTTTAGCTTTTCTGCTGAAGTGCTGAAATAGGAAACATAAGAAGTCTTAAAACAAGCTGCAGCAGGATTTATGAATCATATCATTAAGGATTGTTCAAAAATAGTCAAGTAATAAAGGGGCATCATATGGACCTACCCAAGGAATAAAGCAGTAGTTTTTCACTGGAAAAGCAACTGAAATGCCTGGGCTTTCATGAATTAAAATATATTCACAGACACAGTGAATTTGCCGTATATTTAAGACAAGTAACGTGAGCAAATTGGAGACTGCATACGCAGGACTGAGTGAGTGTGTATGAGAGGAAGAATATGAACACTAAAACAGAAGTATACTGTGGGGATTGGGAACATATAAATAGTTTGCTAGAGAGAGAGAGAGAGAGAGAGAGACTCTGGCTGTATATAGATAGTCTCTGTTCATACCTTCACTGGAGCATGGCAATTTTGTGCTCCCTGCTGTCAGTATACAAGGACTTGCAAGATCAAGTCCAAAATGTGTTGAAATCAGGAAATATTTTCCCCCCACACAACAGAATCAAGTCATACATACTACGCCAACATTTAGTCCAGTGGGAGGGGACAAGGAGCAATGCACCAGAAAATAAGAAAAAAATAGAGTGATCAGCAGCACTGAAGGTTGAAAAGCACAAGACAAGATCACAACAAAGTGGGTCAACCTCATGTGATCCCCATGGTCACTGCCATTAAATAGGGGCATTGAATAGCAGACATCTATACCACACAGGCATGCGGTAAGCTGATTCCTAGCATGAATGAGCCTTCTAGTTGAAGATCTTTGTGGGTTCATCAACAAAGTGGTACAGGTGGCTTATCTGTGCTTGGTTTACCCTAATTCACAGCTCTTTATTGTTAATAGATTTGCTAGTAAGTTAGGCATACTTATCTCCCCCCGTCCTGACTTGTGTTTGTCGTCTCTGATGCTTGTCACCAGGATTGTTTCCAATGCCATTCTTCTAAAAGTTATCACCAGATATACACACCACCTATTTGTGGGTCAGTCTTGCACTGATGGGACATTGCTGTGAGCGGAGTCGAGAATAAGGAAACATCTTTAAACTAACCAATTATTTTGGGTTTTCAAACATACATGAGATGGATTCGTGGACCTCACGTGAGCAGATTCCCTTTTCCCTTGATCCTTTGGGTGACTTTGTGTGTGTGTTGTGTGACACTGAAGCACAAGGTCCTGAGACATCACACAAAGGGACTTCAAAATTGCACCCCGTTGCACCATTTGCACTTACTTACACAATTTTCCTACGTTCATGGTGATAGACAGACATTTTTGGCCTCTTGTGTGTGGTGCAACACACATGATGATGGAGGTCACAAAGTTAATAGGCCAGCTTTGTAGCTTCATGATGAGTGGAGTGCCCCAGGGGTCGGTCCCTGGAGCCGGTTCTGTTCAACATCTTCATTAATGATCTGGACGATGTGATAGATTGCACGCTCAGTAAGTTCGCAGATGACACCAAGCTGAGGGGAATGGTAGACATGCTGGAGGGCAGGGACAGGATTCAGGGAGACAGACAAATTGGAACACTGGGCCAAAAGAAATCTCAGGAGGTTCAACAAGGACAAGTGCAAAGTCCTGCACTTAGAACGGAAAAATCCTATGCACTGCTACAGGCTGGGGACCGATCGGCTAAGTAGCAGGACTGTAGAAAAGGATCTGGGGGTTATGGTGGACAGGAAGCTGGATATGTGTCAACAGTGTGTTCTTGTTGCCAAAAAGGCCAATGGCATATTGGGCTGCATCAGTAGGAGTGTTGCTAGCAGATCGAGGGATGTGATTATTCCCCTCTATTCAGCACTGGTGAGGCCGCATCTGGAATACTGTGTCCAGTTTTGGGCTCCCCACTATAGAGAGGATGTGGACAAATTAGAAAGAGTCTAGCAGAGGGTAACAAAAATGATTAGGGGTCGGGGCATATGACTTACTAGGAGAGACTGAAGAAACTAGGCTTATTCAGTCTGCAGAAGAGAAGACTGAGGGGGGGATTTGATAGCAACCTTCAACTACTTGAAGGGGTGCTCCAAAGAGGAGGGAGCTAGGCTGTTCTTAGTAGTAAGAGAGGACAGAAGAAGGAGCAATGGTTTCAAGTTACAGCGGGGGAGATTGAGGTTGGATATTAGGAAATCTTTCTCACTAGGAGGGTGGTGAAGCATTGGAATGGGTTGCCTAGGGAGGTGGTGGAATCTCCGTCTTTGGAGATATTTAAGGTCCGGTTAGACAAAACCCTGGCTGGGGTGATTTAGTGAGAGTGGTCCTGCTTTTAGCAGGGGTTTGGACTAGATGACCTCATGAGGTCACTTCCAGCCCTTAGATTCTATGATTCTGTGAAAACAGCACCCCAGGCTTTATGATGGCTGGATTCTGATCGAAATCTTACAGCTCAGGGCCATTTCTAGTTTTAACTATATCATAAATATGTAATGTATCTCTATTATTTCAGCAGTTTCTTTTGCCACCTGCTCTGCATCATGTTATCCAGTGTAAGCATTTGCTAATGCACGCGTGGTGTGAAAGAATCAGCAATGAAAATAAATTCTTTATAAGTTTCCCATTTATTTCTTAGTCCTCACACCATGTGTGAAGCAACTGTAAATAGCAGTTGAAGTGTTGGCTGAGAAACACTGGGGAAATACTTAAATTTAGCAATATAATGTAGTTGAAAACAAGATTTAAAGCCAATTTACTATACATCAATATTATTAGTCAGTTTCTAACCCTGATAGCTTATCCTACACGATGCTGAATGCCTCCAGCCTCACTGGAACCAGTGGGAGGTGAGGGCATTTAGCGCTTCGGAAGAGTGAGTCTTTGGTCATCAACAGAATTGAAAAAAATTACCCCTGATATTTAGTCAAATGAGAAAGTTCATGGCCATCTCTTCATGCATTTTTTGTTTGCTTTCAAATAATATTCTATAGATCACATTAAGTGTTAGGAATATTCATAGAAATAATAATTTTTAAGCAAATATCAGGGAATGTTTAAGGAAAATGAATTATTAATGTGTAAACATGAGTATTTGCCTTAGACATAATCCTAATTCTGAGGGCTAGTCTCACTCATGTAATCCCCAGGTCCAAACAAAACTAATCAACCAGTAAAGCTCCAGTGTTGATTTTCATACAATGAATATTCCCAATGTTCTGTCATTAATCACTACCAACTAAGAATGATGCAAATAAATTATTTTGAAAATATTCTCTGATATGAAATACATTTTTAAACAATTTACAGAACATTTGGATATGAATAAGATACATAAGGAAGATACTGCCACTTGTAGATCATGTTAAATGGTAACTTAATATGTCCATCTCAGTTGGACTACTTAGGAAGTAAAATACTGAGCAATCTATTGCATAATTACATGAATAAATTGTTAGCTGAAAATTATCCACTCAGCTCTAGTGATCACAGTTAATATATTCGGGCTTGACATATAAAAATGAACCTCTCATTTTGTTATATATTTATTGTGACAGATATTATGAATCATGTTTATTTTGGAGGAGTCTAGGCACCAACTAGGAACAGGAGCCCAATGTGCTTGGCAATGTACAAATACAGTTTAGCAAACCATTTTGGCTCAAAGAGTATACAGTCTAACAGAAACATTTATTGGAATTATGATTTTCATAAAGAAAAAAGCTGAAAGATTTGACGAACAGAAAATAGATGGAAACAGCCACATCAGTGTTGTAAAACAAATAAAAAGCATTCATTGATTTCAATTAATTTAATTTTGGAAGATCAATTTGTTAAATGATTAATAGGGAAAATTTGTGATTTTATCTTGTTAATGCCCTTATGCCCAATTTGAGAATTCAGAATATGAGAAAATAAACATTAGAGGCTACTCGTACCTTAAAGCGTACTTGAATGGTTCTATGCTTGAGATTTACTTACATGCGTCAAGGTCTAAGAATTTTAAAATTTACCATGTTAACATCACTAGCATGTATCCATGTTAAAGGTTTATTTTTCCAGCCAGCCATTTTAATATACAAATAGATGCAGGGACTTGTCAAAAGCTCTTTATGTATCAGCTTTGACTGCCTACTTTCAGCTCTCATCCGTCTCCACTAAACAGAAGATCCTTTGAGAGGTTAGAAATTGAGCATGCTTTCTCAACATTAAACTAATTGGGAACAAAGTGAAAATTCAGGCTACATTAGGCTGTCATTATTCTGTTCCAAATAGTCTGAAATACTATGAGATATGGAACATATAAGTTGCTTCAACACACTATTTGTGGCCTGATCCAGTGAAGTGCTGAGTGCCCCTGAATGGTGTCCCCTGTTGAGTGACTTGGCTGAGAGTTCAGGGTGTACAGCACATTCCCCAGATGGAAGAGAGGCAAGAAGATTATTGTATTATGGTATCAAGCAGGCAGCTTCAAGAATAGGACACATTGGGTAATTTCATTTTGTAGCAAACATCACAACAGCTTCATTTCAGTGTGCATAATTTTAAATAATTGTGTAAATGTATTCTAAAAATGCATGGACCATAGTACAGAATGATTTCTACCCACATGTTGTTGCACATATATTATAAATGATTTAAATGCTTCGCAATCACCATAGAAACTTCTGTGCATATGAATTTGCTATTTAGCCAAAAATTACTTTTAAAGAAACTGAAAATCTGCTTGAAGCAGCATCCTATACCTCCAGTCACAAAAGGTAAGAGACTCTGCCTCGGATTAAGGCTGAGCTACTGTAACTTCTAATGCTACTATAATTGTTTAATAGTCTCACTGGTGTTAATGATGCTGTTTTGTATAAAAGCTCGCTCTCCTGTTTTTTAGCAATTCTAAAGTAACAAAGCTGCCCTTGCAGTGATATTCAGTGATTGGCATTTTCAGATTAATTCAGGTAACACTGAAGACCTACTTTTAGCCTAAAGCAGTGCACAAAAAAAGCTTACTCTAAACCGACACTACAAACACCACCAAAAACAGGGTTCTTCTGGAAGGTTCCAGTTGTATTATCTGGGTCACAAGACATTTTTGCTTGGTGGTAATCTCAAATCTTTTCATTCTTCACTTACTACAACTGAAAGGTGCAAAACCTATCCCAGCTAAAAAAAGATTATGAGTATTTGAAGATATGGGGTCAGAACCTCAACTGGCATAAGCTGAAATAGCTCCAGCAAGGACAATGGATCTATTCTCATTTACACTGTTTGTCCCACAAGATGTCATAACTCACTAGAAAACAGACTCAACTGATAAAGGAGTATTAATGAGTTGCAGTGTTTTTCACAATCACGTCTGCTGAAGGAACTTGGAATTCCGAAGGACTGCAGATACAGCCGTACTGCGAATAAATGTTCTATTTAAAAACTAGGGCACATTGTGTTGCTATGAAGGAGTAAAACAACTGCTGGCATTAAAGCTATGGAAACTAACGTCTTTGCGATGTCACTATCTGTCCGAAATTTACAAGGCACACACACTAAGCTGAATGTGTATTCCTGTAACTACTGACCGAGGAAAAATGAAAAAATGTTTACTGTTATGTAATGGAATGGCACATACCTCTTGCCAATGCCTCCTGGTTAAGTGCGGGTATGCCTACAATTCCTCTGTGCCTTGCAATGGAGTTGTCAGTGACTCAGCCTTCCAGCCAAGTCACACACAATCTGTATGCAAAACAAACCAGTTCTACAAGGGTATATAATTCACTATCCTGGCAAATGCTCTCCATAATGTCCTACAGCCCATGATGGGCTCAGTCCCTTGACAGTCCAACCAGGCCCATTATAGTACCCCTCTCTTAGTAAGGTCTCTGTAGCCCTTCCCCATTTTCAAATCTCAGTCTCTGTCCTAGCTGGTCAGCTTATATGTGAAGGTTCCCACTCTGGGGTAGAGCAGCACCCTCAGGGCTTCCTCTCTAGAGGCTTTTCGCCTGTCCATTAGTCCTCTGACTCTGGCTTTCCAGCTGGGTTGGTGTTGGTTCAGCCCTTTCAATTCCTGCAGTCAGACAGGAGCACCTCTCACTCCCCCACGCTAGCAGACTGAATGTACTTTGGCCCTTTATATGAGCCACTGGGCCCTGATTGGCTGCATCCTGCTGAGTCTTTCTTGATTGGATGTGTCCAACACAGCTGCTCTAGGTAGCTTGGAGGATCTTTCTATTGCCTTTTCTGGGGTGGAGTGCAGCAGGACTGCAAGGCCTTCAGCAGAGGGCCTCAGGGCCTATTCCACACAGTTACATGTAGGAATGAGTAAACACAATCCTACGTCTATACTTGCACCTTAGGTTGACTTAACAACGCTTAAGTTGACCTACAGAATGCCGTGTCCACACTGGGTGCTTATTAAGTCGACTTAAAGTGCTTCCACCTCTGAAGAATTAAGGCTTAAGTTGACCTTATTAAATCGACTTAAAGCCAGTTTGGACAGGTATGTCTACACTACAGGCTCTGTTAAGTCAACTTAACAAGGTCGACTTAAGTCAACTTTAACTGTAGATGCTCCGTTAAGTCGACCTAACAAGGTCAACTTCAAGTTGACTTAAAGTCGACCTAACAAGGTCAACTTCAAGTTGACTTAAAGTCGACCTAACAAGGTCAACTTTAAGTTGACCTAAAGTTGACCTTGTTAAGTTGACTTAACAGAGCCTGTAGTGTAGACGTAGCCAATTTGTCTAATACTGAATCCACTTAGTTTGAAATTTTGAACTAAACTCAGATCCTCTGAGGTTCTTGTTCTGCAAAGACCTGACATTTTTCCATTACCAGTTGCTAAACGGGAAACCCACCTTTTTTCACCAGACTACATTTGCTCTCATTGCTTCACCTTCTTGACTATGGGTGGCTGTGTACTGGGAGGAAAATGCCACCTCAGTCCACAGTATGGAAGAAGCAGACTATGGAGACCCAGAGAGAAGAAATAACCCTTCCGCTATGAATGGTCTCCCCCTGATACACCAAAAGAAACCCTTCCTAACACTCAAGGGAGAGTACTATAACAAAGGATACTGATTCCTGTGGACTCCAGAGGCTACTGTTTTGGAAGTAAAGATGCTTCCTCCTTTTACCCTCCTTTAAGCTTCTTCAAGTATCTGAGCTCTGTGGAGCTCGAAAGTTTGTCTTGATCACCAACAGAAGTTAGTCCAATAAAATACATTCTCATCCATCTTGTCTCATTATTTCTTCACATCATTCAGATAACACACAACTTTAATGTGCCTTCCCTAGGTATCATAGTTTTCATCCATTTTAAAAATGAAGAAATCTTATTTGTCACTTGTGGGAAACAACCAAAAAGGTTTATAAATATATGTTTTCATACATCATTTGTTGGAAATGGACAAAGTCAGGTAACAGGTGACTATAATGCTTAAAACAGACTGATTAGTAAGCAAAACAATGCCCCCCCCCCCCCGATAACATTGTAGTTGCTTTAATGCAGCACATAAAGGAATGCAGAATTTTTCCTGTTCTTTTCTGGAAAAATAAACCAAAAGGTGACAGTATCCATACAAACAATCAGTCCAACTAGGAAAATACTTGCTGTAGAAGGATGTATACAGAAGAAGGACTCTCAGGATCAGATCATCACCAGGCTTAGTACTTCCATAGCACTGTGTGGCTGATATTTTTCAAACCAGCGTATGGGATTTGTATGTCCTTTTAATTTTTAATGGGAATGAAGCATCCAAATCCAATATGTGGCTTTGAAAATACCATCACACATCAGAGATACACACAAGGATAACTACGGTTTCACAAAATACAGAAGCCTTACAAGGAATATTCTATTCTGGAGAGTACTGTGCCAATTCCTCATACCTACCTATTTATTGTAAAAATGGAAATTAAAAAAAAGTCATTTCTTTCTAAACTGGCAACTTCCCCAACCTCATTTACTTCTACCTTTCTCATTTTCTTCCTTGGATAATCTGGTCTTCTTATGGTTACCTGTGACCTCTCCAACATTCCTATCATTTGATCTGCAATAATATTTGCATATCCTCTCCACCCCGGTATTCCCCCATCCTGACTCTAATACTAGTTATTTTGACCCCATTGATTATGCTCCTTTAGTATTTCTATGCCTTTCTGATCTTCAGATATCTATAAAGTTTTCTGGTTTAAGTTAAGATTATATGAATGGCTTCTAATAAAATAAGAATCAATGTCAACGTTCAGCCAGAAGTCAAACTGAATCTAAACCAATTTTCAATGTTGCTATACTAATCTACACCAGATGAGAATCTGACCCCTTATCTCTAATCTTTCCCTTGGAAAATATAGACATATAGACATATTCCAAGCAATGTCCCAGTTAACCTTTCCTAACCTTGCTGTTATAAGTTCTCAGGTATTCTGTCCAGGTTCCCAGAACATTTATGTCTTTTTAGCTCCACCAAAAAACTTCCCAACATTTTTTCCAAGCACATAGTATGAATAATACCATAACAATGACAATGCTTTTTATATATGGGTAAAATCACAAAGAAAAAGCCAAAATACAACACAAACACACACAATTTGAGAAATAAAAAATGTTTATTCGCAATATTGCTTTTCACAAAATTATCAAATGGACTCAGTCTCCTAATTGCTCTGGAACACAGCAAGTCTGACTGATAAGTCCACAAACACACAATTAATTTCCATGTCCACAAAGTGTGTGGTAATAACACTTAGTAAAATCAACCCTCAAAATTGCTCAAAAACCCCTCTTCCAGAATAGATATAATACTACTGGCATTCTCTAGTCTACAGAAATGCTTGGTAAACTGTTGGTTTGAACACCAGTAGAAAGTTGACCACATACAAGTGACTATAGTATCTTTATGCTCTGAACCAACCCACAGGAGATTCCTAGAAAGATTCAGAAATCATTTGCCAGTTCTTACACATAATTGCTGTAATTAATGTGTGATAAATTTTTATTCATATTTAATGTGTAAGTGGATGGGCTAGCTCCTCATCAGGATGTAGCTCCATCAAGTTCTGTAATAACACCCCATCTATCTCTTCAACATTTATAGAGCTACACCAATTTACATCATCTAGTTTTGGTCCAGTGGGTTTTTTTAAAATAGTATTTCCTTAAATGTGAACACTTCATAGTGGAAACATGAACAATTTTTAGAGTAGTTTCTTGTTGCAACACAGCCGAACCAGTGCATGGTTCTATTTTTTTTTATTAATATATATAAAATAAAGTAATAAAAAGCTAGATTATTTCTTACCTTCTTGGAAAGCAGGCAAAAGCTATACTGTAGGTGGAATAGTGTACCAAGTAACAGATTTTTGTACACTTTTTCTTACTGGTGGTATACAGTCTACAGGAAAAGTAAATATATTGATATGTACAACATGTTTACAATAAACTATTTTGTCCTGTCACTGAGATAACAACATTTATTCAGGGATTAAAACAGTAACAGTGAAAAACTTTCAATATATGACATTTTCTGTGGATTAGAAAGAAACAAAGCAAAATAAATAAAAGTTCAGGTACCTCTGAACATAGGAGCGGCTGCCTACACATAAGAGGGGCTAGTTGGATACATCCCATCCAAACCAGCCATGTTAGAGCTTTTCTTTAGTTTCCCTTCCCTGAGAATCCAACAGTCCTCATCTATGCAAATACTTTCAGGTTTCCTGGCAACACCAGCCACCATTTAAGGTTTTTCTCAAAAAGACGTAATAGGTACCGTTATGTCAGTGATGTTAGAATTCAACACAAATGAAGAACAAAAACAAAACAGCACAGCATGGTAGCATTTATGCAGCAGTGTCTATAATTTTCTCTGAGATATGGGATGTTTTCATTTAATGTACACCGTTCACAGCTTGCTGATGGAAATCCACACAGTCAATGTACATTCTTAACACACAGAAAAATGAGGATTGACAAAGTTGTATTTTTATTATCTTGCTTTTCTGAGCTAGAGAGGCAAGTCAGACTGGGGCTTTCATTTTTTATCTGCTTATGCTGTATAAACAGCAGCATCACATATCGTGGTAACATATAATAAAGAATTATTTTGTAAAGGAAATGAAAATATATCAAGTTTTGTTTAGTTATAAAAGGCAAAAATTACATTTCACCAAAGAATTGCAATCTGCATTGATTGCCAAGTAATTTCTACTTAGCACAAAGTCAAAGGGAAAGAGAAGAAGTCACCTGGGATAGATTTGTAGAATTGCCGAGCACCAGAAGACCCCATTTACTTCAGTAGGAGCTGTGGTTGCCCAGAATGCTGAAAATTGGGCCATTTTGAAAGTTCTGCCATAGATCCTTGGTCACACCATTCTTTTTGTCACATCTATAGTACCTCATCTCCCTCTGAGGTGTGGGGAAGCTACTCCTTTTCATCTGTTTTACTTCTCTTTGCTTATTATGCCTGGTCTACACCACACAATGTGTCACTTCTGCCATCCACTATCCCAGGCTAGTTGACTACTCTGTAACCAAGACCACTGTCAATCATAAAGCAAAATCTGAGTTGGAGAATCACAAAATCTGGGGAGGGGGGAAGACCACAGCTATTATTGTGGGTCCTGCTTCTTGAATGGTTTTGATAACATGCCAGAAGATGGCATCTATGATGGAGGGCAACCCATTGTTTTCATCAATCACAAATAAATAAATAAATAAATAAATAATTTAAAAAAAAAAATCCTTCTCCTGCAAAGAAAACAACACACCAAAGCACTGGCTCAGAAATTCCAGCTCACTGGGACACTATGTACTCTATGCTTGAGAGGCTTTTTGAACAACAAAAAGTCTTCGGTTGGCAAGCTCCATATGAAAGCCAACGGTTCTCCTCACAGTTACACACTGGAATCACATTGCCAGGTTAGTTAACATTCTCCACCCCATTTAGAATTGTTGCTTCAGTAGTCAGCAGTGATAGTCTGGTTCTATTACTTATCTTGTGGGTGCACTTTTTCACCATGAAAATAGTTATGTGAAGGGGACACTAATAAGAAAGGAGGTAGTGTTGCAGTCACACTGATGGAAAAATATAGAATACTTTGCTTCCCAAGATTCTTAAACAGTAGAATGCTTGAAAACCAAAAGGCTTGCCAGTAAGGTCTACTCTTTCTTGCTTGTCAGAGAGACAATCCTCTCATTCCTGAACCACTGAGATCTTGATTTTCTGTTGCTGTATTTGCAAACGCCATATATTAATGTAAGTGGCTAAGTATATGGAGTAATACTCCATAAATCCTCACCATAACTTAAGTATGGGCTGGAGATTTTTATTTTGGTCCAGGTTTGATGTTCTATTCTTGCAGCAAAAACACAAATACATTATGGATAAAGAAGAATGGGCACTCTCTGGTCACTAAATTTAAGACATGATGAAGGGCGTCTTTTCGAAAACAGTGAAATTCAACCAATGAAACACATGAGAGAAGAATGAACTTGTTAAAGGAAGAAAGCTGTTGCACACCAATTTCTGCTCATCTGAAGCTGCTGGAAAACATTTTTAATGCAAACATGTAATAGCAGAACAAAGTTGTAAAATGAGTAAAAGCATGCACATCCCAGATATAATGGTTATCAGAATTGTTAAAAATGAAATTATTAAAGATTGAAAAGCTTGGTCTTAATGCAATCCATTGATCATAAATTCTCTTTTAGTTCACAACAGAGGGGCACAGCTCGAGAAATTCCCCACTCCTTATTCCCCCTACTGACTTGAACATGAAGTCACTGTACCTGCATTTTGGCTGATCTTTCTTCCTCTATTATTGCATTTCCATGCTTTGCACTCACTTTCAGACCTCCCAATTGGGCCCATTCCTGTTAAGTGCTCATGGGAATTGAGTGTGCTCAGCACCATGCAGGATCAAGCCCTTACTGAATGTGAATAAGGCTAAGAAACCTTTGGGCTTGCAAATACACTGGTGTCAAAGCTTTAAATGAAACATTTTTCATTCATTGCATAGTTCCTTTCTTTATTAAATGCCACCAGTACACATAGAGGTTTAATAAAACATGTACTTATTTATTTAGGTAAAGTATCAACCTTTTAGTTTTGATCCTAAGCTTTTGGCAACTAAATAGGATGGGCAGCCAACATCTGGATTACTTGAGTTCAGTCATCAGTCACCCAGTGTTTGGAGGTACATGAATCTCATGCTGGTGGTTCAGCACAGAACTACTCTCAGGATGAAATGTCCCCCATACCCACCAAATTTAAATGGAACCCTCAGCATAAAATTCTTGCACAAGTTTCAGAACAGTCACCTGGAAATGCCTTTGGAAAATCAAACTGGCAAATGAAATTGTCCATATTCACTTAAAACAAATAAAACATTTGAATTTAAGTCAGACATGTACCCTAAGCCAGCATTTTCTGATACTGATTATATGCGCTTCTCCTCATCCTTCAACCCTCTTTCCATTTTTGCCTTCAAATTTAACAATGGGAAACTAGGAAATAATAGTCTGTATTTAATCATCTTTGTGTTATCTCACAACAATTCAAAACTAAGAAGGGTGTCTACAGCTTTTGTTCCAACCCATCTGTTTCTTTCACTGAAAACAATTAGTGATACCTATTCAATGAAAAAAGACTTAGAGCTGATCACAACAACAACAACAACAAAAGCGAATGGAGTGGGGAAGAAGCGTAACTGTAATTTTTTTTTGGAGGGGGGGGAGTGAGAAATCATCTTTTTTTGAAATTCAACATTTAGAAATTTAAAGAAATGACCATCTCATAGTTGTCTGTAAAATAGGGGAGGAGGAAAATCAAAGTTTTTGTCACCATTGCTCCTGTTTATTTTTCAAATTTCAAAATTCTGACATTTCATCAAATGTTTGCCCCATCAGAGCTAGAAAATAAATTTCATTATTGAAATAATGGTAACATTTTTCATGAATCTCTAGTGGCTTTTTGAAATTTGAATTTAATTTTTTCAATATTTCTTTGAAAGTTTTTTTTTATTGAAATAGTTCTCAACCATTTCTAGAGATGTCCAAAATATCCAAATAGTTATAAGATTTCTGTCACTATTGCTTTTTCAATATTTGTCCATGTAAATGTGAAATTTCAACATTTCTCACCAAAATGATCCACTCCCACAAAAGGTTTTAGAATGTCCTATGTGCTTGATGTGCCTACATTTATTGAAATCAATGGCAAAGCTCCCATTAATATTAGTATTGCAGGGGCAGGATACTAAAATATTTTCAACATATCAATTGTCTAGCTTGTCAGATTATATGATTTTCTAATAATTGTCAATAGTGTACAAGTTCTATAAAAGTACAGTAGATACCTCTATTAGTCTGACCAAAGAATATTGTTTATGTATACATACATATACAGAAATTTATAATTAAAAAGTTAGTTTATTACTCACATAAATATAAACAAAATAGCATTTGCAGAAAAACAGTAAGGTTAATACAGTACATTGTCTATTTCTCCTAATCAGATCACTTGAGCACAGGTACTTAGATATTTAGGAATCTGGCCTGCATGTGAAGGAGAATACAAAAAACATTTGCCTTGCATAGGTCAAGTTAGCTGTTATTGTTGTTTTGTTTTTTTAAATTACCCTTTGTGATTAATATTCTGTTCTGAGGCCTTGTACACACTACAGCGTTATCTCGCGATAAGGCTCCTTACTGTGCAATAACGCTGAGAGTGTACATACTCATATGTTGCTTGTTGCGCGGCAACAGCCCTCTTGCCACTCAACAGGTAAACCTCTCAAACGAGGGTGGTAAAGCCTTCCGCGGTACAGTGAGTGTGTATGCTCCTTGCGCTTTAGACAGCCTCCGGAAATGTCCCAGAATGCCAATCAAGGCTGCTCTGGGACACCAGAGCAGTCATACTTGTCAATTTCACTGCTCTAACAAAGCAGCGAAGTTGACAAGTAGCCAGGGTTCCCAGTCCCAGAGGTAGCGAGCTCCAGCTGCTGGGGTTCCGGGAACCGCAGCGGCAGAGGCTCTGCTACTGCAGGACCCCAGGAACCCTGCTGGTTGATGGGAACCAGGAACCACGGGGGCTGTGGAGCAGAAGGCTCGCTGTTATATTGCATGGTGTTGTAGGTGCCCACCATTCACTGCTCCTTGTAACAGAAATTCAAAGGAGTCTGTGAACATTCCTTTTAGTTACAAGGACTGCTCTTTGACGGGGGAAAGCGTTATCATTCTAACGCTTGTCTTGTCCCGCAACAACTTTATTGCGGGAGAAGTGTCTAATGTTTACATGACCTCAGTAATAATGTATTATAGATTTAAAGGAGTAGAGCAGAGACCAGATACTGGTTCTTTAGGATGGCATTTTCAATGAGAGTCTGGGAGTTAGGTGCCTAAAGCCCATTCATTTTTATGAAATTTGGATACTGAAATTTGTTAGATTCCTTTGAAAATCCTAGCCTACAACATAGAAATAGTTTTAAAAAACGGGTTTTTTCCCCAAGGAAAATTGGATTTTAAACTAGACAATATTTTTCATGAAAATGTCTGCTTTTCACTGAAAACTTCAATAAAACAAAATCTAAAACGGAAGATGCAAAAACTGGAAAAGTTTCAATTAAGAAATGCCATCAAGGTGCCTCATGGGCAGTAGAATTTTCTGAAATGCTCTCAGTTCCAGGCTTGGGGCCAGGGAAACAAAAGAACTATAGGGTTTCAATAAATAGATAGTGTAAGGAAGAAGGTTTTAGATGTATTAGGAACTGGGGAAACTCTTAGGAATAGGAAAGATGAGCCCCATCAAAACTGGAACCAGATAGCTAGCATGGAAAATTTAAAAGTTAGTAGAGGATTTTTAAAAGTAAGGAATGGGGGAAAGCTGACAAGTACAGATGAGCACATGGTCCGTGCAGAGACATCACTTAGGGATGAATTTATTAAAGGGGAGTTTCTACCTCCTAGTAAAGAGGCTAGGAAATAAGGAGGTAAATACTAGTAAGAGCTAGTGAGGATCAGTTGAACGTAACACAAGCAATTGAATATTGATAAAAAGTACACATGCTAATACACAAATTCTAGAAGTCTACATAGTGAGAGGGGTGAACTGGAGTGCCTGGCATTAAATGAGAGTATTGATGAAACAGACATCATATGAATTAAGTTAAAGGAGGGCAATCAATGTGCTGCAGTGATACCAGCGTACAAATTATATAGGATTGATAGAATAAGGCACGCTGGTGAGAGTTGCACTATATGGGAAAGTAATCAATCAGAATAAAATCAAATAAAAATCTTAACTGAATCAAACTGTACCACAGAATCTTTAGAGGTAGAAATTCCATTCTTGAACAATAAGGGGATGGCAGCAGACTTATACCACCATCCATCTGACCAGGATGGTGAGGGTGACTGTGAAAATGTCAGGGAGATTAAAGAGGCTACAAAGGCAGAAAACACAATAATAATGGGGGATTTCAACTCTTCTCATATTGAGTGAGTATATGTCATTTTAGAAAAGGATGCAGAAATAAAATTTTTAGTCACCATGAAATGACCGCTTCTTTGAAAAGCTTGTCTTGTGACCCACAAGAGAAGAGGCATTTTTTGATTTAGTCCTAAATGGAATGCAGCAATAATAGTAATAGTGACCATAATATAAATGAAATTTAATTTCCTTTTAAAGGGAAAAATGCCAAAGAAACTCACCACAGTAGCATTTAACATAAAAAAGGGTGACTACATAGAAGCAAGGAAGCAAGTTAAATGGAATTTAAAAGGAACAGTCATAAGGCTGAAATGACTGCAGACTGCACGGAGACTATTTAAAAACACTATAATATTGACTCAAAGTAAGTGTATGCCCCAAATAAATATATTAAACAGTAAGAAAACTGAAAAAAAGGTCACCATGACTAAACAGCAGAGTAAAAAAAAGGCATCCTTTTAAAAATTTGAAGTCAAATGCTAGTGAGGAAAATATAAAGGAGCACAAACTCTGGCAAATCAAGTGTGAAAATATAATATGTTAGGCCAAGAAATAATTTGAAGAGCAACTAGCTAAAGACAGAAAAAGTAACAATTAAATACATTAGCAGCAGGAAGCCTGCCGAACAGTCAGTGGGGCCACTAGGCTATCAAAGTGCTAAAGGAGCACTCAAGGAAAACAAAGCCTTTCTAGAGAAACTAATTTAATTTTTTACATAAGTCTTCACTGTCAAGGATATGGGGGACAGCCCTTCTTTTTAGGTGGCATATTTGAGGACCTATCCCAGATGAGATGCCAGTAGAGTGGTTTTGGAACAAAGTAAATAATAATAAATCATGAAGAGGGCTGAACTACTCACTGTGGTATGTAACCTTACAGCCTCTGTACCAGATGATTGGAAGGTAGCTAATGGAATTCCTTTTCTTACAAAAGGCTCCAGAGGCAATCCTGGTAATTACAGAACAGTAAGACTAACCTTACTACCATGGCAACTGGTTGAAACTATAGCAAAGAGTAGAATTATCAGACATCTCACCAGTCTAATAGAATTCTTTGTGGGAGTCAACAAGCACATGGAAAAGGGTGATCCAGTAGATATATCGTACTTGGACTTTCAGAAAACCTTTGACAAGGTCCCTCACCAAAGGCTTTTAACAAATTAGGCAGTCATGGGATTAGAAGAATTAGTTCCTGTCATGGAACTTGTTAAAAGATAGGAAATAAAGGGTTAGTTTTCAAAATGGAGAAAGGTAAATAGTGTGGTCCTGCAAAGATCAGTACTGTACTGTGCTGTTCAGTTTATTTACAAATGATCTGAAAAAAACGTGGGAAAACGATGAGGAAACACAATTGGCAGATGATAGAAAATGATTCCAGAGAGTTAAGTCCAAAGTTGACTGCAAAGAGTTTCAAAGGGATCTCACTAAATTGAGTGACTATGTGACAAAATGGCAGGTGAAATGTAATGCTGGTAAGTGTAACGTAATGCACATTGGAAAAAGTAATCACAATTATACTTACAAAATGATGGGATATAAATTAGCTGTTTCCACTCAAGAAAAAGACCTTGGAATCATTGAGGATAGTTCCTTAAAAATAGCCACTCAGGCTATGTCTACACTTACAAAGTTAAGTTGACTTTGTTAAGTCAGCTTAACAAGGTCGACTTTAAGTCAACATAAAGTCGATCTTGTTAAATTGACTTAACAAATTGGCTACACTTTAAGTCGACTTTTTTAAGTTGACTTAACACCAGAAATAGCCATTATATTGGTTTTAAGTAGACTTAATAAAGTCGATTTAGCGTTAATCCCTTAATTGCTTAAGTCAACTTAAAAGGAGGCGTTATTAAGTTGACTTAAGCTTTTCTTAAGTTGACTTAAGGAAACGTCGACCTAACTTGCCAGTGTAGACGCACCCTCAATGTGCAGTGGCAGTCATAAAGGAAGGGACAGATAATAAGAGAGATAACATCATAAAGCCAGTATATACATGCATGGTAGATCCACACTTTGAATACTGTGTGCAGTTCAGAATGTCCCAATTCAAAAAATATATATTAGAATGAGAAAAGATTCATAAAAGGACAACAAAACATGATTAGGATGTGGAACAGCTTCTAGACAAGGGACTCTCAAAGTTCGAAGCTTAGAATTAAAAAATGACCAAAAGGGACATAACAGTGGTCTATAAAATAATGACTGATGTGGAGAAAGTAAATAAGGACGTGTTATTTACCCGTTTATATAACACAAGGGGTCACCTAATGAAATTAATAGCATGTTTAAAACAAAAAGATGTACTTTTTCACATAACACATGGTTAACCTGGTTGTTGTAAAGGCCAAAAGGATGACTGAGTTCAAAAAAGAATAGAAAAGTTTAGGATAGATCCATCAATGGCTAATAGCAAAGATGGTCCAAGACACAACCCCATGGTCCTGGTGTCCCTAAACCTCTAACTGCCAGGATCTGGGACTGGATAACAATGAATGGATCACTAGAAATTGCCCAGGTCTGTTCATTCCCTCTCAAGCATCTAGCACTGGCCACTCTTAAGGACATGATACTGGACCAGTATAAGACCACTGGTTTGGCCCCCTAAGGCTGCTCCTATGTAATCCAATCAGGGAATTTGACCCAGAGAAACAAACAAGGTCCTGAGGCACCTCAGCTATGTACCCCACGAGTCACTGCGGCACATTTCCCAATTGAAATTTTCCATTTGAAACCAAAGGTTTTGATCGACAATTTTTGTCTGTTCAGCTTTTAATATTTTTTTGATATTGTGGATGCTCAGAATAATGTGGGATTGGACTTGACCAGCACAAAAATCACAGCAGTGAGTAGATTTAAAGGACAGGAATAATTTTGGAGGTAAGGGATTTAATTTGGTGAAATAGAAAGATTTACTGTACTGAATAATGGGAATTTAATTTAGGGCGAGATTCTGCCACCGTAATTCATTCTGGGTAGTACCTTATTCTGCAAGTAATTCTATCCTGTTGACTTCAATAGACGTCTTCATGAATGAAGTTCTATTCAGGCTGAGTAAGAGTGGCAGAATCTTGGCGTTGATTGATTAGGGATTTTTTCCTTTACTGACTCATAACCCTATTGCCCATTCATAATATCAGTGCCCATCACTTCTGAAAAAAAATCTTGGTTTCTCAATTCAATTACAATATGCTTTATAGACCTTCATGATAAAAGAACATAAGAGAGATCCTCAAGGGGAGTGGTGAATGAAGGGGGAAATGCTGTGTTAGTAAATTTGCTAGCCATTTCCACTTTGCTTTGCAGAGTTTCTACTTCTAGGCAACTACTCAGACTATAGTTCATTAGACAGGAAGCAGCAGGGATTTCAGCAGGAAATGGATGAACTGAATATGAGCAAAGAAAGACCATTTCTTCACATTCTAATCTGGTTTACACAAAATTGTAGACGTGCCTAAATCTTTCCAATTTACTGTGCAGCTGTCTCCTTTCCTGATTTCCATCCAGATTCGCATATAAATGAGAATAAAATCTGATATCCTCAATATGTGATTTTTTTACTACAATATACCACACCATCTACATTACGGAAATTGGAAACATCCTTTCCATCAAGATTCCTTTGAAATCAATGGAAAGACTCACATTAACTTCAATGAGATGCATTGTTCTTACAGGGAACTGGATCAAACTTTAATATGGGAATTCTCTCAGGGCCTTTAACAGGTTTCTTTATTTTGTGCAAGAATTTGTCTACTCATGTCATAAATAAATAATCACAGCCTAGGTATATTAACACAGAAAAGACTGAAACAATCCACTGCTCCTGAACACGTGGTTTGATTCCTGCCTCTGCAAGTCAGACTGGAAATTATAGCTGCAGGGATTAAGATGGAGGTTAGGTCTTGTAACATCAGGGTGTGTATGCTGAACAGTGGTGGGGTCAATGATCTACATGGCTACCATTCTTAGAGGAATGTTCCCAGAGGAGGAGAAGGAGGAGGAGGAGTTGCTCACAGCTATCAAGCATACCCTGAGGAATTGTTCCCAGTTGGTAAGTGTCAAAAAGGTGTGGAAAAAAGAGTGAATGTCATAAAAAGGACATCCACAGATATATTAAAAGAAACATATTACACAAAAACTTTACTGGAGAAAATCAGGTCATATGAAGTACCTAAAAATAGAATATTGGTCAACATCTCCCCAGAAAACGGAAAGAGCCAAGTAATAGGTTTAGAAATACTTACTGTTTGGATCTACATTTTCACAAAGTTCTGTTTTTGCTTCCCCATTGGGCCTGTCGCTAGGTTTGTGCGAAAGCCGTGATGACATGGTCGCTGCTGTCACTACAGCCTTGAAGCTGCGCTTCCGTTTCTGGACATTTAGTTCTGGATGGAAGATGATGATGTACACTTTCGGCATGTAAAGCATCCCCAGGGCCACTGAAGCACTTAAGTTCATGGATATTGTAAGTGTGGTAGTTTGTATGTAGAGCTAGGAGACATAACACATGAGACACTATTACAAATAAAATGATTGCAAAATATGCAGTAGCCCTTAAAGAAGAGGTGTTAAAATATAAGCATGCTACCTGGGAAGGGTTAAACATCTACCAAACAAAGAATCATGCTTTGTGGGAAGCGATAGAAAGGGAAGAGTAACACTTAAGTGGGTTTTGTTAATTTATTAGCATTCTGAAAAACCTTTACAACCAAGAACAAATAGCTGAGAGCTCTTATTAACCAATGGGCCTCAATTATCATGCAAATCAGTAGTAGCTGATCAGGACCTTGCAAAAAGCTTTTACTGCTCTGATTTAGGGGATACACTTTAAATAGAATGCTTTATTTTAATTTAATTTTGTATTTTTTAAGAGTATGAGAGTCAGATTCTGATTTCAGTTGCACTGGTGTAAATCTAGAGTTAAGCCAGTTGTAACTGAAATCAGTTTCCCCTATTAGGGAAGTTAAACACTGTAAATGTAATAGGGCAACTTTTCTGGAAATTTTATTAAAACTATATTTTAAATTCTGGGAACTTTTCAACCACTATATTTCAAATTGCTGCTTTTTTGGGATTTTTTTCAAAATGAGTAATATAAACATCCAAAGAATATGAAATGATTTGCATAATACTGACTTGCAGTTAAACTTATTAGCAAAAATGTTATGTGCAAGTCAGAGAATGCTACTCCTGTGAGATAAAGGAATCCACAATATAATCTTCATTTCAAGATATTCTGCATATACATGGCAACTGGAAATGCAGTAATTTTGTTAAAAAATATATTTTCAGTTGATATACTTGATACATAAAGTGGAACAAAGATCAGAACTCAAGAAGGATTGTTCTAATTACACAGGTTTGACACAGTGTAATAAATACGCGAATAAGAAAAGTATCACAATCTCTATTAGGTGCTCCTGAAATATACAGCATATACTGTATGGCCACATGCAGAGAAAAACATTCACAACAGAAAGTACGGCTCCTGAGAGTCAGTATTTCTCTCTGAAAACTAAACTGTGCTTATAATGTCAAGAAAAATACAGTATATAGTCAAATGCCCACACTGCCCTCTTTCTACAAGTATTTATTCTCAAAAAGACCCTGAATGTTCCCAAATTTGCTAGGCTTTATCTGGATAGCAGTTGGTGTTACATAGATTAAGAATACCACTGGAAGACATAAAATATCTGCTGTATATGAGTATGTATCTATAAAGGAACACATAGGTAAAAACTAAAGTGCTTGCTCAATTTCTATTCACTCCATACTCAAACCAAATTCACACTATCTTCAAAGGACTTTTGCAAGAGTAAGGACTTCAGGATTGTAAAAATATATGATGGGCCAAATACAAATATTTGTTTTATATGTTCAGATATTCACTCCATGAATATTCTCTTTCACATATATATAAGTACACCACCATTTAAAAGTTAGCATACAGTGTAATATAAATAACCTTTGCACTAATTTCTTTGGCTCTGTCTACACTTGGCCAAATAAGTCAACTTTGTTAAGTTGACTTAGCATGTCCACACTCAAAAATTAAGTCGACTTAAAGGGGACCCTGCCAAATCGACTTAGACCATCCACACTGGATGCCTAAGTCGATTTCTAGGGGCTAGGTGGACCTGGGACTGGTCCACAGTGGCAGGCGGGGGCATGCCTTGCCAAGTGCCAGGGGGCTCAGCATTTGCCCCATTGTACCTGGGTACAATAGGGGCTGAGCAGGACAGGGACAGTGGCAGGGCATAGGAGCAGGGTGGGCAGGGCTGTGTCCTGCCCTGTGGGAGGGGGGCATGCCAGGCTCTGGCTGTGCCAGCCACCGTGGCAGGGAGGACAGTGGGAGAGCCCTGGAGCCCTTTAAGTCGACTTTAAATTGATTTAGGGCTAATCTGCATCTACACTGGCGAAGTCGACTTAATAAAGTTGACTTAGCCAGTAAAGTCGACTTTAAACGAGGTTCTATAAAGTCGACTTTAAATTTCCTTAAGTCGATTTAAGCAACAGCTTAAGTCAACTTAAGGAAATTGTAGTGTAGACGCAGATTAAATTAAGTCGACTTAATTTGTAAGTGTAGATGCACCCTTAGGGCCTGATTCCCTTCTGAGTTACACTAGTGTATTGTGGAGCTGCTGAAGTGAATGAGATTACACAAATGTATTTGAAAGTACAAGCGAGTCCTTTAATTTCTCCTTTAATTAACAAATAATAATAATAATAATGGAAAAACATGATCAAAGAGTAGTTATCAATGGTTTGTTAGGACGGAATCTCTAGTGAGGTCCTGGAGGAGTCTGTTTTAGGTTTGGTAATAGTGTATATTTTCATCCATGACTTGGATAATGGAATGGAGAGTATGCTTATAAAATTTGCACATTACACCAAGATGGAAGGGGCTGCAAATGCTTTGGAGGAAAGGATTATAATTCTAAATTACCTTGATAAATTAGAGAATTTGTCTGAAATCAATAAGATGAAAGGAAGTAAATAAAGTACAAAGTATAACACTTAAAAAAGAAAAATCAAATACACTATTACAAAATGGAGGAAATTGGCAAGAAAATAGCAGTGGAAAAGGGATCTGGGAGTTAAAGTGGATTAAAGAGGCTAATTTCATTCTGGGGGTGTAGTATGTGAGGCAGAAGTAGTCATTCTGCTCTACTTGGCACTGCTAAGGACACAGATAGTGTATTATGACAAGTATTGAGGCATCACACTTTAAGAAAGACATGGAAAAAATGTAGAAAGTCCAGTGAAGGGCAACAAGCCTGCTAAAAGGTTTGGAAAATATGACCTGTGAGGAAAGGTTAAAAATAACTGGGCCTGTTTAGTCTTGAGAAAAGAAGAGTGAATGGAGATCTGATAATAGTCTCGTCAAATATGTCTGAAGAGAATGGTGATCAATTATTCTAAATGTCCATTGAATGTAAGACAAAAATGATCAGAATAATTTGCATCAGGGGAAATTTCAGAAAGGAATTAAGAAAAATTAATATCTATAAGGACAGTTAAGTAATGGGGTGTGTTACCAAGGAAGTTCGCAGAACAATTGTAAGGTGGAGTATAGGATGCATAGATAAATACTCAGACAGATGCTTGTTTCACCTTCTAAGTGCTTTGCAAACTATTCTGTTGAGGAAGGTGACTAAAATTATTATCCCCATTTTACCTCAGTAGGTAGAGCAAGTAACAAGAGGTATTGTGCTCCCATAACTCCATTCACTTCAACAAGAGCTGAGGGTGTACAGAACCTTTAAAAATAAAATAAATACCTCTGAATAAGAGTAAAAAAGACATATATTAGAATTTGGGAGTACTTGAAGGTCAGTCCTGTCCTCAGACCACACCTCTCTTTGGTAACATTTGAGGCATAGTAATTTGATAGAATAACTGTAGCAGACTGTCAGATTTTTTATGTGAATTGCATCTATTTAAAAATGACTGACAACCACTAAATGCATCATCATGACACTTGTTCTACCACTCCATGTCTAATATACATCTATAATACACGGGCTCCTAATTTCTATAAGTCAAAAAAACACCTTTATTAGTGAAGGGCCCTTTCAAATATAAAACATATATCAATACTCTGGGGAAAAAAAAACACATTGGGCTCATGTAATTGTGATTTCCAATTCACAGGAAGATTGTCCAGCTGGCCTGAAAGATTCATTAAAAGTACATGGCCATTGGATGGCATTTATAAGCACATAACTTTAAGCAGGAGTAAGGTTTTCAAGCAGGCCAACTGACTTTTCAATCATCTTCTTCAAGAGCAGAACCTCTTTACTTTAAAGATGAAGAGAGGATTTTGCACCACAGAAAACTCAAAACAAAACAAAAAAAGAGAGAGAGAGAGCATTAAAATAACACACAGTTTTGAGCCCCTCACTTTTTTCCATTCCATTTATATGAGGTAAAATATTTATGTCTATCTAGAACCCTACTCTCACCATTCCACTTTCTCCTACTTGATAATGCACTAGAATCAAGGAATTCATAAATTCAGCATTATGAGTTTACAACAGCATTACAGTAAGAGAAGCAGATGATTCGGGTGGACATAATGCATGTTTCTGAACAAAATGTTTTAGATGCTGAGAAAATCATGAAACCTAAAGGAAATAAACATATATCAAGCTGTAACTAAGAGATATTTTTAAAAATATTACTTACCCAGGATGAAAGGGTTTTTATTTGTTTTTTGGGGTTTTGTTTTGTTTTTTGTTAATGTGGATCTCAGGTAAGAACAAAATTAATTAGATAAATAAAGAGTTTCCTGCATTTCTGAAAATGCAGTTTGGGATTTTGTGAATAATATAAACTGAGGGCAAAATTCCACTGTCTGGTCCACTGATTCTTCTGACTTCCTGCTGCTGCCAAAAAGTGGTGAAGGTGGGTTGAAAGAAGAGTATTTTGGAATTTAAATCCATGTTGCAGTTCAGAAAGCAGAAACCACCCAGCTATTCAAGCATGTTCATACCAGTAGCTTATAATCATTGACTTCTCAATATTTCCATATGTCACAACTGTCTATACCAGAACTAAATTTGGCCCCATGACATAATACATCAGTATAACTTCAAACTGCATTTTCTTTCTCTTTGACTAATTTCCTCAGCTATAATGTCAACCATCCTGTTTTAGCCCTTTTATGTTAAGAAGTTATTAATAGTGATCATATATATATAACCTTTGACATAACCCTATTCACTCCTTCTGCAAGCCAGAGCTCATTGACTGTATAGCTTGTCAATGGCAATGAGTTTCCTGGATTAATAGTAAATTGTATTGCTCCATTATAAGCCATCAAAATTAGACATTATGATGACAGAAGAGCACAGTGTTTGAAGGCCGCAGGCCAGATTCTCAGCCGTTGCACATTGCTTGACATCAGTGGAGCAACACCGATTATACCAGCTTAGGATTTGACCTAAAGCCGTAAGCATAAATCGAGACTAATACAACTGCAAAAGCTGTAATCAGTCTGCATGACACGCAGCTTGCATTCGTTCTCATCAGAGCACAGAGTGTCAGTACCATTTTTATTTGGGTGCACAAGGTTATTCATTTCCATTCCCTACAGCTACCTGGTGATCTCACAGTAATAGTCAATATGTCTTTTTACAGCAGCCACTCCAGTGAAGTTCCCTAAATTACACATTGCAAGATGAGGGAAGGAGGAGAGGGTGAAAGAACCACCTTTCCTGAGTGGGACAAACTGAGTGATACACAATAAGGCCAGGTCTACACTACAGTGCTAAGTCTGTAGGAGATACGTAATCTGCGTTCCGCAAAATATGTGTCTCCCGCCGACTAAGTTAATTCTACTTGCTGTGTCATCCTCACTCAGCTCCGTTGATTCAATGCGCTCTCCGGTCGACGAGCCTTACTCCACTTGAGGGGGGTGGTGTAATTACGTCGACTGGAGAGCACTTCTGGGATCGACTGAGCAGGTCTAGACTACCTGCTCAATCGATCCCACTGCGTTGATCTTCAGGGATTGACACAGTTTTCTAAGTGTAGACTAGGCCTGAGTCTCATGACAAATGGAAACTTTAAAATTAATAGATACAGCTACACATGAAATGCCATTTACATGCCAAGATGTAATTCCTTGTTTCATGTAATTGAGACTCTGTACAAGTACTTCTGATCAATGCAAATCAATATTTTGAAATACAAAGACAGATGTAAATTGCAAAGGAAATCTCTCATGTCATGAATGCCTTTTATAGGTGGCCAATGTGAGGCTGATCAATGCAGGAGAGGACACTTTCCAAGC
This sequence comes from Pelusios castaneus, assembly GCA_007922175.1. Lineage (NCBI taxonomy): Eukaryota > Metazoa > Chordata > Testudines > Pelomedusidae > Pelusios > Pelusios castaneus. The sequence goes on from ML685770.1 coordinate 13,932,304, forward strand.
TTAGGGCTCTGTTAGGCAATTTTAAGGTGCAGTTCTGAGTAGTTCTGAGTGAGGGATAGTGTGAAACTCTTCAGGAAGGGATTGTGCCTCAGAAGATGAAACTCTCCAATGCTGTGGGATGCTGCACTATCCCTTAGATGGTAAATCATGCTTGCCTGTCTGGGCCTAACTAGTTCTTTTGGCTAGTGCAGATTGGGGAATGAGAACATGGTCCTGCCCCCTTCATGCTTCATGGAGTATTCGTAGGGGAAGGATTGCATAGCATAGGAATATGTCTCCTTTACAAAAGCCAGCAGTGAACTGATCCTCAATGGTTAATAACATTGGCCAATTACACATATGTATTAGCAGGATTGAATTTATTGCCCACCACGAAGCAGGTCAGAGAATGAAACCCACTTTATTTGAAATCTGATGGACACTGTGCCCTCCCTGTATTTATGAATAATGGGAAGGCTAATTCTTACTTACTCAATGGACTGTAGTATATTTCTAAAGAGGAGGACAACAGTAATCTGTGCTAAAATGTATTTGCTTTGTGCTTTGATCTGCAAGGAGGATTTTATGGACAGATCTGTATTTCCACATGGAACTGATGGCAAAATTAATGCAGTCAGCAGGAAATTGCACTATGCTGTATGTGCCACAAAATAGCTAGTACATTGTTGCCACTAAAGGACTGCTCACATGATGTAGCAGGATAAGGCTTTAAAATTTTTTCCAAACTTTAACTTCTTACAGTTTAAAACATGCCATGCCGGCCTCAAAGACATCAGACTTTGAGGGAGCACATTAAAGAAAATTAGGCCCTAAGGATATGATTCAAATGCAAAGGCACCTAGATTTTATCATTCATTTTACATAAAAGATTTTCATCTGAATTTTAGATTCCTATGTTTTCCACATTCTTGTTTTATTCATGCAAATGATTAAAATTGCTTTAAAAAGCTCAAGAGAAGATTAGGATGGCCTTGAATACACAGATCAAATAGCTAGCAGTTTTTAAAACACATAGTATCAGTAGCACTGCTGGAGTGCGTAAGTAGTTCTCACATGAGTAAAGCACTACTGGAGCAAGCCCTTAATTTTTGTGCCTCCAGTGACTAGATATCCAATAGCTGGGGCATTACAGTGACGAGCCTTTCTCTTATAAAAGTATGGGTATAGAGGGGTTCATAAAGCAGTAAGTACTTGCTGTAAGTTACAACTTGCTTTTTTTGGATGTCAAGATTTTTAAAAATCATCCCCTGAATTGTTTCTCTTTATGATTATAGAAAAATAAGTTTAATACTTGAAATATTTTTGCATTTTCATTACTTCAGAAATGGATTACAAAAAGTTTTTTCTCAGCTACATTTGTTGAACATTTATAGCACTATTAAAAATCAATGTTGGTATACCCCAGTGAGATGAACAGCTAATTTCATAGCTATTTCAGACTGATCATGTCTGGTTGATTGAAAACAACCTCTTATTGCTCACTGTCCATTATAGAACCATAAAGGTGAGAAATTTTTTTGTAAGGGAAATGTAGATTCAGCAGCCAAAATTCCTGGGCAAGGATTGTATTCTGTGACTGCAAAATGATGGAAAACAAGAGAACTTAAATATAAATGTTTTATAGATTTTTTTCTTTTTTCTTCATTGCTATTGCCATTACTCAGAAATTATCTTGACATTCTGCAGACAATAAAAATGGCAAGAAATACCAGCTTAAACACATATATTTCTTGTATTTTGTTTTTAAAATCACCCTATTAAAAAGGGCAACTAATTTCTGGTCCCAACGATGTTTCACAATTCATTTAGTGCTTGCATTTATTAAAAAGAGAGACAATAACCTTCACAAATCCCAAATCTGCTGCTACTCTGGCCTATTGTTATAATATCAATGGTTACATCTACACTGGCAATTTAAGTCGATTTAAGGAGGCTTAAGTCGACTTAAATTAAGCCACCTCCACATTAGGATTTCATTAAGTCAACTTAAGAAATTCCTTAATTCGACTAAATGAAAGCTTAAGCCGACTTTGTTACTACCACTCATTAAGTCGATTTAACGCTTAAGTCGACTCCTTAAGTTGACTTAAAGATGGTGTGGACATGGAGTAGCCCTTAAGTTGACTTAACAAAGTTAACTTAATTTTTCTAGTGTAGACATAGCCAATGAGACAAGACCTTACTTTAACATCTTACGAAAAAAGGAGGAACTTCAAGCAACACAGCACCTACTATTACAGTATCGATGACTTGACTGTATTAGGTGGATCAGATTAGCACTACTAATCAAAATCACTTTTTGCATCACACCTGGGTTTCTTTGTACGTTTCCAACATAAACTCTGCTTGGCTGAGACCACAGACTAGGCTTGGAGTGGCTGTAGAGCACTGGGAGATGAAAAGTATGGGAAGCAAAAGGAAGAATTTTCATATTTTAATGCCAGAAATATCTTCAATGACAAAACAAAACAAAAACAAAAATGAAAACAAACAACAAACCATCACCATTTTCTTTAGACAGCTTGATTATGGATTTATCGGGGTTATAAGAAACAATTATTTAATCTAAATAAACATGCCTCTTGCCAGGATTTCATGCTTTTGTTGTCTAAGAGATGTAAAGAATTATGCATGAATCAATCCTGCCTTCTCCCTTCACAGCTTTAGTTCAGTAATCCTCTTCTCATATCCACAATGCCTTTCCAACACCCTTTTCATATGTCCAAGTGCTTGCTGTTCACTCTTATGGTCACATTCTCTTCCTTACCCCACAGGGAATGGAACATTTGAGCAGCAAATAATGCAACATTTCCCTTGGCTACTCACTAATTTTCAAAAACACTGCTCACTCTCCATTTATACGTACCATAATCAGCTCTTAAGCATGGTGTTACAATATGCCAACGTTATTATTTACACAGCAGTGTTCCTGGATTGGATAGGCTGGGTCAATCAGAGCAGCATTCAGAGGTCACTGGGAAGTTTCTCTGAGCTGAGCCATGAAAGAATATTTTGGAATACTACCTAATAAGATACGGTGCAGCTTTCACTCTGTTATTGCTAGCTCCATTTTAATACAGATAAAGCTAAAAATGCCTAATGACTGAAAAAGGTCATTTCTTGGTGGAAAAAGAGCAAGCACGCATACTTTTCCTGTTGTTCTGACATGACTCTTTCCAAGATTTTTCTACAAAGCAATTTCGTGTGAAACAAGCCAGGGTAAATGCTAACTTCTATTGCAAAATAGAAGTCCTGGAATGTGCCTTAGCGAACTGTGGGTACTCCCAGTTGCATCTATAATGTGTTTGTGAGTATAGATTGCAATGTCTTCAAATTAGGGGCTAGTGTTTACTTATGTGTTGTTATAGCAGCTAGTAGATTGTTTTACTAGAATTTTATATTAATAAAAATGACAATAATTCACAAAAATACCTGGTGTGCACACACAAATCAGGAATGTAGACTGGCGACTCATGCAGTTAGCTACCTATGTGACTTATCTGCATGTGCAAATACTCAGATTGAGCATGCACACTGTCTGAAAGTCAGGCCTATAGCTTTTTACATGGTTCAATTTATTGTTTGATACTTCCAGGAAGTTAATTAAAAACTTCCGTCTTGGTGGGTATATATAAAAGGAGAAAAAAAAAAGCACAAATGTCAGGAAAACATAGACAGCCAGACCCTGACCCAGAAAGGCACTCAGGAACATGCTTAAGATTAACAATATGACTAGCTCCATTGACTTCCATAAAAACTGAGCATGTGATTAAATGCTTTGCTGGAACCAGGCCTAAGTAAGGAATTAGTGAGTTGAGCTTTAGCACTACAAACCCTCACCACAGGACGATACAGCAGCAACTCTGCAAGGAAACTATGTTAAGTGAGGCTCCATGAAAATGTTTTGGGGAGAGACTTGAGGATGAAGGAGGAAATAATGCCCAACTGGAAGAAGACAGAGAACAGAGCTAGAAGAGCTATTTGTCTTTGTGGATAAAATTGACCCACTATGCAGGAAGCAGGACAAGGGCCTCAGATCACTTCAACTCTACTTTAGTCTTGTTTTGTTTGTCCACCCTGAAGTCAGTGGAATTGCACCAGCTAAAAAGTAGAATAATGGTTGTATGGTGAATAACCAAGCCGAGTATTTTATTTTATTTTTGGTCTCATTGTCATTGATATTACCTTCTGTTAACATTTGTAGTGGGACAGTTTTATTCATTACTAATGTGTTTTATAACCAGCAGGATGCTAGTTCATTTGATATTCTAATTTGACATCAGAAAGCCTAGTCCTTTAAAGTTCCAAAGGGGGAGCCATATCAGTCTAGTTCAGCAAAGCAAACAAGGAGTCCTGTGGCACTTTTAAAAACTAACACGTTTATTAATAAATAAATAATAATAAATACATTTATTAATACATTTGTTAGTCTTTAAAAGTGCCACAGGACTCCTTGTTTGCAGTACTTTAAAGTGACATCCCAATGTCCCAATGATGCTTTTTAACCCTTAAATTATCCACCTGACCAACCTTTGCAAGTTGCATTTCACAGGTGACAACAGCAGAGACAGGCGATATTGTATCCCTAACCCCACTCAGGGCGATGTAATAAGCAGCATTCTATAGCCTGACTCTGACATACTTCAGCTGTGATGCTGAGGAAAGGACAAGTACATCCCTTATCTGTTACACAGCCCATAAAATAGCGAATGTTTTTCCCTCACTAACGCTATCGGCAATTAGCAACTTTTGTACTGAAGTACTTTTGTACTGTTCCTGGTTCAACAGCATACAAAATTTGTTAACATGTCATAAGAATCATAAGTAACCCGCACGCTATAAAACTACCTTATTGATATCATCTTAAGCTAGTATGGTACAAAATGATTTTTAAAAAATCCATGCTATTTAAGGGTGCGTCTACACTTGTAAATTAAGTCAACTTGAGCTTGCTTAAGTCAACTTAATTTACTCTGCATCTACACTACACTTTCCTCAAGTCGACTTAAGCAAGCTGCTTAAGTCGACTTAAGGAAAATAAAGTCGACTTAATGAAAATTAAGTCAACTTTATTAAACCTCCTTTTAGGTCGACTTTAGGCTTAAGTTGACTTTCTAAAGTCGACTTAAGCCAGTGTAGACGCAGAGTAGCCCTAAATCGACTCTAAGTCAACTTAGGGCTCTCCAGGACTCCCCCACTGCCCTCCCTGCCAGGGGGGTGGCACAGGGAGAGCCTGGCATGCCCCCCCACAGGGCAGGGCAGAGCCCTGCCCACCCTGCCCCTATGCCCTGCCAGGGTCCCTGTCCCCCTTTGCTCCATTGTACCCAGGTACAATAGGGCAAAGGCTGAACCCCCTGGCACTGGGCAAGGGGTGCCTCCCCACCACCGTGGACCTGCCCCAGGTCCACCTAGCCCCTAGAAGTTGACCTAGGCATACAGTGTGGACGCCATAGGTCGACTTTGTAAGTTCCCCCCTAAGTCGACTTAAAATTTAGGCGGAGACATGCTAGTTAAGTCAACTGAGCTAAAGTCGACCTAAATTTACAAGTGTAGACATAGCCTAAGTGTGGGTGATTTTCACAATGTCACATTTCATCACCCCCCAAATTTCTTTTAAATTATTGCTCCAAGTTTTTGGCTGGGCATAGCTCCATTGACTTCAATGCAACTGCACCCACTAACTCCAGCAAAAGAATTGTCTCATTATTTTTATGTTAAGAAAATGTAGGGAAAACATTTTTTCCACATTTTCAATGTATAGCCACAGTCGTTTGGGGGAAGAGTCCCATTTTTGGTTAAAATGGTCAGAAATGGGATTATTTCTGAGCAGAACATTTATAAAATTTATCAAACCACTTTTTTTTCTTTTAGTTCATATGTGGCATGACTTGAATTCTGAGCCTTTTTGCTTTTGTGTTCTGTATATATTGTATACCTGTGATCAAAACTCATCACTTATATTGAAACAAAAAAACATAAAAACTAATGTGGTTATTGTTGGTAGTGTAGTATGATCATTTAGAATTAGCAAGTTACATTTTCACTAATGTAGTATATACATTTATTGCTACAGAGATATGGAAAACCAAGTTCTGAGCATGGTGAAATCAGAGGTAAAAAGCTGATCCTGCTTACAGCTAAGGAGTTATGTGGCACTTTTAAAGACTAACAAATTTACTTATTCGTTTTTTATTTATTTTACTAAGATAGCTGCTCTTCTGGAACTTGCTTACAGCTACTTCTTGATGTGATGTTTCAGTTTTGCTACCTGGAAGCATAGGAAACATGGTCTAGGGGAAAGAAATGTCAGTTGATAAGACTGTAAAAGATCTGACATAAGAACAAGTTTTAAATCTGTATATTCTTCATTCTATATTTTCATAATGATATAGGACCACGTGGAGACCATGGGTCCCTTTCTTTGTGTGCGCGCCTGCGCGCGCACACACAGAGTTTTTAATCGTTTTTCATTCTGATATCTGGTGCAGTTTTGTGTTTTATATAGAAACAATTGAGGGAAGACAAACTGAAGATTCAGTGTCCTTTTACAAAAGTTGATATGTGTTAGGGAGAGAATAAAGTGCAAAGTTAGCCACCTGGCATATGTATGTCAGTAGTCCAGCCCTATCTCTCCTCACATTACTAACATTGCTCCTCAGAAGAAAAACAGGCAATTATATCTGATTCCTCTGTTGATGCTCTATCAGACCGAAGGGTAGAAAGGGCCCTTACATCCTAGCTTCTCCCAGCTCAACATGCTGAAGCCGTCTTAGTTTCCCGCTCTTGGTTTAAAAAATGATTCATGTCAGGACTTGTAGGCAACCAAAGCCATTAAACAAGTAATTGTAATAAAAACTGGTACTGTACTTCTCTCCACCCCATTCTAGTGATGGCAGTTGTAGGCTGGGATTAGTCTCCTTTCTTACCAGGTGGCAATCTGGTGGCTTTAGCAGCAAGCCAATCCTCTAGACCCTGAAGACACCAGTGCCATTCCTTACCAACCTGCACAATCTCAACAGTGTCAAATGCTCAGTGTTGTGTAGGAATGATGGAATATATTTGTGAGGTTTGGGTTTCCATATTTTTCTGGCAGACATCAGAAACCAGTTGGTGAAGGTCTTTGTGACTTCACCAGGTGGTATATGATGAATAAACAATTTACTCTTAGTGTCTAATAGACTTACCACAGAAAAGGATAAAAGGTGCCTTGGCCTACAGTGCCAACATTTGAGCCAAGAGCTGGGAAAGAAGGAGGCCAAAGATAGGAAATTGCCTGAGTTTGACATGGATTTCCAGAAGTAAAGAATGACTGTGATCTTGATTAAAGCCATCCATACTGTTCATTCTGATCTTCCTGCAAATTTTGTATCGCTTGAGATGGAGAGTTTCTTTGTGACAAGCAAATATTAAGAATGGTTTGAAAACATAACTGGATGTCAAAGTAATGTAGGTTTACTATGGAGATTACTACATAGAATGTGAAGCTTTACAAATGACAAAAGATGCCACTAAGGGACATTTGAAAAACAAATGATAGTAGTTATGATGATTACAGCTATTACTGTACAAAACAACAGGGCATACAAATGGTCTTTCTGAAATGTCACTAGGAAAGTCAAGGAATCATTCATAGCATCTCATTATAAATTCAACACCTTGTAATTAAACAAAAGGTAATATTCTCTTCAGGGACAAGAAAATGATAGGAACTTACTTTCACCACATTTACTTTTCAACAATTGGTAATTTTGCAAGCTTGATGGGGGAATACTGATTTGCTATTAAAAACAAGAAAGATTATGGAGGAACTGCATTAATATGCTCTGCCACTTGATAAAATGTAACAAGCTTAGTTGGATATGGACTAACAGAGACATCTGAAAATGTCTTCTTATTTATTTTTACATTTTGGTAGACATTGTGGGTGGAATTCCAGCCCCATAAAAGTCAATGGGAAAACTCACATCATGGAATCAAGACTTCACCCCTTCACCCCTTCTATTTTTTATATTTAAGTCCTCCCCCTTTCCTGAATTTGAATTGTACATTGTTTCAATCCAGCGTTGGGTACAGAACAAAGTGGTTCTGATAAGAGCTAAAAGAAAAACTGTTTTTGATGGGTTTGTTTGTTTGCTCGCTCTCCAATTTGGAAACAAAAATAAAAACCCAAAGCCTTTGGCCACTTTAGGGTCAAACAGATAATTTTGGTTTGGGTTAAATATTTATAAACTTATTTTAAAAGAAATAAAATACAAGGAAATATAAAAAAGGAAGTAGTTTTGAATTGAAAAACACATTTTATTATAAAAATCAAAACATTTATTTTTAACATTTTTTCTGATTTTTGAGGGGAGTATGAAAAACAATTTAGCGAATTCAACAAATATTTCAGTCAACTTGAATCTGCCCTATTCAGTGGGGAAAAATTAGTATAAATCAAGATCAACTCCTACTTCTGCTGTCCTAGAGTTGCAGCATTTAAATCCAGCAGGAGATCAGAAAAAAGCCGAGTCTTGATGAATCACATTAGGAACACACTTTCCAATCAATAGACCCTTGACATAGACTCTAATGTCATTCATTTATGGCTACAGCTAGCAATGTTTTGAAAATCATATTTTATAAATTTAATTGGGTAATGTAGACATGCACAAGACATTCATGACAACTATTTAGCTGTCAAATGGATCCAAATAGGACTAAAATGTGGTGAAGGAAGACAGCTATTCTTTGCATGCTAAAACAAAATTTTCCTTCTTATGATTTGGTGTGATTTTCAACCTGATAAAAATACGTCTGTCCTATGTCTCAAAAAGAAGATTTTAGAACATCTAACGGGAATTGACCTATCTGGAATCATTTTACAGGTTATATACATTGAAGAACTGTTTTTTGAATTTTGTCAGACTTCACAGTTCCAAAAGCTTCCATGATTTTGGTCAGTGCCATCGGTTGGTATATTAGGTATACTAAACTAATAATTTACTACCAAATTATAACCTTCTAATCTATGGAGATACTCAAGGAAAAGGATTTGATCAGGGAAATAAGGTCAGGGAAATTTATGGGTTCACCTAGTGGATATGTTTTCAAAATTAAAGACAAGGAAGGTAGCAGAGGGAGTTCACTGAAGAGGGAGGAGAGCCACAGTGACAAAATCCTGAGGGTCTTTGAGATATAGTTCCAAAGGGGTAGCCATGTTAGTCTAGGTCAGCCAAACAAACAAGGCACTTTTAAAGACTTTCAAAAGAGAAGGGAGAGAGTCACTTTTAAAGAGAAGGGAGAGAGTCATATTTGCATGAAGCTGGGTCTTCTTTCCTTCTGTATCTCAAACAAACAAGGAGTCCTGTGACACTTTTAAAGACTAACAAATTTATTTATGGCATGAGCTTTCATGGGAGAAAATTGTTAGTCTTTAAAAGTGTCACAGGACTCCTTGTTTGTTTGAGATACAGGAGGAAAGAAGACCCAGCTTCATGCAAAGCTGACTCTCCCTTCTCTTTCCCTCAGGCAGCTTGAATCCAGTGGGAAGAATCTCCATGGCTACATAAAATCCCCTTCAGAGGATGAAGGTGAATTACTATGCTTCTTAAAACATCAGATAAATAAAATAAAATAATCATCTAACTCTCACGAGAGGATGTCTGCTTGGCTATCTATTGACCCACATAAAAAAGAGACCTGTAATAATTAGTTGCTAAAACCCAGCTACATATGCTATAAATAATTGTTTTATGTTGATATCTAAAAAACAACAAGAGAAAGAGGAATTGAAATGGAAACAAGCAGTCAATCTAGAACTGATACCACAATGAGAAGCCAGACAGCAAGTTCAGAGCACAGACAGCTCAGCTCAAAATTTCTGAACAGGAGTGAGGGGGAAAAGAATGATTTTTTATTTTTTTGAAAGTCACATTAAATTCCCTTCTTGGATTGATGGGAAAACTCTTTCTTTGCCGATGTTGGCTTTAAACTAGAAAAAGGAAAATTATAGTTTTTAGGTCCATGAACTGAAAGATTATGTCATTTATCATGAGCAGTCTTGAGTACTATAAAGACAATGAGTAATTCAGAGAGAGTGTTGAAATAAGAAGCAGCAAATTTCTTTCCCCACTACTTACTTTCCTAAAGTATTTCTTAAAAATACTTATTTCCTGAAAATTGTATTTTTATTTTTTTGGTATACCCTCATGCTAAAGCACTGTTACCTTTCTAAGGATTTGAAGAAACTGAATTTTTATTATTGTTGTTTAGGATAATTCTGTTTTCTTCAACATATTATTTTGTTCCTGAAGCTTTGTTTTTTGTTGGGAAAAAAAAAAAGAATGAAATGGATAAATACCATGGACCTGTGTTTATCTAGTCTTAAATAGCAATCTTTGTATCTGCTGCTTTCTGGCCTGAAATGAATATGAAATATTCCAGATACACTATAAATATAACAAATGATTTCTGCTTATATAGCTTGACAAAGAATGCAATAAATATATCATCTGAAAATAATTGGTGCCTGAGTGAGTTTTCTTATATATTTTACTGTGAGATTAATTTTTTCTTCTTGCTAAAAGAATGAAGTGGGAGTTCAAAATAGATTCTTACTTGAATCACCATGTTTGAAGCAGAAAAACAAAAACACACCATTAATCTCCAGAGGAAACTAACCATGCCTCATGTAATATATATGAACAAACTTTAGCTTCATCAATTAAGTTTCCACACTTTTATCTCTTGACCAAAGGCAGAGCTTTTGTCAGCAATAAGAATTATACTTAATAGTAATGTTCAGTTCTACCGAACACAGAAATATTGAAACAATTCACTCTGTACTTACTTCCTTCAACATTGTATTTGGACCACAGAGAACTATCTACCATTTTTCAGTTTAACTACAATGGATTTTACTTAATTCCCTATATTAATGTAAGTATTGAATAAATAGAAGATATAACACAGAATTTGAGTGTATAAAATATTCAGGCACAAAGGTGTGATCCCGTAAGTTTTATAATAATGAATGAGATATTTGGTTAGTCAACTATGATGTGGTCTCACACAGCAACTTCCATCTTTTTCGCTACAGTTCACAGACTGACCAGATCCTCAGCTGGTGTAAGTCACCATGGTTTCTTTAACTTCAGTGAAGCTACAACCATTCACACAGAGAACTGGTCCCATCGTGTCTGAGAACTACCCTTTTCAAAAAATGCCTATCTGGGTTGAAAAGTCACTGAAAATGATCAGAATGGGCTTAGTTTTAATGCTGCATCTAGAAGAGAACACCTGTGACATTTAAGCACCCATTTGTCCTGTAAATTAGCTTAAATATCCTGCATCGGTATTCACTGATCAGTGTTATAAGCGTTTTCACAGCAATGGCACTTCCTCTTTTTATTTGTTAGAAGTAAAGTGATGGGATTTATGGCTGAAAGGAAGCATCATGAACTTCTAGTCTCACATCCTGCTCATTGCAGGCCACAGAACTTCACCCACCCATTCCTGCAATAGGCCTATAACCTCTGGATGAGTTACTGAAATCCTCAAATCTTGATACAAAGACTTCAAGTTACAAAGAATCCACCATTTGCTCTACTTCAAACCAGCAAGTGGCCCACAGTGAAGATAAAGGCGAAGAACAGGTTTGATAAGATGTCATATAATTAATAGTTAGTGCAGGAACGTGAATAAAAATGATTCTCAGCATAAAAGTCTGTTTTGTTAAAGCTATAGTAATTATTCCTTTAGAGTTCTTGAGTCCTGATGTTCAGAGGTGCAAAGCACCTGGAGGTACCAGTCAATGGGAGCTACAGGAGTTCAGTCAGTTTGAAAGTCAGGCCAAGGGACTATTCTGAGGCTATTAACTTTCTGGGATAAATACTTAAACTCCTATTTAAGGTGGTAACAAGGTGCAGATCAATTTGATATAAATATAATTTTTATATGAACTTTTAAATAGCTCCAGCTTATCTCTATTATCCAATTTTTTTCAGGCTACACTCTACTCATGGCCAACTTGGCAGGTCATCTTTGTGTCCTATCCCCAGAAGCAATTTTGTTACTCTTTAAACATCCCTTCAATAGAGCTCTAATTTTTCTTCCCTTCTCCACCCTCCCACTTAAGAAGGAGGAATAAATCCTATTTAAAAAAGAACAGCTTAACATTCCATGTGGGAATGTGTCTGTTTCATATACACACGCAAAGCAGTAAATCAACTTCATAGCTTCAGACACAGTACAAACGTTAAAGGATAATACATCAGCAATCAATGTTTGTGTTAAAACACATGGTTCCACAGTGCACAGAGGAACCCATAGATGTTGAACTAATATTACCGGGATCTTTGATATAGCATCTGACAGTTCCAGACACAGGCTGATTAACTGTGGTGCTCTGAAAAGCCACTATAAGTCACATAGAAGCAGAGACTTCAAAGACTATAACCAAAATGGTGTAGTAGCTGGGAAATTCCAGTTGGCACAGGTTTTGCTTTTAGTTTGGGGTGAGGTCTTACTCCCTCCTTACAACATGATAAAACATGAGATACAACAAACCAGAGCTATCCTACAGGGAGAAGGCGTGAGTGAGATTGATAATGATGTTAAACTCCTAAATGTGCTTACAAGCATTCATGTCTCCTGCTTTAAGGTTCTGGCAGATACTAGCTTTTTAGTGACAACATTATACAACATATTTATGCAGGTAATGGGTGTGCTGAACTATCTTTCAATATGCCACGCACTAATAGCAGGAGAACTTGGATACCAAAGGGAAAATTGGGGTCAGATTGTGAAAGATTACCACCTGCAGAGGCCAAATGCAAAGGCAGACAGTACGGCAATAAACAAGCCCACAAGGAATAATTTTTGATTCCCCGGCCACCATTGTAAGAATTGTTTCTTCGGGTGTCATGCTGCTGTAGCTAACTTAAATTTTCATGTCTTACAACAGAGTGCCTGGCACGTGTCTGGTTTTTTTAGTTTGTATTTCACAGCCCTAAGAAATACAAGGCAGACAATGCAAAGCAAAGATAAAGTACAGTGTGTATTTTCTAAGACGTTTTGGGCCTCTATTGATCTAAATATTGTATTCAGCTTGTTCCATTATAATAGGAGCTTCTTTGCAAAAGGGAGAAAGAGAAATTTGCCTGCTTAAGGAGGAAAAAAGAATGAATATTTATAGATCCATAGTTTGTGTGATAAATCAAAACCATTTATTAACTATTGCTGCATTTACTGTTGCTGATTTTAGGGCAGATGAATAAACAGTTTGGTCTCTCTCCACCCTTTCCTCACAAACTACAATAGCTGATCTGGGAGGAAATTAAATTATTCAGGTAATTGGACAGAGCAATGAAGCAGAAACTTGCAGCTACTATCAAAGGACATCAAATGGCTAACAGAGAAAATTACAGCAGTGTCAAAGAAAACTACCACCTTCCAAAGTCAAATTGCTGATACAGAATATGCTCCATATAAACTGTGCATCCATTAGGGAAAGGTGCAGTATGTGTTTGTGTGTCAGCTTTCGAGCCATTAAAATGGATTCTGCAAACTACTTACAGCCATTTAAAAATACCCAACTCAGAAATAAATAGCCAGGACCTTGTCTTAAATCTAGAAGAGATTGAACTTGTTGTGAGCTTATGACTTTCACGAATAAACTGCATCCTGTGATATAACATGGATTTCAAAACTTCTTAGTCTCTTAGGCTGGGTCTACACTTGTAAATTAAGTCGACTTAAGCTTGCTTAAGTCGACTTAATTTACCCTGCATCTACACTACAGTTTCCTTAAGTCGACTTAAGCAAGTTGCTTAAGTCGACTTAATGAAAATTAAGTTGACTTTATAAAACCTCATTTTAATTCAACCTAAGGCTTAAGTTGACTTAAGCCAGTGTAGACCTGGAGTAGCCCTAAGTCGACTAAGGGCTACTCCAGGACTCCACCACTGCCCTCCCTGCCGGGGAAGGCTGAGCCCCCTGGCACTGGGCAAAGGGTATCCCCTGCCCCCGTGGACCTGCCCTAGGTCCCCCTAGCCCCTAGAAGTTGACCTAGGCATCCATTGTGGGCACTCTAGGTTGACTTTGTAAGTTCCTCCCAAAGTCAACTTAAAATGTAGGTATAGATGCACTAAGTCTACTTAGCTAAAGTCGACCTAAATTTACAAGTGTAGACATAGCCTTAGAAACAGAAAGTTTTGTGCCAACAGACTAATCTTGCAAATCTGGTAATATTTTGAATGCATTCATAAGGTCACTGAAACTAACAGAAACTATTGACAAATTGTTCATATAAAGATGAAAAATGACATTAAATAATATAGGATACCAGCCTTTTTACCCTAAAATAGAACATAAACCAGTATATAGATAGGTATTTTTCTTTCCCTATACCTTCTATTAATCACAGAATAATAGAAACTGGAAGGAACTATGAGAGGTCATTGAGTCCAGTCCCCTGTGCTCATCGAAGGACCAAGTACCCTGTTAAGCCATCCATGACAGGTGTTTGTCTAACCGGGTCTTAAAAACCTACATTGATGATGATTCCACAAGCCACCTAGGAAACTTATTGCAGTGGTTAATCTCCCTGAGAGTTAGGAATTTTTTCCTAATGTACAACCTAAACTTCCCTTGCCATGATTTAAGACCATTGCTTCTTGTCATACTATTGGCGGTTCAGGAGAACATTTTTTCTCCCTCGTCTTTGTAAAAACCTTTTAGGTATTTGAAAACTGTTATCATGTACCCTCTCAGTCTTCTCTTTTCCAGACTAAACAAACCCAGCTCTTTCAATCTTCCCTTATAAGTCAAGTGTTCCAGACCTTTAATCATTCGCGTTGCTCTTCTATGGACTTTCACCAATTTGTCCACATCTTTCCTGAAATGAGGCACCCAGAACTGGACACAATACTACAATTGAGGCTTTATCAGTGCAGGAGTAGAGCAGAAGAATTAGTAGAGCCCTGCAAATCCGTGAATATCCACATTATATCTGCGGATATCTGCAGGCCATTTCTTGCAGATGCAGATCGGATACAGAGTCAAATATCTTTATCTATGCATGGCTAGAACTTTGCAAATACGCGGATATCCACGGATATCCGCATTATATCCGCATCCATGGATACAACACAGATATCTGTGCTTAAGTCAACTTAATAAAAGCCCAGCATGGATATGGCTTTTTTTAGGTCAACTTAAGCCTCCTTAAGTCGACCTAACTTGCCAGCGTAGATGCACCCGAGCTATGCCTACACTAGAAAAGTTAAGTCAACTTTGTTAAATTGACTTAATAAGGTCAACTTTAAGTCAACTTAACAAAGTTGACTTAACTTTTCTACTGTAGGCATAGCCCCTTGTCGACCTTATTAAGTTGACTTAATGCTTTAAGTAGACTTAATAAAGTTGACTTAGGTGCTAATCCCCATCCACACTGGCATTAAGTGGACTTAAGGAGTCAATTTAAGGCTTAAGTCGACCTAAAACGAGGTGTTATTAAGTCGACTTAAGCTTTCTGTCTGATTCAGAACAGAACTTAAACTAAAATCTCCTACTTTCCTAGTGAGTGCCTTAGCCAGAAACCAATAAACATTTCAGAGGATCGCTGCCACCACGTCCTATGGTTTTTTGTTAGAAAGACACCCAGGCTACATCAGCCTGAACTTCAGAAGAGGGTTAATGGTCTTTGGTCCAGAGTTAGGCACTTAGCTGCCTTTGAGGAGCAGGGCCTAGCTCACATTGCTCTCCTTGGCATTTTCTATTGGCTAGTTTAGGTGGTTCCCTGCTCAGCAAGTAGCCTTTTGTGAATCTCTTTCTTAGACACCTAACTCTCCCTAACTATGCCTGAGCACCTAATGTGGGGTGTGGATTCCACAGGGCAACGCTGAGTCTAAATCTTCTTAGTGAACATTGTCTTTTGTTTCTAAAGTTCAGCTTTCCCACATTGTTCCACCAATCTACATCAATGCTCATCTTCGTAGAGCTGCATAAGTCAAGAATTGGAGATATATATATATATATATATGTAAGAGGTTAATTCTCTCTGCTTCTCTTCTTTAGTTTCTCCCTGATGAAACTGCCTACAAAGATTTCAATTTTAATGTGTTTTTGTCAGATGGGAAGGCTTGTCCACTAGGGAATTGGACTGAAATTCACCAAATCATTTAATTTGGGTCACTAAATGACCTTCAAATGGTAAAGAATTTCAGCCACAGTAGAGTTCTGCTGGATTTCAATCACTGAATGAGTTGAATGGCTCAAAAATCCCATTACTAGTCCCCTAAACTGGCTGATGCCCCTGGCTTGATATTCTTGTTTGTCACAATGGGTAAAACAGAAGTTACACTTTCCTAAGGCAGACAAATACACAATGCAACAGAAGTTATTTATTTTCCCAACGTTTAGTATGAAAATAAGGGCTTTCTCAACTCTCTCTTGCTAATTATATGGTTTCCTTTAGCTAGGTATAATTCTTCAAGTATGATTCCTCATTTCTCCCAAGGATTACATCATTGGAGGGAACTTTCGAGCCTTTGCTTCATTCCTTGCATCCACCAATGCACCACTAAACTGACTGACACATAATCTTGGAATTTTATGGTATTCAATGCCAGACTTCAGCTACTGTTAGAAATCAAATTTCTCCACACTTATTGCATTTTATTCATTTTATACATGACAAGAGATTAAAGTTCAAATGAAATAGATTTTTCTATCCTTCTTATAGTGAAAACATTTCTAGTCTAGAAATCTTTAATTTTAGTAACTTCAACAATTGAATAATTCAAGAGAAAACATTAATACAAAGGTAAGTTTGAAAATTTAAGCACAAAAAAAGTGAGATTTTGACTGCAGCAGTTTCATTTCTATGCCCTTCTGTGTATGTTTTACTTGGCTCTGGGTGTCTTTTTTAACCAATAGAGATAGTATAGTTTCCCAGATAATCTCACTGCACATATGATAGTGGAGTCTGGATGGAGAATAGCTGGTTCAAAAGAACCCAAAAAAACCCCAAAGAAGTGACGCTACATGGAAGAGAGAGGAACTGATTAGTTCATAGAATAGAAGATTAGGGATGGAAGGGACCTCACAAGATCATCTAGTCCAATTCTCTTCTCAAAGCAGGAGCAACCCCAATTAAATCATCCTAGCCAGGGCTTTGTCAAACAGGGCCTTATAAAACTCTAAGGATGTAGATTTCATCACCTCCGTAGGTAGCCCTTTCCAGTGCTTCACCACCCACCTAGTCAAAAAGCTTAACCTAGTATTCAACCTAGATCTCCCCCACTGCAAACTGAGACCACTGCTCCTTGTTCTGTTGTCTGCCACCACAGAAAACAGCTTAGCTCCATCCTCTTTGGAACCCCGCCTTCAGTTAGCTGAAGACTGCTATGAAATTCCTCTTCACTCTTCTCTTCTGCAGGCTAAATAAGCCCAGTTTCCCCCAGCCTCCCCTAATAAATCATGTACCCCCACTTCCTAATAATTTTTGTTGTCCTTTGCAGTTTGTTCACATTCTTTTCGTAATGGAAGGCGAAAAACTGGACGCAGTACTCTATGTGTGGCCTAATCAGTGCAGAATAGAGGGAAATAATCAATCAATTTCCCTCAAACTGCTTTAAATGGTCCTGCTAACATGGCCCAATATGCTGTTACCCTTCTTGGCAATAAGGATACACTGTTGACTCATTTCCAGCTTCTTGTCCAGTTTAGCACCCAGATCCTTTTCTGCATTGAACCTCATCAATATTTTTAGGTCATTCTGTAGCCTTAATCTTCGTCCTATCTACCACTCCCCACATCATCTAGATCATTACTGAAGATGTAGAACAAAACCAGCTCCAGAACTGATTCCTCTGGCATTCTGCTTGATACCAGTTGCTAACTAAACAGAGAGCTATTGATCACCACTGTTGAGCTCAGTGATCTGGCAACTTTCTCGTCATTTTATAATCCATTCAGCCAACCCATGCTTCTTTAACTTGCTGGCAAGAATATTGTGGGAGACTGTATCAAAAGCTTTGCCAAAGTCAGCACCTCATGCTGAGTTAATGACATCTTCTTTCAGGTATTTAGAAAAGTATGGTAATTAAATCATGCTAAACCTTTATTTACAATGGATACTTTAATTGCGGCAGTCACCAAACCCAGTGTCTTTCACCTTCAGTATTTCAGAAAACTGGGCCAAAGCAATTTATTTGTTCATCATGTTTAGAACACATTACTGTTATTTATTACTCTTTGGACTTCAAAACAAACAAAGAAACAGCTCTAAGCAGGTACATAACAGACTTGTCTGTATCCTAAAATGGATGCACAGAGATTACATATAATACCTATAATAGCTAATTATTCACATTTGGATCTAGTTCAAGGCTGTCATACAGATCTGTAAAACTGTAAATGGGATAGGATCACACAATTTCAGAGAAGACATACACTGCTCATCACATCTTTTATGATTGTCCAGTTTGTTTTTATCTTTGGCCATATCCAACTCATGCTAGAAAACTCATTTCATCCTGAAAGCTTACTCCACATAAAACCTGAGAATGGGCTCCAATCTAGAAGCCATTTGTCTTCAGCTTCTAGACTCAAGTCTCCACAAAGTTTAAGAACCTCATACAAAGCCCCCTGAAGTCAATGGAAATTAAAGAAAATTTGGCTCTTTCAGATCGGTCTCAAAATGATGGTATTGGTGGTGAGTCATAACAGAACTTGTGTGTACACTGTTGGCTAGTAACAGACACTTAACCCACGTAATCACCACTGAGCTTTGAGCAGAATCCTCATAATGTGAAACCCGGTCTTTTTTTCTGTGGAAGCACCCACAGGACACATCCAGGGGCCAAAGATGTTCTCGCTCAAATACACCAATTCTATTGTATCATAGAGGTAGCTGCAGCAGTAAGCTATTATTTAGGATTCCCAGATTATTGTAACCCATTTTACATTACTCATAAAGCCAGCCATTTTGAAAGCAAACAAAAATGGTTGGTTAGTTGCACAGTTCCTGCATTTGTGTGTCCTAATTCTTATTTGTGTCTGTGTACCCATTGCTCACGTGTGAAAATTTCTCTCTAAATCCTGTAAAGTTTTTAAATATTTCAAACCGATATATTGTGTTTCCTGAGGGCTGGTCTTCCCTGATGGTGGTGGACAAAGGGAGATACACAAGATATATAATGTAGCTTGTGTACTGTCAGCACTTATTTGATCTACCGCAGTGTCTTCATGGTGCTGCATTGGCAGGAGATGCCATTCCATTGATGCTGCTTTCTGTCTTTTGAGATGTGGACTAACGGAGTCGACCAGAGAGCATTTTTCAATTAACTGAGCTGGTCTGCACAGGCCCACTCAATTGACGCCATTACTTTGATGTCTAATGCCACAACAGCGTAGACATACCTTGAGTGGAAAAAGGGTCAGGGAGAATATATACAAGCTAAAAGAAACTAGCTAGCTCATGAACTATAGAAGGAGAAATTAGGCATATTGAGCTTTTCTGATTGCTAAAATGTTATAGTGCTCTAAGAAGAGAGCAGTAATGTCATGTTGTCCCTTAGGGTATGTCTACACTTGAAGATGGGGGTGTGATTCTCAGCTTGCAGAGGCATATTTGTGCTAGCTTGATGAAAGCTAGAGCACTAAAAATAGTAGCATAGCACCAGCATCAGTGAGCAGCAGCATAGGCTAGCTTCACCAAGTACAAATCAAGCTGACGCTCAGGGGAACATACTTGACACAGCTAAGCTGTGCCACCATTTGCTGCTTCCTGGCTAAAATGGCCACATTATTATTTTTAAGTGCACTAGCTTGATGAGAACTAGCACTTGTATGTCTTTGTGAATTGGGAATTAAACACCCAGCTCCAAGTGTAGGTGTAGCCTAAGAAAATCTATGTATTTTACAGCAAAATGGCCATAACAGCATATTGGTAACTAAGTATATTCTACTGTATCTAGCTAAATCAAAATATCACATATGCATCCTAATAAGAAGTTATAAAAGTTTAAACACATTAAGGGGGAAAAAGCTCTTTTGAAATTAAAACACATTATCATTGCAAGGGAATATTCTGCAGTTTTAATTTTTTAGAAATTAAGAAAAGTTTGAAAACGCCTGGCTTAAATAGCCCTATAACACAAACTTAGGGTCGGGACCCAGCAGACCCTCAAGCACTGGGTCGCAGTCCTCCCTGCTATCATCGCCAAAAGACTGGAATGCCTTGCTCAAAGATGTAACTGTTGTGTCACGGGCATAAATGATTTTATTTCAACTTGGTCCCAAGGAAAAAAGTTTGAAAACCACTGGTTTAAGCAATTGCTATCACATTTGAATCATCTAGGCTATGTTTACACTTACTAAAATTAGTTCGAATTAGTTAGTTCCAACTAACTAATTCGAACTAATTTTAGTTAGTTTGAATTAACTTCATTTGAACTAGAAAAAATTAGTTTGAACTAAGCAAGTGCCATTCATGGCACTTGCTTAGTTCGAATTAGCAATTTCCATTGAATTCAATGGGCCGGTTAGTTCGAACTAAGCAATTAATTCTAACTAACATGGCTACATTGGTTAATTCGAACTAAATAGTTCAAATTAACCCTTACTTCAAATAGCCTATCCAAAGTTATTAGTTCGAATTAAGGAAGCCCTTAATTCAAACTAATTAAAGCCTAGTGTAGCCATGGCTTTAGTTAGTTCACATTAAGCCTCCTTAATTCGAATTAACTTGCCAGTGTAAACATAGCCCTTGTGTTGTCCTGCTACTCTCTTTCCAGGTACACTACAAAGAAGAATCAAATGCTGTAGTTTGTAGACCACACAATCATTGCAAAATGAAGGCAAGTGTCTTAAAGCGGCTGCACTCTGTTAGCAGCATATTGTGTTGCCTCAGGTAGTGGACTCTTTGCCACCCTGGCTAAGTAATATTCACATCTTACATTACAATTGGGCAAAAGGCTTTTCCACTAAGAACTGGGCTCCTCTCCTGCTTTTGTCTCTGTTAACCTTGGGCAAAAATAGAAGCAAATGGTAGCAGGTGATTGCGAGATCAGCTGCTAAATTGTGAAATAAAACAGCTTTACAGAGATCTGCTCTGCACATATGAACATTTGGCCTGCCCTGCTAAATGCAGGCCAATTCCACCATGGACGTGCTGGAGGGCTGGTGTGCACAAGCAGCCAAAGCACATTCTTCTGAATCTGAGCCCACATTTGTGTTAGCCACACTGAGAAAAATGATGAAAAGAAGGAATCTCACCCTGAAGATCTACTGTTGTGAGGGTAAATACCAATGTTCATTTGTTGTGTTAATCCAACTCCAAGTGCACACAAATCTAGACGTGCTGATAAGAGACTTGTCAAGAACAACCTGTTTTTTCTATTTTTGTCCCGCATAGTAGAATCAGTGTACAAGAAATCTCAAAGAGATATACTCCTCCTAGCTTACTACATGAGCACTCCAAAAATATTCAAAGATAGAAGGAAAAGGAACAACCTCCCGATCTTTCTTCCTTCCCAGCCTGCAGAAGAAATAGCTTGATTATCTTACAGGCAGGCTTTAGAATCATAGAATCTGGAAGGGAGCATGAGAGGTCATCGAGTCCAGTCCCCTGTGCTCATGGCAGGACCAAGTATCCTCTTAAACCATCCCTGACAGGTGCTTGTCTAACCTGCTCTTAAAAACTTCCAGTGATGGAGGTTCCACAACCTGCCTAGAGAACTTATTCCAGTTGTTAATCACCGACAGTTAGGAATTTTTTTCCTAATATCCAACCTAAACCTTCCTTGCCATAATTTAAGACCATTGCTTCTTGTCCTACCGTCGGCGATTAAAGAGAACAATTTTTCCTCTCTCCTCCTCATGACAACCTTTTAGGTACTTGAAAACTGTTATCATGTCCCCAGACTGAGAGGTGTTGCAAGTGCTTTGCAGACTCCTCTTTTCTAGACTAAACAAACCCAGCTCTTTCAATCTTCCCTCAGAAGTCAAGTGTTCCAGACCTTTAATCATTCATGTTGCTCTTCTCTGAAAGAGAATTTGTCCACATGTTTCCTGAACTAATGCGCCCAGAACTGGACACAATACTCCAGTTGTGGCCCAATCAGGATGGAGTAGAGCGGAAGAATTACTTCTCGTGCCTTACTTACAATACTCCTATTAATACATCCCAGAATGATGTTTACTTTTTTTGCAACAGTGTTACATTGTTGACTCATATTTAGTTTGTGGTCCACTATGACACCCAGATCCCTTTCTGCAGTACTCCTTCCTAGGTAGTCATTTTCCATTTTGTATGTGTGCACTGTATTCTTCTTTCCTAAGTGGAGTACCTTGCATTTGTCTTTATTGAATTTCATCTTATTAACTTCAGACCATTTCACCAGTTTATCTAAATCGTTCTGAATTGTGATCTTATCCTCTAAAGCACTTGCAACACCTCTCAGCTTTGTTTGATTATTTATGTCTGCACAAGGAAGAGTTTAGGCCCTCTTTTGGTAAAGCTATTGAACATGTCCTACTGATATCAGTGGGACAGAAGCACATGTGTAAAGGTAATCACATACTTAAGAGTGTTATTTATAAGCAGGACTTTTTTTGTGATGATACTCAGGGATACTGAGTACCAGCATCTTTTTGTGATGGTACTCCAGGGTACTGAGTACCGGCACCTTTTTTTCACAGCGATGTGACCTGGCTCCTGCCGCTGCTGCTGGCGGCCCCATGTCCCTGGTGCTTGTGGACACTGGACCTCCAGCACGTTCATGGTGGAATAAGATAAGATAAGACCAGGGCAAAGGAATGTTGTAAATAAGCTGTGGAAAAATACCAGATGTATGTGCCATTTACCTACTTAGCAAGCAAAGGTATAAAAATACTGGTTAAGCCCCTCCCAAATTGAAACCTCGTCATCAGGGCAACTGCTATGTTCGCCACCGCGAGTCATCGCTTCCCATGCTTCATGCCTGCAGTCATTTTACTGGGGTTCCCGTCTGCTAAAAGGGGTGTAAGCATTGGTGTTTTCCTATTTCTTTGCTTTCTTGTCTGTGTTTCTCAATAAATGCAGTTTGCTTTTATCTTTTATCTTGTTTCTCGGTTTTATGCCTCCTGAACCAAACGAACCTTAGGACCTGAGCTATAGGTTGTTGCCAGGGTCCTGTAACCTTCTTGTAACAGTTGTCACACCAGCTCTCTGAACAGCTTCATGTAGATGTTGGATACTTTGGAGAGGACATTGAACTTTGTGGGACTCATCAGATGATGGAGGAACAACTGTCTGCTGGTTCAATCAAGTAAAATGGTATTTCTGTACATCCCTACATAACTTGCTTTATAAACAAGAATGTCCGATGGACTGGAATGTATTTTTCTGGGTTAAAAGATCGATTCAGAAAACAATTCAGCCCTCAGCTACCTTCAGGGACTCACAGCATGTCCAAATATGAACTCAAGACTTGTTTTCCAAAAGTTCCTTTGTTTTATGGTGAGATTCACCTTGGCGAGAGGGTTTGCTCCAGGATCCTAAGTAACAACAGTTGAAGGGTAAGTCTGGATAATATGTTCAGGGGGAATTGAACATAGGCTGTGATGGAAAGACAGTGTGACCTATTGGATAAAACACTTATCTGAGACTCAGGACAGCTGGGAAAAGAACCACCAGCTGCTTCAGTCTCCCCATCTGTCAAATGGAGATACTGATACTGATGTTCTTTATAATGTACTTTGAGACCCACTGATGAAAATCACTATGCAAGATGAGGTATTATTATTTTGCATCCACTGCGCAGACAGGGGATTTCAAACAGTTGAGCCAAGAGGGGATTTACATTGATCTTATAAACGGGTTTGACCCAACTGCTTCAGTTCAATGAGGGCAGATGGCAATAGATGACTATTACGTCCCTTACGCTGAAAGAGTGACAGCAGAAAAGTTGCATACTAGCTCCACAGCATGCCTGTGAAGTGAGTTGTATTCCATCTCATCCACACTTAAATGGCCAATTACCGAGCTTGGTGCTGTTGTGGGAAGAATTTCACCTTTACACAGTTGGAGGTAATTTCTACCATAATTGTATCTGATGTTCATTGTGCCTGGAATACTGCTTTCCTACCCACTGCCTGGCTTTCACTTTTAGCTATCTTTTTCACCCATGGTTTGCTCTCAATAAACCAGGCACATTAAAATCAGAGGACCTTATGTCTGGCGGAGGTTTTTTTCTGGGGTGCATCTTGCCTTAGAACAATTTCTAATCACAAAACCTTTCTGTTTTTCCTGATAAAAGTTTAGTGAATAATATCTGTTCACATTAGTGTTTTGTCATGCCAGCACCATAGACTCAAAATGCTCACTGCGCAAACAAAACCTGAAAACACTCTTTCTTTTCTAGAGCACCATTTACCCTAAATATTCCAAGAGTAAAGTTACAGAATATTAGAACATTTCCCCAGGTCACTATTAAAAGGGTAACTTTTCAATACCATTTCAGGTTTTCATTTGTATTATATATTATTATTTATTGAGGCGGTTGCCGAAGTTGGTGCTCCTGTGAGGCTATAGGAAGACAAGGTTTTACATTTTCGGTGATCTGCTTAAGGATTCTTGAGACATACAATACTAAGCAGCTACAACTGCCACTGAAGTGAATTACACTGTGAAGTTTGGATACATAGCACTGATACATGCCTGTTGCCTAGATGAAGTAACATCAAAGTGAATTTGTGGTGAAAGGCTGCAATATTTGCCCAGCTGTAGTGGCAGAGAAATAGATTAGATCAGTAGTCATTCAGTGAGATATTGCTTATCACATCCAATCTCCACATTTTAGAATGAATTCAAGTCAATAAAACATATTTAAAATGGCTAGCTGGCTTTTAAAGCAAGGGAAGCTCTGTATTCTATACTTTCTACCTATTCTACATATGCTACTATACTTTTGAATTAATAGTCATAAATTTCATTAGCTGTTACCTTTCCTATTTTACAAATATGATTCAGAAATCAAACCGGATAATGCAAGCTTCATTTTTCATGCCTCCAGATTATTATTAATTTCTTATGCATATTTTTACAGACAGTGCTGGTTAGACTTAATTGTCTTCCAGTTAACAAGACTTTTGTTTTTTTGATTATCAGTGTCATAATACTTGAACTTAAGAGGTCAGAATCCAAAGCAATTGCTGTCTTCTCAGAGAGGAGAAACCCACCTCTTAATCAATGTCACATTCTAGCACGAATAAATGCAGCAGTGTAGCTAATGACTTAATGTGATTAGCCGTTTTGCGTTACTCAGCTTTGATTTTTTTTTTCCCTACTGTTTTCTTGAAAAGGTCATGAGCTGGCAAATTACTTACTTTAGATTATGAAATATGTCACAGGTGCCATCCCTGCTTAATTCACTGGTGTACTTCTGACAATAATACCTTCTAATGTTCTTCCAGAAACACCCTAAAGCCCTTCCTAGCGTCAGTGATACAAACGAGCAAAGATATCTACTTTCAAAGCTTAATACTAATGCAGTCACTTTCAATAATACATTGGCAAATGTAACAAAAGCAGTCCGCAGCTGTCCAAATTAAAATATATTCTGACTTTCTGCAATTTCTCTATTTTGAATTCAGGCATAGGTGTGCACGCCTGGCTTCCATTTACCCCTCCACAGACAGAGTTTGGACAACCTACCTACCTACACACTTATTTATATGGCCCACATAATCTTAGTACCAGAGGGCCATGGTGCAGATTTGAAGCAAATAGGTAGTTTCCCTTTAAAGATTGGGGAGCGGGGGGAGAGGAGACCAAGTTTCAAATTGGTGTGTGTGTGTATGTACACTCACATATAGTATGTGTATGTATGTATGTTTTGTGTGTGTGTGTTTGGTATTATATTTTGAAATCACAGATGAACTACCAGGTTTTTCAGTTAACTATGTTAAATAATCCATTCTGAGGAAACAAAATAAGACCAAGTTAATTATCCAAAAACTGAGAGAAGATTGAAGCTCACCTCTTTTACTTCATTAAAATGGATGCTATGGCTTATGCACTTTTCAGCTGGGACATATCAATACAGTTTAGACTTTGTCATGCAACATGTCATTAAATATTGCATGACTTCTTCTTTTGGAACCTGAATTCTTGATGACAACACAGGTAAATAATATGTTTCTGTTACGACATCTTGGTAAAAGCTTTTTCTTGAGAAATGTTGCAGATTATCCATCATTTTCATGCCCCTTCAGAAGACGGATTACATAAAATGAGGTCATTCAAAGTTAAGATGATGTTGAGCAGTGTAATTTCAGGTTAATTAATTGATTTTAATGTGGGTGTTACAAAGAGGAATTGCATTATAAACAGGTGAAACTAAGAAAATAGAAAGATTAAAGCAGAAAAAAAGTGGATGAAGCAATTTGCACAGGAGAGGAGACTCTTATGTACAACTACAATTGAACTTCATATGTTTTGGTTACCAACTGAAGAGTATAATGTTGGGTGCCTTAGCATGTTGTCTTCAAATTGTCATGTAGAATTTTAGCTGTGCCTTTTTTGAAAATTTGAGTCACAGTTAAACAGTTCTGGCCTGTTTTTTAGGTATGCTGAGCAATGAGAGTAGCAAGTCTTCAGCACTTCTGACAATCAAGCCAATTATCAATTCTCAAAATTTCAAGTAAAATGTCTTTTATATAATCATCTACATATTAAATCAAGCTCTGTGAAACTATAGCATTTGCATAGAATGGCTATGCAGGAGCAGGTGATTATCAGCAGGATGAATGTCTTGACAGTTGTAATTAACTTGAAAAAGTGAATAGAAATGATGCCTACTCCTGCACTCTTAAGTTGATTGACAACATGAAAGAGCTTGGAGAAAAAACAAATAGAACATTGCCAAGCATTAAGAAATATATCCATTGTCTCAAGACTATTAGGATACATGGCTTGAGCATAACCTTCTAATTAAATAGGTTAAGTAGATATGACAATATACATTCCATCAATAGCTTCGCGATGCAGTCATTAAGTCAATAGTTTCTGTGATACATTCTTTTGTGATACAGTAATTCTAATTAAATTCATTATTTGTCAACTAAAAGCTACGTGCTGCCCGAGTCACAAATCTCATTGGTCTCAATCAAGACAATTTTTTTTTCAGTATAATACCCTAGCTCTAAACTTGGGCTTGGGGTATATTTCACAATAACGGCCATCTTCTGTGGAGACAGGTGGTCTGACCTGAGCCAGTAGAGTGACCAGATGTCTCTATTTTATAGGGAGAGTGCCAATATTTGGGACTGTCTTGCATAGAAGCCTATTACCTCCCACCCTGTGTCCTAATTTTTCACACTTGCTAACTGGTCACAATATAAACCAGACTTCATATTTATTTATTGTCCTGGAAATGTATTACAGTAATGTCACTTATATGTCAGTGTCTATACAAATAAGGTAATACATTGCTAGCAGAAGAATGACTCTGCTAGCACTAGTGTTTAGCCCCACAAGTCTGCCTGGTAGAAACTACACATTTCCCAGAACCAATGTAAGACTCAAAGTTAGCCTAGTCCTCATTCATGTATTACTTTGCTATGCCATCTCATTAACTAACTTAATTCAAGTGTGCCTTACTAAACATTACAATCCACATTTTCAAAAGTGACTAATGGTTCGGGGTACCTTAATTTTAGGGTGACCAAGCTGTCACCCTTTTAAGAAACCTGTTTTTCTGAGGGCACATTCTTAGCACTTTCTGAAAATCAAGGCAGCTCATGTTGGGTACTCAAAAATTAAGACACCTAAAATCACTAGACACATTGGAAAATGCAAGCATGCAAGTACAACTGGAGTTGAATTACCATGCCCATGATAAAAAATATGGAATGTTATCTCTGTGCCCATGATAAAACATGAAAACATACATCAAAACATATGAGGAATTATATCAACAGATTGGTTAAAAACACCTGAGGGATCAATATTTTCTACCATAGTCACTTGTATGTGCATCAATTGCACAGAGCCTATGGCTGGTTGAAAACTTGGTGCTAAACAAATAAGACAAAGTGGTTTGATAAAATATGAAGAATCAACATCCAAGTGAAAACTTAATGTAGATTTTGAAAGGGGTTGGGCTTCTGTGATTCTTTTTCTAACACATTTGTTCTCATTACACTTAATCTATATGAGTGAATTAGATAACTTGTAACATGGCAAGTGTTATACAGGTGCTTTTGTTTTTTGTGTTTGTCAAGCAACAGCTCTCAATTGACAAATAGCCTGACAACCTAGAGCACCTTATATGTTTGCACAACTTTGGAATGAGAATGATATAGCTGGGAATGAAGCTAATATTTACTGCTGCTTTTCCTTGACAGTGCTGAAAAATATTGCCAAAATTATTTCATAGTTCAGGAATTGAAAAAGAAAAAAAGATGAGCATGTTTCTTCCTATATAGTTTTAACCATTTTGAACTTTGTAATTTTCTTTTATTTTTATGTCATAGTAAATCATACACCCTTTAGTTCAGACAGTAAATTTGGTAAACAGAATGGTCATTTCACGAAGTCTTGCAAAACAAAATTCACAATCCAAAACAATAAACAATAAATAAACTATATATATAAAATCCAACATAACAGCCTAAAACGTTAGAGTTGCATCACTGAAAAACACTACCCATCTTGAGCACATGCCTTCTTCTCCCCATGTATCACAGTATCTTAGCATTCTGTAAGTTTTAATACATCTATCCTCCAAATACCCCTGTGTGATAGGTGCAACAGCATCCCCCTCTTGCAGACAGGGAACTGACGCACCGAGACACACAATCCAATAACATGTTTCCAAAACCTAAACAAAACATCTCTGACTCTTTTTAATTCTATAGATTTTATAGCATTTCATAGAAAATCCACTTGAATTTCTTCAGAATCATAGGCTATGGCAACACTTACAAAAGCTAGTTCGAATTAGTTAATTCGAACTAACTAATTCAAACTAATTTTAGTTAGTTCGAATTAACTTAATTCGAACTAGCATGGCCCTACTCGAATGCTAGCCTGAACTAAATATGGCCATACAGGGCACTTGCTTAGTTCGAATTAGTCCGTTTCAGGAAGGTCAATCTGCCGATTAGTTCAAACTAAGCAGTTAGTTCAAACTAATATTACCACTTTGACTTCATTCCAACTAACTATTTCGAATTAAGGGTTAGTTCAAACTAAGCAATCGAATTTATTAGTTCGAATTAAGGAAGCCCTTAATTCAAACTAATGAAAGCCTAGTGTGGCCAAGGCTTAAATTAGTTCAAATTAAGCTTCCTTAATTCGAACTAACTTGCAAGTGTAGACATAGCCTAATACTGTCTTGACGCTTAATACACTCTGTGTAACTTTTCCATATTGGTGAACTTTCTGGGAGAGCCTTCTTAACATAGACATTGTCATCTTATTTGCATAGTACCTATCTTTATGCTTTATGCTTATCACTGCTCATGACCGTGCATATGGCATTCCTCACACACGTAGGCGTATCCACTTCAGTGTCAACTTTTCCATTTCCAATGTTTTTTTCAGTGTTATCTTCATAGCATATGTCTATAGAGTTCAAATAGGTATTGTGTTTTGTATTGTTTAGGATGTATTCACATACATACATTCTTCGTAATTCTACCCAATCAATTATATTTGTTTGCTACTGCTATATTACCAGAATATACATGATTTTCCATTCCAAGGAATAAATGTAACATGAAAAATAACTGTATGAGTCAAACAGTTATAAGTGGTGGCTGCACAATCTTGATCCCTGATAATCCATCATAACATCCAAGGGACAAAGTTTTAAAGAAAAAAGTGCTTTACTTAAGAAAACGTCAAAAGAAAGTTTTTCTTTTACCACCTTCTCATTGGTTATGTCAGAATATACAACTCTTTGAATCTCACCAGTATCTCAGAACAATGGGAGACACAGAATACTGCAAGATGAGGTTGCCATAGCTGGAAGATTCACAGTACCTTTTAAAAATTGGAGCGTACACCTGTTTTCTTTATAAAGATCACAAAACAACTTGAAAATAAAGTGCTTGTTGACAAAAGCCATATTTTTAATGGCAATGGCTGACAGGTTGTTTTTTCTTTTCACGTGTGTGTTTTTTAAGAGTCTGTGAGTATAAATTGCAATGGCCAGTTATATTTGAAGTGATAATGATAATTTTCTTACGCGTTTTAAAAATGTATATTAAAGTGACAGTTTCTACAATTAGATAAACAGCTACTAGTACAGGGGTCAGCAACCTTTGACGGCCCCTGTGCCAGCCCTGCCCACCTCACCTTAAGCAGGTGCCAGGGGCAGGGCCAAAAGGGGGTGGGGCCAGGCTTCCAGTGCCCTGCCGGCCAGGACCTGGGCTGGAATCCCCCAGCGGGTGGCCTCTGGTTTCCGGCCCCGGGGATGACTCCCATCCACAGGGCGGCCCACGGCTGAGGGCCTCTGCTAGACGGAAGGAGCGGAGCGGGTCACATTGCCCCTCCCCGGCTGGCCGAGAGTTGTGGCACTGCGGCACAGCTGCCCTGGCCATGGCTGGCAGGAGGACAGGTCGGCTTGGCCCACCCAGAGCCGCCGCTGCTGGCGGGAGCCGGGGCCGGGAACCGGAGGCTGCCCGCCAGCAGCAGCGGCTCCGGCTGGGCCGGGCTGACCCGCCCCTTGCCGGAGATGGCTGGAGCCGGTTCTGCCCCGCCAGCAGTGGTGCGGCTCTGGGCAGGCAGGTCGATGCGACCCGCTCTGCTCCCTTCCATTCCCATCCTGCCGTCCAGCAGGGGGTGGGGCCAGCAGGGGCCCTCAGCCACGGGGCCAGCGGGGGGGCCTGAGCAGCACCGCGTGCCAGGGGTTGCCGACCCCTGAACTAGTATATTTCATTTTAGCTCTGCTAATAATAAATGGCTAAAGCCAAGCAATGTCTTTATGTCACAAGAGAAAAATCAGGAAATCAATTTGCGCATATGTAATCTAGCCTTCTGAAGACTAAGACACACAAGATTAGACTCATGATGTCTACAGTTAAAGCTCAGACACTTTTGTTTTTCATGTTTGTTTGTGTCCCAAAGGTCTTCAGATGAAACCCTCTAGGGTAAAATATTTGCATCTAATTTCAGATCCACTCAAATTGGCTATTTCTACACTGGAAAAGTTACGTCGACTTTTGTTAAGTCGACTTTAGTAAGGTCGACTTTAAGTCGACTTAAAATCAACCTTATTAAAGTCAACTTAACAACTGGCAACACTTTAAGTCGACTTAGTCCAGTTTGTTAAGTCGACCTAACTGCCCTTAGGTCGACTTAACAAAGTGGACTTATGTGTCCACAGTGGGCTTAGGTTAACCTAAGGAAGGTTAGGTTGACCTAAGGAGGCTTAAGGCGACCTAATGAGTGGTAGTTATAAAGTCAACTTAAGCTTTCATTAAGTCGACTTAAGGAATTTCTTAAGTCGACTTAATGAAAGCCTAGTGTGGACGTTGCTTAATTTAAATCGACTTAAGCCTCCTTAAGTCGACTTAAATTGCCAGTGTAGTCATAGCCATTGAGCTTTGGGTTCAAGGTACAGTATATATTTGGAAAAATACAATATATGAGTGTTGAAGATCCAACGGTGTAAATAATTTCAAGTGTATGATGAAGTGGGATTTTCTCCCATGGAGCCTCATGCAATACATAAACTTGTTAGTCTTTAAAAGTGCCACCAGACTCTTTGTTTATTTTACTGAACTAGATTAACACAGCTATCCTTTTGGAACTTGGAAATGATTGTTTATTATGCTCTGAAAGTTGCCTAAGCCATTCCAGAAGTTCAGCCAGGGGTATAACTTCTCATGTCTCTCCTAAAATTGGGTTCAGAGGTTGATGAATGTAGATGGCTACTAGATTAAGAAAGGTTGAGATAGCTAATGTGCAAATGTCCATAAACTTCATGACAAGTTTAAATGTTCAAACTTTAACAAGTCAGTCACAGGCACAAATAATGTTCATTAATCCTTTGTGTTTATAAACCACTCTTGTATGTACACAAATGTGTATATGTATCTTATTGGGGTACCTAAGTGCACCTGTTCTACATATACAAGAGCAAAGTCTGAAAATTTGGACATGACTATGTTTAAACTCACTTGTACCTAAAATAGCATTAGGCATCTCTGATGACCAGATGACAGATAAAACACAAGCACATTGTTTTTAGCAATGCATGTGATAAATTCAAAGCATATTCACAGTACATAGACAGCAGACCAAAAATCCCTCGTGCATACTTACCTTCCTGATCCGTCACTGCCAACGGCTCACTAAGACATGCTGTGTGCTACAGTATTTATAGACAGCATGAATCATATACCTTTTCATGAATCATGGGTCTTTTACCCCGATGTAGCTACTAAAATTCTACCAGCAAACCTTTCTGAAATCAAGATTGGGCTTTCTCTGATGTTAAGAATGTATTTGTGATATTACAGTTAAAGGCGTGTTAGCTTTTTCCATTATAAACCCCTCTTTTGATAGCTAATGTGCTAGTAAAGGAATCATGGATTCATCATGTTGTATAATTGCTGTAAGCCACACTTCCTTCTTCTCTCCCCCTACCCTGCCCCCAGCTGAAACCTATCACACAATATTGGTTTGAATCAAGAACTATATTTCATTGATCAATGATGTCATACTTCAGCCCTCTGAGTGTTTTACAATGATTAATATGATATTCCTATAGTAGGATATGTCAGGGTATGAAACACATGCTGAGAACACATAAATATTCTGTAAAAGAAATCCTGGACCAGCAATATTGCATTCATATTACACAGGTGCATTCTAGTAGGTGCTCATTTCATCTATTATTCCTTTGGCAGGGGCCAAGTCTGCATTTAATTAACTGAACGACTTGAGCCATCCAATTCTTGTTGCTACTAATGTATCACCATTAGAACAAACTGTAACCATAGAAACTGCTCAATCTATCATAATTCATAAACTGAAGTAGGCTGGCTTTTTATTTTATAGAATCCTTGAATTTCTGTGACATGCAGATGGACATTTATTGTCATGCTAAATTGGGATTTGGTAATCTTGGAATAAAAAATGATTGAGGTGCTCATTTAAATGAGATTTCTTTGTAAGAAGACTATCATTTTAGGTCTTCATGCCAAGTTTCCGTCATTCTCTGATCCCTCTCATTTGTGTGTAGTTAGGGAGGTATTCATGCATAGAGGCACTAACGTGAAACTCTGAAATAAAACCCCTCCCTGTCTTAATTTTCAAATATTGCATTTATTTATTAGATGGATTAACAAGCAGATTTCTTTTCTAAATTATCATACTGCAGTAGAGATCTATGGTAATGTCCAAGTTATTTCACCAATCTTCTGTAACTCTGTGACACTATATCCTGTGTTAAGGTCTAACAGCTCATGATTTCTTGTTCCACAATGTTAGGCAGCCCAGAAATTAACTCCTGTGTGTTGCTGTAGTACACAGTAGTTGTACCTAGCTCAGAGATAACCCTATAAGTAGCTCAGTATTATTTGCCACTAATTTACAGCAGATAATTTAGGGTATTTAGAAAATCCCACATGGAATATTATTAAGAAGTCAGACAACATGTATTTTAAGCAAGTGAGTATGTACCCTTAACTAATCCACCAAGTGAATAAATCTAATAAATTCAAAGTCACCAATCTACACCTATAATGTATTGAATATCTATTTTATTGCCAAGGCTAAAATAAACTTCTTTCCCCCTGCCTTTATGTGAGGCTGAGAGAGATGCATTCCTACCTTTCTGCCACCGAGTATAAAATATCTATAAATGCCTGTCAAAAGCTTTGGACTCCTCCTTTCTGTAGAGAAGGAAGCAATTCCATAACACCAACAACAGAAATCGAAATTTGAATTCTTGAAAAACTATAAATAAGCCAGAGGATATGAACTGATAGCGTCTGGAGAAAATCAAGCCAAACCACCTATAGTTAATATTCCAATGAGCATTCTGGGGTGATTATAATGAAATCCTGACATACTTTCCCTTAGAAGGGAGTTTACTTGAAGAACAGTTGTTTTCGCCTTGTTACCTTTCTTGTGGCACAATAATATAGCACTAGGCATTCAATTATACTCCACTGTTCACAAGAGAGTACCTAGGCATACATCCAAAAGATGTATTTATTTTCTCCAAACAAGTCCATGCTCACTTTCAGCTGAGACTGAATCGGTTTCTTGCACTGCCGCTCTGTCTGAATGCCACTGCTTTTGATCTATTCTGACTGCATTTACAATATGTGATAAAGTGAGGCTAGATGGCTACCAGAGCGTAGTCCAAGGCAGATACATGAGCCCTGAACTGTTAAAAGCGTCTTCCCTGTGGAGTTAATGCAGGGCAATTAGAGACACCTGGACCCAATTAAAGGGTGGTGCCAGGTCTACAAAAGAAGCTTGCCCTGCCAGAAGGGTGGGGGTTGTGAAGGAGAGGAGTTGAGTTGAGTTGGGTTGGGTTGGGTTGGGTTGGGTTGGGTTGGAGTGGAGTGGAGTGGAGTGGAAAAGAAAAGAAAAGAAAAGAAAAGAAAAGAAAAGAAGGGAGAGGGAAGGAGGAAAACAAAACAAAGCAAGGGAACCACCAGGAGGTTTGAGGCTTCTCTGGGGCTAGTGGGAGAGCCTTCCTCCTCACCCAGCTAGGAAGCTGCGGAGGGAGCACCGGCCCAGCCCACTGGGGAAACTATCAGAAAGGGGACCCACTGGGCTTAAGCCCAGGGCTCCCTGGCCTCCCTGACAGAGGGAGAGGGACTGGGGCTGGGTTTACAGCAGGCCTCTACCGCCAGGAGATTCATCGGCTGCTGGGCAATTGGCCCCCTGAGGAGAGCGCCTTGCCACAAATAATATACACCTACTGAAGGAGATGATGATGGTGCACGTGTCCATGATTACCAGGAACCAATCTTTAAAGGGCCAGGCCTTTAATGCTGATTTTGAGTCATTTCCGATTTCATTTTGCAATCAGTGAAATAAGCTAATGAATAACATTGATTTAGCAAGTCTTCAGGTATGAAAATACTAAGTATTTTCACTTAAATCTGCCACCATCCTCCAAGGATGTTACCAGTATAAAACAATCTATTGTTTTACTCAAGTTGCAGAATGCTGCATTCACACTGCAAGCACTGGCCATCTCAACTGTGCTATCTGGTTTTCACCCTATATTAGATAGTGACACCTGAAGTCACTTTATGCTTTAGCTTTTAAACGCATCTTCCTTTTTACCTATTAAATTACTGTTAGCTCACATTGTTATCAGGATCTGCTCAACTACTAAAAAAAACACTTGTCTTTCAGCTGCCTTTAATTACCATCTTAAAACATTAAAACTTGCTCTGATGTGGAAAATGTAAATCACAGAGAATAAAGGAAAGACCATGGCATACTGTTCCTGCAATATTTTACCTTCCTACTTCCTATGTCATTAAATAAATGTTCCCTCTTAAACCTTCTGTTTGATTACTAAGTTGTGAAAAAACCAAAAGAATAATACAGTTTCTGGGTATGGTATTGTAAACAACTCACACTGGACTCCCCCAGTGGTCTACTCCTCGTCCCCCACCAGGCATATGCAGACTGACTTTAAGTATCATCAGTGCAGTTTATTTGTGTTCAGTAACTCACCAACAACTTTAAACAAAGAAGCACAGGACTAACAGCCTCAGGAACTCTACCAGCCCAGCCTCAAGTCTCCTACAAGCAACTTCTCCATCAGTTGCCTGTCTTGCTCGCTCCTCCCTTTCTACTTCCTGCTTGGGAGCTTTATGGGGCCTGCCCACCAGCTGCTCTCATTAGCTCCCTAGCCAGCCAGCTAGTCCAGCTGTCTTCACTTAATTAGGGCCCTTGAGCAGGGGCTAGCTCAGCACCCTACTTCAAGTACATATCGATTTTCTAGCTCCTGTAACACAATCTACAGCTTGTTTTATCATTGGGACTCGATGACTCAAAGAACTGGTGATGGATTACAGTGTGATACCTTTCACCAGCTCAAAGTAACTGAAAATGGCTACCATTTGATGGATGGTGAGTGATTGAAGTGAAACGGATAGATCTGGGAACGCACAGCAAAACATTTTTTGCAAGTTTGAATTAAAACTAAACCACTTTGGTTGCCCTCATGTCTCTTTTTGTGTTCTCGCAACAAGGACACTTGAGCGATGGAGTTTACTTGCATGAACACTTATACAAAATAAACTTTAAACTCACAAAAAGATTTATATTAAGTGATATACTTTATCACTCTGAGAGAAATAGGAAAAATTGCTTCACATAGTGGAGGACAGATGAGCCAAAATCTCTTCTTGAAGACCTGAATATTAAATGGGTCACAGACAAATAGCTGATCCAGATTTGGGGCAAAAAGGTACACGCCAGCTAAAGTAGCTTAGTACATAGTGCTGTTCATTCTTTACTTCTATAGCTTGGAGGCACCAAGCAGGTTTCCCCTTCAACGCTCTAGAGTTTACATCAAAAGAGAGGAGCATATGGGGCTTGGTATCTTTGGCTATGTCTAT
Organism: Pelusios castaneus; assembly: GCA_007922175.1. Taxonomy (NCBI): domain Eukaryota; kingdom Metazoa; phylum Chordata; order Testudines; family Pelomedusidae; genus Pelusios; species Pelusios castaneus. Next base: position 13,968,886 of record ML685770.1, read on the forward strand.
ACTTACAAAAGCTAGTTCGAAATAGGTAATTCAAACTAATTTTAGTTAGACAACAGAGTCTTGTGTCACTTTTAAAGACTAACAGATTTATTAATCGCGCTGAAGCGTCTGACGAAGTGGGATTTTCTCCCACGAAAGCTCATGCGATTAATAAATCTGTTAGTCTTTAAAAGTGACACAAGACTCTGTTGTCTTTCTACAATAGACTAACACGGCTACCCCTTTGGAATTTAATTTTAGTTAGTTCGAATTAACTTAATTCGAACTAGCATGGCCCCATTAGAATGTTAGTTCGAACTAGCCATGTCCATGCAGGGCACTTGCTTAGTTCGAATTAGTCAGTTGCATGAAGATCAATCTGCCGATTAGTTCAAACTAAGCAGTTAGTTTGAACTAATATGGCCACACTGACTTAATTTGAACTAACTGTTTTGAATTAAGGATTAGTTTGAACTAAGCAATCGTATTTATTAGTTTGAATTAAGGAAGCCCTTAATTTGAACTAATGAAAGCCTAATGTGGCCAAGGCTTAAGTTAGTTTGAATTAAGCCTCCTTCATTCAAACTAACTTGCAAGTGTAGACATAGCCTTTGAGACTACTGTGACAGGTACATTAGCAAAGACAAATAGACAAGATATATCAATCATGTGAGCTCAGCATCTTTCAGAGGAAAAAATGGTATCTTTTTATATCAGCAGAGACCAAACCTGTAACCTTTAGTACCAAAAGCACAGCCCTATGTCTATCTGAATGCTACACTATAGGTTTCACATAGATAATCTTCAAATTCAGACACGCAACTGGGGAAGATGTGTACATAGAACTGCAAGAACCACTCACAACTGGGAAAGATGTGGTCATAGAACTACAAGAACCACTTTCCTTCAAGTGGAAATAAAAACTCTCCTCCATTGCAAAAGAAGAAATGTTCATTATTTATTCCTGAAAACTTCAGGACCGTGGATAAATTAAAAACTTGGCTATAGAAAATGCACAAAAATGCAGTATAGATATAAAGTGTACGCACTCCAACCACTAGCCAATCCCTGTTAAACCCATTAACACTGAAGGAGACCTAGCCACCCATGCTGATGCTACAGATTCTTAGATGACTTATAGGAGAAAATGGTTGAGGATAATAGTCTGATACACAAATAGATTCAGGGCTTGTCTACACTGAAAACGCTGCGTCGATCCCCATGGATTGATGCAATGGGATTGATTGAATGGCCAGTGTAGACCCGCTCAATCAATCCTGGAAGCATTCTCCTGTCAACTCAGTAATTCCACCCCTCCAAGTGTAGTGCTGCATTGACAGGAGAGCCTTTCAGCTCGACGCAGCCGAATAAAGACACGGCAGTGAAAGTAACTAAGTCAATGGGAGATACACATTCTGTGGCATGCAGATTGCGTCTCTCTCATCGACTTAGCCCCACAATGTAGACTAGGTCTCAGACACAGAGGCTATGTCTACACTTACTAAAATTAGTTTGAATTAGTTAGTTCGAACTAACTAATTCAAACTAATTTTAGTTAGTTCGAATTAACTTAATTCGAACTAACTAAAATTATTTCGAACTAAGCAAGTGCCATTCATGGTACTTGCTTAGTTCGAATTAGCGATTTCCATTGATTTCAATGGGCTGGTTAGTTTGAACTAAGAAATTAGCTTAGCCTTAGCTTTCATCTCCTCTAGCTGGAAGGAAATGCCTGATGAGAGATCGGTATTGTTAAAGCACAGATTTTTCTAAATGAAACTTAGAGACATTCACTTGATCGTAATAATTATTTTAGTATAAATCAATGCTTAACAAAACTTTCTTTTCCTCTTGTTCTTTTATTTTTTCTATTTTGGTTTCATACCTCCTGCCTCGTCCATGTTTCTTTTTTTTCAAAAGTCTCAAAAAAGAATGATGCCACTTGATTAATATAGCCATCTAAAGCTCATTCATCATCTGATCATCTACAAAGCATTTTAAGATGTCCTGGCAGCTCCAATCAAATTATCTTGACCTGTACATGCCAGCATAAGCCTCTGGAAATACATGTATCATGTTCGGTCTTTCAAGGGAAAGAATTAGATAAAGATAAAAATAAAAACATCATTGCATCAGACAAATCAAGTGCTTCCTTTAGGAAACTGTTTTAGGACTTCCTTAAGTACAATTCTTCTGTTAGAAGGAAGGAAGGAAGGAAATACCCTCTATTTTTCTCAGGTCTCTTCCTCATAGGTTTCCCGTTCAGTTAGAGTTCACTGCTTAGCCTTTCCTTTATACATATTCTAACATGCATCTTCTGTTTCAACAATCTCAGACCAACTTTACTCTCTGCAAGGTTTTTTAATTTATGTTGGGAAATTTTTTTATCAGAAATTGGTTCTTTGATACATCATAGAGTTCATGTAGCCAAAACGTTAAAAGAGAGTTCCAAAGGCATCTTGAAGATATGGATGTCCAATTTCCATTAAGTGACCACAGAATGGTAGTGAATATACCACAGGTCTGTTACTCAAGACTTCAAATAGCCCTTAGAAGCAGAGCTGTTTGGAATTTTTCTCAACAAAACTTTTTGAGAGAAAATGCTGATTTGCAAAATAAAATATTTTTTTCTGGAAATATCTAAGATTTAACAAAAATTTAGTTGGTAATATTTATCAGCTGTAGGATTGAAGTTCTATTCAGAGAAAGATCTGCCCCAGTAAAATCAATTGCTTTGTGTCTAGGGCACTCATCTGTGATGTGGGAGACCCCCATGTTCACATATATGCTCCAAATCAGGCTTGGGTTGTTCATAGTGAAATCTATTTCTGCTCCACCTTAAACTAGCTTCCTAACGGTCCAAATGAGCCATCAAGAATAGCTGATATTTTCACTTCTGCAAATCCACCTAGTTTTAGCTTGCTAGTATGCATGAGGGCCCTGATATTTTTTTCTGTTGTTTACTCTTGTCTAGGGTAAAATATGTGAAAATTATCATGAGAAACAAAGACTTTTCTTTGCAATAGGGATAAAAAATTAATTAAGAGCAAAATTGAGGATTCCCAACAACTCTGCCTAATGATACATTTATTGATTTTGGAGGGAAGAAATCTGCTTGCCCACCCCACCCCCCACCCCCCATTGGTTAAAACCCATTTGAAAAATAGTTGAACTCATAGCTCAGATTATATGTATGCCTTTACAGTGCTTTGCATAGTTATTAATAGCAATAACAATAAACAGTAATAAAAGTAATTCCAAAGACAGGCAGTGAAGCTCGGATTGTAAACCTGCCAGAAAAAAAATCAATGGCACAATTCCATTTGACTTCAGAGGTAGCAACATGGCATGGGCAGAGTTTGGGTGGGTATGGAGGGACATTGCCCCCCCAAACTTATGATGATTTTGTTAGGACTAATCTTTTGTCAGGGCCTGCAGCTGACTTGGGTTGGCCTGGCAAAAAAAAAGAAAAGCACTTCTGGCTTTCAGTCATGTGACTGGAAGCCAGAAGTTCAGGAAAGCAACTGGCTAAGAAATTAGGCAGCCTGATGCTCCATTTGCCAAGGTAGCTTAGCGGAGCATTGATAGCAGAATAAGCTGACTAGCTAGACATATGTATGTAACCTTCTGACCTCTTACCTCATCCCCACCCAATTAAGCAGTCATACTCCGCCTACCTGGACACCTGTCGCATCTAATCTTTTCAGCTTCCATTCGGCGTCTGCTATTCTGAAATGACCAGTGAAAAAATCTAGCTCTGAATGTGTGACTACACCATGTAAAGGCAATGAAAGACAAAACTTCTGCTTCCATTTCAATTAGTATCCTTCTGCATGCTGCTTTTATAATCTTATCATACGAAACAGTAAAAATACTGAAGGACCCATTCTTACAGTCGAAAAGTTTTATCAAATGAAGCTCTGACTCAAACATGAAAGTTCAGTAAGAAAATTGAAGAACATCTGCATTGCTCACTTTGTACTAAATAAGCCCTTCATGGTTTTCTTTGTGCTTCTGGATGAGCTTAGAATCAGCAGCCATTATTTCTTACTCAAAATAACATTATTATGTTCTTACAATACCCAAGGGGTTCAGAAACTGGTTAAGATCTGTTCTCACTAAATGCTACTTTAGTCTCTGGCATTCAGCTTATAATGCTCGCCATGTTCTACAGGATTTCTCTGAAAAGATTATTAATTCTTGTCCAAACAAAGGAGCATTAACAGGAACCAAGGTTTTCCACAGCAATTTTCAAAGGCAAACTATGCTAAATGTATAGTACATTTCTGGCAAAATATGTTGCTCTTTGGCTATCCTTTGTGGAAAAGCCTGAAAGAATTTAGTAGAGAACAATAAGCTTTCTATACATTATTTAGCCTTCCTGTGTGTGTGTGTGTGTGTGTGTGTGTGTGTGTGTGTGTGTGTGTGTATATATATATATATATATATGTATCCCTGCAATAGAATTCTCAGACAACAACTTCATTAAGCGAGAACAGATCAATACTCAAGGGGAAAATACATTTCAGGAATAATGTAACTGTTCCCTTCTCCACCCCCAAAACAGTTTATAGCCAAGAAATTAATGATTACTGTTAAACTGAACAGAAATCCAAAGTAGTACAGAAATACGAAATTGGGGACCCAAACCACTTTAACACCCCTTGTATTGACGCAGTAACTATATAATGATGGGATTTTAGTGCTTGTGGTCTTAAAGAGTATGAAACTGATTTTTAAAGAAATATTCTATTTTTTCCCTCCTCACTAGTGTCACCATTTTGCAAATATTTACATGGTTAGTCCTAAATCCCACAAATAACCAACCTGAGGTCAATGAGACTAGTCACGTGAGTAAGAATTATTCACGTAAACAGATTTTGGTGGATTGATCCACTAATGTTATTAGCACTAAAATACATTATGATACAAATTAATCTTCCAATGTGGTCATTGTAACTGCTCTGCAGGAGAAATTATACTGTCAATTCAAGTATGTTTGATATTGTAAATATTTCAAAATGCAAGCAGCGAGAATTTCATCAACAAAGTAATTACTCTTTTGGACTCAAACATTGTCAATAGAATGATAATTATTTCATGTTAAGGTTTACTCAGCTTATGCTGTAAATAAAAAAAAGGTTATGTAACATTTTTGTGTGCATATGCAAAGGCTTCTTTGCAAATGTAAAATTCCCCTGGCGATTTTATATTTTCTAAAGAAAGAAAACCAAAAGGCATATGTCAACAGTAGGCATTAAATGCTTGCAACATTTTAGCTTTTAAAATTAATTTGCTTTCTAGCCAGAGGCATTAAACATACACCATAAACCACAAAGGAAAGACACTTTTCCCCCTCCCTAAAAATTTCCATTAGAATGAAATTAGTACTTGTGGAAAGTGCCAGAATGATGCAGCGCACGTGCGCGCGCACACACACACACACACACACCAGCAAACATAGTGCAAGTAGAAAACTGTTAAAACATTTGAGCACTTCTGAACACACCAAATTCCTGGTGGGGGCCCGTTAGTCAGGGATGTGTCTGTCCTACTTTGTATTGCCTTCATGAAGAAATTCCTGTGAACATGGAGTGTGGTTCACATGAACATTTGAAAACTGGCATTTGGAATTGCAGGTTTATTCATACAACATGGGCTATGATAACACAAGACTCCCCACACTGTCAGACCAGTCTACATCTGCCTAATCTGGAAGAACCACTTCCATACAGTATATCTAAACTGCAGAGTAATCTCTCATTACATACATAGACTCAAGTAACTTTTCTCAAATTGAACTAATACTTGAGCTGCTGTGTCAATACTGGTGCTGCACTCACTCGTTTGTGGCACTAAGACGTCTAGGCTCATATCTCATGTTTCTTTGCGTTTGTAGGACATTGACCCACTCGATAAATTCTTTCCCAGAAAATTGTGGGAGAACTTGTCTGTCCTTTCGAGGCCCATGGTGGGAATTGTGGGAAGGTATTGGAAGACTAGTGTCATTCAAGTGGAGCTTACCTTATTACATACTTCAGAGTGGTTGTGTTCACAACTGACAACTTGCGCTCACTTGAGTTTTTCATGACACGCCAGTCAACTCAAGTTAAAAGCGGAACTATAATCAAGTTATGGATTTTTGTGTGTGGATTGGACTTGATTAGGAGCAACACATGAGTTATGACTTGAGTTCACTTTGCAGTGAAGACAAGCCACACGTCATCTTCAGATCTTTGCTTCTCTACTGAGACTGCCAACAAGGATATCTATGTCTATTGATTTTCTTTTATTTTTTGTTATCCAGATTCCTGTTCCTTAGACATTTGGAATAAGGGTGTGAGGGATTTTTCACAGACAATGGGCAGCTAGGTGTCCAACTCCCATTGAAGGTCACTATCTCTTTGAGACTTTGGAAATCTATTCCTAAATCAAAGACCACAGTAGATTTGAAATAAGCCACCAGCTAGTGAATGAAATATCATAACGAAAATCTAAAGGGTTGTCTACTCTATGCTGCAGTGCAGACTGTGGTGTTGTGAATTGCAGTGTACCAAAATGTTGTGATCCCATTGCCAGATGTGGATGCTACTGGCACTATCTACAAGATAACTAATTTGCATCAACATAGTCCTATGAAAAACAGAACATCATCTTAAATACTTGAGAATGAAGACAATTCTTTATTTTGTTTAAACTGATTTTTTCATTCCATATTCATCAACTGTTAATATCAGATCTATTACTTGATCCTACATTCATGACAGTCTTCACAAAACTGTTTTCTTTTCCCAAGCATAACTGTTTTCATTATGAAAACATTGTGTTTTCAGATTGGGAACATGGTGATTTCATTGGGGTTTTTTCAGCCAAGTTTCAGTTTCCAAATAACTTTAAAAACCAGAGAATTTCTTTGGGTGCCATTTGGCATAGCCCTACTAATAAAAGCCTGTGTCTATACTAGCATTTTCTTAAAATTCTTCATTGTTGCATAAAGAGCATAGCAGCTCCAGTGGTGTAGCACCAACACCTAGCACAATGGGATCTCAGTCCATGTCTGAATCTCCTACCCCTCAAAACAGAGGTTCTGAAAGGTTTTGTTGTGTCACACACAACCGTGCTCAACACAGTGCCCCCTACTGCCAAACAGTCCCCATCACTCCTGCCATAAAACCCCCTGCTATTGCCCCAAAGTCCTCCACCACTGCAAAGCGTCCCCCCCCCCCCAACCAGGAAGCTGCAGCCACAGAAAGCTACTACCATGCTCCAGCTTCTTGTGAGGGTCAGCTCCCAGCAGTTGAGAACCACTGACCAAAAGCAATACAAAGAATAAATATTAGAACAGCAGTGAAAGAACTGGGGTAGACCAGTTGTATTTTTACCACCGTGTCATCTAACCCTGAACAGAACAGATCTTGACAATATAGCATGGAAGGTTCAGATGGATGGCTTCAGCTTTTGTTTTTACCATTGCTATGACTGATGCGGCTGTACCACTAAAATCTGGGGGGAATTATTGTTATTTAAAGCATATTACGGCTATTTATCATTTATGCTGTGGTAACACTTAGAGGGCAAATATGACCGGGGCCCCACAGTCCTAGATGAAGTACGAACACACAGCAAATGCCAGTATCTACAGGGAACCCAGAAAAGATTTAATAGTGAAATGGTTTCAAATGTGTTTCATTCCCAGCAACACATTTTAGAGGATTAATTACAAGATTCACAATACACAACATAGGCAAATTTTCACCTGAAGCAGTGACTATGAGTCTGAAAAAGTAATAAGATTCAGACAGTGAAGTTCATTGAAGGTCAGGGAAGAAGTATGGTTTTGCAATTAAGGCATTGGATTTAAAACACATGACATTTAGACAACTTCTGACATAGACTTCCCATATGTCCCTGGGCAAGTCACTTCCTCTCTTTGTGCCTCAGTTCCTCAACTGTAAAATGGAAATAATCAAATAGCCCTTTTCTACCCACTGTCTATTTAAATTGTAAATCCTTCAGGGCAGGAACTATCATTTAATATATGTTCATATGTATCTTACAATAATGGGGCAGTGACCTTGATTGGGGGCAGTATGTGGTGCTGTAAATTAAATGCATAATAATAGTAATGGAGTTCGGACAGTGATTCAAAGTCAAAGATAACGGAGAAGTTCTTGTGTTCCTTCCTGAACATTGCGTAATTTAACACTGCTCAACTTAAGGGTCTACCTGCAATTTCATTTGCTTAATGGTTAGTGAATGATAAAAGCATCAAAATAGCAGAAATGCTTACCCAGGGCTCATTTTCACTTCTTTGGTTTAGCAATTGTGCAGCTATTGTCATAGGTATAGGAAGATTGTGAAGCACTGGAATGGGTTACTTAGGGAGGTGGTAGAAACTCCATCCTTAGAGGTTTTAAGGCCCAGCTTCATAAAACCCTGGGTGGGATGATTTAGTTGAGGTTGGTCTTGCTTTGAGCAGAGAGTTGGACTAGATGACCTCCTGAGGACCCTTCCAACCCCAATATTCTATATTCTGTGATTCTTTGTTTTAACTCAGATTTTCTGAGGGGCTTAACTGCCTCCCCCCACCCCCCAACACACCTTTTTTTTAAGTAGAGAAGGGAATGGAAAAAGAGGTTAGAATTATCACAGTGAAAAGATCCCTTCCTTTTCTGCATGAAACATCAAAGCACCAGTGTTTGCAGACTTCAAAGAATCCCTCCGTGACTGAAGACCTACCTCCGGGGGTGCTAACTTAAAAAAAGTAATTTCTGCTTAAATGAATACATCTCCATTATGAGACAGTTATATATAAATATAAATGAAATGTTATTGTTCTGTTGTGAAGACACCTGGTTCATTAATTGAAAAATTCACATAATGAATATATTGTTAATTACCCTTTAGCATTCACCTGTATATTCCTATTAGACATACAGGTGGCTGTTACTGCATAGGAATATTGTGTACATTTCTCATGAATTCTAATGGCTGGTGGCACCTCTTCACTGGAAATGTGCACGCTACTCCTTAGGTAATTATGTGGAGCATGATTGTGGCCTTAGGCTCTATCTGTTCAATATTTTAAATTAGATTTTTACCACAGAAGTGTGTATTAACATTAAAGGAGCATTACAATGCAGCAAATGTGATAGACCAGATCACCTTTAAACTTATGTATGCTTTTACTGTGGTTTCAAGAATCATAATTCCATGAATTTATAGTTTTCTAAGAGGATCTAATTACGCTAATCAGCTCTTACTTCAGTCAGAATAGTTCAGAGTTTTCTGTCTTCTAAATTTAAATATGCACCTTTTTAACAGGGACCTGCAGTTCTACCACCTCTGGCTGTGATCGTGTCAGCTCTTATAAGCTAAATGGGGTCAGGTCCTGTCAATACATGGACCTCCGAGGAAAAGCCGGTGCTCCAGGAAGTAGTGTTGGTGATTCAAAAAAGTAGTAATCATTCTTTTTTCAGAGAATATTTAACTGATAACCTGGTATTTCTGTTTCTGGATGTGGGGGTCTCTGGAGAAAGAAAGAAAGAAAGAAAGAAAGAAAGAAAGAAAGAAAGAAAGAAAATAACTAATGTACTGACTTCTTCCAGTCATTAAAGATTCCAAGGCAATCTTTGCAAGAACAGTGCTGTTAAATCCAGTATCCATGTTAAAATTACAATTTAAATCATTATGTGCTGCCTGCTTTAAATTCCCCAGTTACTCTATCTGGATATGCTACTCATAATTTGCTTAATATAATTTTGGAAGCTACAGTGACAAGCACAGAATAAAAACCTACACAGAATATGTGAACAATATGGCAATGTCCTGCAAAATTTTGGGGAGATCTTATTGAATTAAGTTTAAATAGTGTTGAAATCCATTGTATTATAAATCCAAATGTACGTATTATTGTGGATTGTATGGAATTTATTGTGGCAGGAGTCCTGTTCACTGTAAACCCTGGGAAACGTTTTGAGCATCGAGTAATACGCCAGGCAAGAAGGAACTTTTGGGACAAACAAACATAAGTGGGTTTCCTAGGAAATACTTGTGGGGAGGGGAATACACATGTCCATCTCGGGACCCAACCTTTTGAAGCTATATTCTGAAGAGAGAACCATTGTCTGACTGAGTAGAATGGAAGAACGGCCAGAATGAGTCAGACCAATGGTCCATCTATCCTAGTATCCTGTCTTCTGACAGTAGCCAATGTCAGATGCTTTAGAGAGAATGAATAGAACAGATAGTCATCAACTGATCCATCCCATTAGCTATTACCAACCTCTGACAAACAGCAATCCCTGTCTATCCTGGCTAATCATCACTGATGGACATGTTCTCCATGAACCTATCTAGTTATTTTTTGAACCCCATTATAATCTTGGCCTTCACAACATCCTCTGGCAATGAGTGCCACAGATTGACTGTGCACTGTGTGAAGAAATACTTCATTTGTTTATTTTAAACCTGCTGCTTGTTAACTTCATATGGTGACTCCTAGTCTTGATTTTATGAGAACTAGTAAATAACACTTCCTTATTTATTTTCTCCAACCAATCAAAATTTTGTTTTCCCCTCAGTAGTCTTTTTTTACCAAGCTGAAAAGCCCCAGTTTTATTAATCTCTCCTCATATCCCTAATCATTTTAATTGGCCTTTTCTGTACCTTTTCCAATTCCAATGTTTTGTTTTGTTTTTTTGAGATTGGACAAATAGATCAGCACACAGTATTCAAGATGTTGGGTTACCGTAGATTTATAAAGAGATATTTTCTGTCTTATTGTCTATCCCTTTGATAATAATTAATAATTCCCAATATTCCCTTAGGGTTTTGTTTGTTTTTTAACTGCTGCTACACATTGAGCAGATGTTTCCAGAGGATATCCACAATGATTTCAAGATCTCTTTTTTGAGTGGTTACAGCTAATTTAGACCCCATCATTTTATATGTACAGCAGGGGCATAGGACCACACAGTTGGCCAGTAGGCCCACCCACCCACTGGAGCCCTGGCAGTGGTGCAAGCTTGCTGCGGTGGCAGCAGACAGCCACGAGGAGCAGCACTGTAGGCAGAAGAGCAGCCACAGGCAGATAGGTAGTGGTGGCTGCTCCTCAACTCACAGCTCCGGCTCCACTCCCTTCCCTCCTCCTTCCAACACTCCAGTTGCTAGGCAACTGGAGTGTTGGCAAGAAGTTTCTGGTCATGTGACTGGAAGCAGGACTGGCCAGGCCCACCCTGAAGAGAAAGGAGATCAGCCAGAAAGCAGGGGCTGGCTACACCCCTGATATATAGTTGAGATTATGTTTTCCAATATGCATTACTTTGTATTTATCAACATTGAATTTCATCTGCCATTTTGCTGTCCACTCACTCAGTTTTGAGAGATGGCTTCTTCATGGTCTGGGAAGATCTAAGACCCCAACAGTATAAAGACAAACCTATTATGAACTGGTAACCAGAGTTTAAAAAAACAAACCCTTTATGAGTTTTGAAGGACTAAATCCTATCACAGCCCTTGGTGGAGCTGGTCAATGTATTAGTATGAGTGTACATTTTTTTTCCGTATATTTTACATGATTTCTCTCTAATACTTTCCACTTAAAAATAATTGTTCTTGCTTAGAAAGGACTGCAGAGTACTCATGACTGTGGGTTATAAATCCATCTGTAAAACTTGATTCAATGAAATATTTTACATACATCCCCCAAAACTATGTCACACATTCTGAGTATTTAAAAGAATTCCTTATCAGTTTATATATCTGTATAAAGTCTCCTTCACAAATTTGTCCTATCGCTACTGAGATTCCCTGAATTGCACTCCCTTTCCTGTAAGCCATTTGAAACTTAATTTTGCTCCTTCTAATTCTTTACTTTTTAAAATGTTATTTTTTTTAGTCTTATTACTCTTTGAATTTCATCATTTATCCTTGGTAATATGCATGTATGGATGTAATGTAATATGGATGTAATTGTGCTAGTTAAGTTATATTTTAACTGCATATACTCATTGAAAATATTTATAAGTAGATAGTTGTCAGGAATTTTCACAAGGACATCTGGGTTTCTAGAATAGCACTTCTATGATTTTTACTGGGATTTTAAGTTTTTTTTAACTTTAAATTTTTCTTTTTCTTTTTCTTTTTCTAGCACAAGTTTATTCTGTTGGTTCATTTTCCTGTCAGAATTTCCTACACCTGGACCAGAGAATGGCAAAGGTGAGAGATAGCAAATTGTGACAGGTGTACTCCCATTCATCAACATGTGCTACCGTGCATCAAATGAGAGAAGTAGAGAATTGTGACAGGACAGCAACATAAATAAATAATAATAATAATAATAATATTAATAATAATAATAATAATCCACAGATGTCCGTAACTGCTAGTGGTAGCAAAATCTGTTGGTAATTATATTTGAAATTATACCTCAGCAGCAGCAGAGAAGTAAGCCTGAAAGAAAATCCTGGCCCATGGCTCTGCCCAACAGGGTGTGCTGCCAGGCAAAGTGGAAGGTTGAGGTTTCCCCAGAGTGACCTGGACTGACCCACTCCAGCCCAGGCTCCTGGGATGCACCACCTGGGGCTTTGCTGGCTCCAGAGGTAGGTACCTCAGCCACAGCAGCTCTTACCGGTAGCAAGCACCATCACCAGGATATGGGGAAGCACTGCGACCGCCTGTACCATATTCCAAGCCTGTGCAGCAGCACTCCAGGGACAGAAGGATATAGGGATGGCATTTATTTGAGGATGAACAGAGAGTGTCCATGCAATGAGGGAGGACAGCCCCTCCCAATTTTCTGTCTAGCCCACCTCAGCTGCCTCCCCTCTACTAGAAAGATGCTGGTGCTGCCCTGGTCCATCAGAACAAATTTTACAGCTGAAGAAACTGAGATCCAGAAAAACAAAGGAATTTGTTCAAAATCCTCAGTGAATCTAGAGCAGATCCAAGAAAAGAAACCCATTCCTCTGCTTCCCTCCACTGTAGTTTAACCATTAGACATTACCTCCTTGATTAGTTATCTGAAGATTGGAATTTTTATGTGAACAACAAGCAAAGACCAAACATTGCAAAGTTGATTTTGTGCAAGCTTCAGTACAAACCATTAGAATTTGAGGCATGAGTCAAGAAACTTAGTAGATGTATGATGGAACTAGGTAGATGAGAGACAAGGGTTCCTCTTATCCAAAAAGGAAAAGAAATATTTCAATAAGCAAGTTTCCTCATCTATGTGTCTCTTTTTGTAAATCCTAGGTAAATAATAAACGGCAACTCTAGCAAGATTTAATGCATGCTAACAACGACTCACAAAAACACAGTACATCTTACTGACCCATGCAGCTTTATAGGATTATATTTTTGCACAAGTCACCTGTTCTTTGAACAGTTTCACCATTATAGCAAAGCAAAAAGAGGCTGTCCTTCAGTAACCAATATTTATATTATAGTATAGTATAGGTCACTGTTAGAAAAAATGACTTCATTCAATTTTGAGTACAGGCATTATAAGTCATCTTAGTGAGAAAGCCGGGTAAGGAAATTTTATATATTATCTGGCAGAAGGGCTTGATAATTGCTAAAATGAGGGAGTACTGAAAAAAAAAATCTGTAAGCATTCACCTATATTTTAAATTAAATTCGTTTCAGCCATGCTTGAGCCTGTTTTGCATTTGCATTCTAGAAAGATTTGATTGATCCAGCTTTTCCTGTGTACTATGAATGCTTTGCAGACACTGAATATTAAGCTTGCACTCTCAAGAAGAGTGAATACTTAATTTGCATATCTGAATATTCACAGTGGAATGCTTTCTATTTGATTTAATATCATAGTACCTGAGCACTTTCCAGTAGTGCATTAAGTGGCGTGACTAACGTCTGTTACACATATTTTATTTTCTTTCATTCTTTTTCCATAGGGAGAACTGTGCATACAAGACAGTGCTTTGTTTTTGTAGGTGTGGGTATTTTTTAAACATACACACCCTGTTTACATTAGAGAAGGCAAAGTCAAAAAGTGCACCTGGCACTTAGAGCAGAAGTTGGTGCGGTCTGTGACAGTCCCTAGTTAGTGGGAATTCATTCCACATGTGAGATGCATATTTTAGAAGAAAGGAGTAATTGTGAAAGAAAACAGAGTCAAATAAGGAAAAAACTTAAATGGATCAAACTGTGCCACAGAATCTCTATGAATAGAAATTCCATGCATCAAAAATTAGAGTATAGGAGCAGAAATGCTAGCTACCATATCTATATCTATATCTATATCTAAATCTATATCGCCTCAAGAAGGGATCCAGAGATGTCTTGGAATCTGTAACGTGAAGAAGAAATTCTTTATTTAATCCTAAAAGGAGCACTAGATGTGGTTCAAGAGGTGAACATGCTAAATCATTTGGTAATCGTGACTGTAATGTAATGGAATTTGACATCCTCAGTGGAAGAAAAAAAAGGCAAAGAAACAACAGTAGCACTTAACTTCACTACACTAGATGAAGCTAGTTACATTTAAAGGAATAGTCACAAGGGTGAGATATCTGCAGAGTAGGTGGAGATCATAATAAAGGCTCAAACTAAAAACATATCCCCGAATTGAAAAAAAACCAAACAAACCAATAAGAGGACAAAAAGCTGTCATGGCTTAATAGCAGAGTAAAAGAAGGAGTTAGAGACAAAAACACATCCTTGAAAAATTGGAAGTTGAATTCTAGTGAGGAAAATATAAAAGAACAAATAGATAAATTAAATAGGAACAAGTCACCAAAACAAGATGATAGTCACTCAAGAAGTCTGAAGAAATGAAAATACGAAATTGAAGAATTGTCAACTGTGTTATGTAATCTATCATTTAAATCAGTCTCTACACCAGGTGACCCAAAGAAAGCTAATGTAATGCCTATTTAAAAACCAAACAAAAAACCCAAACAAAACAAACAAACAAAAAATAATGGGCTATAGGGCAGTCCTAACAGTTACAGGCTGGTAAACCTAACTTCAATAGCAGGCAAATTGGTTGGAACTGTAGTAAAGGACAAAATTATCAGACACATAGATAAACGCAACATGTTGAGGAAAAGTTAACCTGACTTTTGGAAAAGAAAGTCCTTCCTCACCTAGATATGAGAATTCCTTGAGGGAGTCAACAAATATTGGGCAAGAGCAATCCAGTTGAGATAGTCTACTTGGACTTTTAGGAAGCCTTTGACAAAGTCCCTCACCAAGGTTCTTAAGCAAACTAAGCAGTCGTGGGATAAGAGAAAAGGCACCTTTAAGGATCAGTGACTGGTTAAAAGATAGGAATCAAAGAGTAGGAACAAAGAGTAGGCCAGATTTCACTGTGGAAGGAGATAAATAGCAGGATTCCCAAGGATCTGTACTGCAGTCAGTGCTGTTCAACATTTTCATAAATGATCCGGAAAAGAGGATGAAAAGTGAGGTAATAAAATTTATAGATGATGCAAAATTACTCAAGATAGTTACATGCAAAGCGGACTGTGAAACATTACCCACTTCTGTTAATTCTTTTGGAAGCTACTGTCAGAAGACGGGATACTAGACTAGATGAACCATGTCTGACCCAGTATGGCATTTTTATGTTCTTATGTTTCACACAGCTTAAAGTCGACCTTGTTAAATTGACTTAACAGAGTCGATGTAACTTTACAAGTGTAGACATAGCCTTAGGGCTGAACTTGCAAAGACTTTGTGTCAGTGATTGTAGTAAATGCAATATCCCTAACTATATTTTATATAGGATGAGGCATGGCTTGACCCATGAGGTTTCCAAAATTCCATCACTGGGACCTAAACAAGGCAGAACAAGATCCAGCCATAGCCTTCATTGTATGCACATAACTCATCTGTGACTAGAGAAAAATAAATTCAACTGTGTTCACAGTTTTTAGGAAAACTGCCTCAGATATGTCCTACATTGCCCCAAGAGAAAAAAGATGAATCATTTTCTTTTCTTTTTTTTTTAAATCACTATTTCTGTGTATCTGCCACCACACCTCTTTCTGTGAGTCCGAGATACCTTATAGCTTCTTTCATATCTTCCTATCATAAGGAAATTATACTAATTATGCTAATCTAATCAGGGAACAAATATACCACAATGTCTCAACTAACAAAGCTTGAATTCCAAAATTGAATATTAAATGCTGTCTGTGAACTCAATCCACAGAAAAGAGAAAACAAATGGTGTGAGTGGCAATCACAATCTGCTACCCCTTTGGAATACTCCCATTTGTCATTTATCTTTCTATCCAGGTTCAGACTTGGCCTCATCAGTAAAACACCTGAACATAACAATTCCTAGCCTCCGGGAGAAAGAGCTAAATTAGTTTATAGGGATTTTTATTTTGGTGTCTGTTTATGTGAGTGCTCCTGTGTGTTTTTTCTAATGAAAACTTACTTTGGAGAAATGGGTTTTGTGTTTAATTCTGAATACAGATAGATCAGTGGCATTATCTCTTACAGGAGCGAGTTCCATAGTCTTGTGAAAGTTCTGTTTCCTGAATACGAGTTGCAGAGTAGTCGATTCCCTTCATCAAAGGAAACATGGGCAATCTCTCTTAGCAGAGGCTCCATAGGTTCTCTGTTCTCGTTTACCATTTGTCACGGGATGACAGCCGTGCACCCCCAGGGCATGATCTGTGTAAATTTTTTGTTCAGTGTTGCAATGTAATTGTGTGATTTGATGCCATACCAGGTTCCTTTATAAATGCTCGTAACATATTCTGCATAATTACCATGGTGCCATGTTTCCTACAGCAACATGTGTTTACAGATGTGAAGCACGTTACATGGTTCAGACCATCAGGGCTACATCCCGGAGGTGGGACAGTTTCATGACAAAGGTAATGTAAATTGATCTGCTTAGCTCAGGTGAGACAAAGGGACTCACACAGCAGCACAGAGCGGGAGGGACTGTCAGGAGTTTAGAAAACAAAGACACAGAGCGTTTGAGAGGGGAAGCTGCAGGCTCTTGCCTGGAAGATTCCATCTTCCAACATTCTCCAACTTCAAGCAAGATCTGAGCTGTGCCTTGTAGTAGGAGAGAATGGCTGTAAACACCGAACAGCCTTGCGCATAAACTTGGACTATGATGTCAGTTTAGTTAGCGATATTAGGTTAGTATGCATTTTTATGTCTTTTATTTCCCTATGGTCATTCCTGACTCATTTATATTATGATTCTGCATTGATTCGTCATTTTCTTACTTAGAATCTGACTCTGATCAATAAATTAGTATTTATTTTATCTAAAGCTGTGTGGTCTTTAGAGGGTGTGAATGCAAAAGCTTGGGCACAATCCATTTCTTTGTGAAATGGAAGGATTTGAGTCTATGGTGACTGGGAGTGGGTCCTAGTCCCTGGAGGACAATAGCTCCCAGTGTGGTAACTGGGGTTGGGGGTGCTTGCTTGGCGACCACCCCATAGGTGCTTAATGGGTGCATCATGACTGGGACAAATTATACGCAGAAGGCTGGTGTGGGCTGACTCAGGTGTGAGTGGTTACCTGGCTGAGTGGGGTGAATCGGAGTTCAGTAGTGGAGTTTGGTGGTTACAGTGGCAGACCAGACCAGCTCTGAGGAGCAGCCTGTCACACCATTCAGGAAGGCCTAGAGTAAGAGACTCAATAGATGGCTCTAATTGTTTTCACCACTTCTATTACTTCTAAGTGGGTGAATGGGTCATTTCCTTGGAAGAAAAGCATTATATTTCTGATCCTTCACCTGGATTTTTGTTCTTCGTAGCCAATGTAAAATACATTCACAATTCCTCACTATGGGTGGAGCTGTGTCCTAGGGTTGAGTGAAAGTAGTCAGTGTTCCACAACATAATTTTGGGCCAGAGAGGTTCTACGAGGGACAACATTGCTTCTGTATAGCAGCAGGAAAGTAGGTCTTTTTTGCCTCTTTCACAGCATCGTTAAACATATGTAGAAATGCTGTGCTTCTGAGTCTATATGAGTCAGTATTTTCCACCATTGTTGCACAAATTTGTTTCTTTATTGCTTTTTCTGTCACAGGTCAGCTGTGAATCAGGGGGATTGGTGTGGGAATGGACAGGTACCCTGGTGCTAGCAGCAGTCCAAGTAATTGTACCACTTCACTCATTTTTCTACTCCTGGCCCTCTTGGTTGGGTAAAGTGTTCTATATATAATTTTAAAAAGTCATGGTCCTCTCTACAGGAACCAGTTGCTTAAAGGGCAAAAGACATCTGTTAGGTGGACGTAGAGACATCTAAGTGGTTTATGGGATGAACCTACTGCCAATACATCAGTGAGAGAGAAACTTGCCCTTTGAAAAATCAGTTTCTCTGGAACTTGAAACTCTTAGTCAGCACTGTGGTGCTTACATAATAAATAACATGGATGTAAACATAATCTTATTCACTGTCAGATAAAGATACTGCAGCCAATTGTGGGATAGACACCTTTTGTGCTAGTCAAGTTAATTCCAGCCTCACACTTTGTTAAAAGAAAAATTTCAGGCAGAAAACAATAAATTGAATAATTTTAAGAGCAGTCGCCACACTATTACTGTTGTGGTATATAATTAATTTTGAGTGGGTCCGAGCACATTTTAAACCTTTCAATGTAAATCCTCTAGATATTTAATGACATTCACAAGTTTACACACTCTTACATTAATGAGGTTATTCTTGGTAAAATAATATATGGAACCACAATCCTTTTACTCAGTCATTTTTTAAAAAAAAATTAACATTTAAATCATTATTCATTTTCATCTTTTCTGAGTTTGAATGGATGTTTACTTTTTTCTTTATTAAAGACAATGTTCTGATTAAAATAGTCAAGCTTCCTACAAAATTTCTCATTATATACTCTTTTCTTGGAATAGCTCCAGTTCTATCGTGAAGGACCTTAATTGAAATTTTCAGTAGGTTTTTAGCAAATATGACAAAAATTTGCTTTTTTCTTATAATTTTTAAACATGACTTCTCTCGGACCAAATTCAAGTGTCACATCATTACATTCAATGATGATCTTTGAAAGATATTATCTTGAAGCTGAATAAAATTAAAAGTTAGTGTCTGATTATGCAGACCACTAACAACTAGCTGAAAACAGAGTTCTTCAACAGACTGACAGAACAAAAATGGAGGCAACTCGATGTGCAATAATTTTATATTGCTACTGACATCAAAGTTAATCTTTGTCTGTGTTATCAATTTTAGAGGTTTTTAATTGTTTTGGAAAATTATTCCATTGTTTAAAATGTGGCATTTTAAAATGGTTTTATAATTACTTTCCTTTTAAGTGAAAGCTGAGATGCCACATATATTTCTGAATTATAGGAAGTCCACAGTAACAGACTGCATAGGACACATGTGGACTTTCTCACTTATACAGTAATACGCACATTAACAAAAGTTGAATTCTGATAGACATCCACAAATGTATATTCTTGACAGCAACTGCAATATCAAGCATTCCTTGGTGAGAAATATTTGTTTGTTCTCCCTGGTTAATCAATATTGATACTGGAAGGAATTAGAGAGTACCTCACTCTTACTTACTTCACAATATGTAAAGTACCTCTACCATATAATGTGGCATTGTTTAATCAGAATAAGTATCTAGTTTATACATGCCAGTGAATTATTGTATTTGGGTTACAATTTATTCAGTAAATACAAATGTGTGTTGCCAAGTGTACCTAGTTTATCCTGATTATTCTATTGATTGGAATGGAATGGCCAGTCTAAAAAATATCAGCAGAGGACTAAGCAGGAGGTTGAGCAGCAAATGGGATTAAGGGTTTCACATTTCACACTGGATGTCATACAAAGAAAGAAAAAGGGAAAATGACAGAGATTTGTATGATTGGGACACAAAAGCTAATGATTGACTATGGACAAAGAGCACAAGCTTCTGATTATCCCCAACCATCTCAATTTGTGGCTAAAATATACCTAAAGAGAGAGATCAGTAGGAGAGAAATCAATGTCACTCATTTAGAGTAATAGTTACAACCTTCTTATTCTACAAACATTCACAAAATGTCTATTAAAAAATCCCATAAGGGCCGATATAGTGAGGTACATGGAGTCACCAGGTTAAGGATGTGTGATGAACCAGATCAACTGCCAGCCAGCAGAGCAGGTGTTAAAGACAGCCTGTGGAGCCAGCTAGCTCTACACCATTATACCTACAGCCAATGCCAGGCCTTGAGGGAGGAGAAAAGAAGAGAGCCAGGTTCAGTTTGGAGCTGACCGGCAAAAGGGTAGGAGATAGCTTCATCTCTAAGCAAAGGGGAACATTAACCTGTCCACCAAGGAAGGTACTTGAGAGGAAGCACCCTCTTCCCCACAACCACAGGAGACTCTGGAGAAGCTCGAACAATCTGCGGCTCTGGAGGCAACTGAATTGTCAAAGACCAGGGCCATTGTGGGGCTTGGTCTCTCCCACTGATGGACACCTTCCAAAGGAGCCTGGGACCCATATCTGACCTCTCTCAAGATTCACCAGAGTTCCCTATAGGAAGCAGGACACACATCTAAGTGAACTAGATGGGCCATGCTCCAGCCAAACAGAAACTTGTAAGAAGTAGCTGAGGGCAGCAAATTTAGCCTTCCTGCCAGAAAAAGCTGCTTCTTTCAGGGGTCGACATAGACGGGGCCCTGGGCAAAAACCTGCTGGAGAAGGAGGTCCTGGTTCTCCCTACTGTCTCTCCCAGCCTTAAAGACTGAGGTCCCACAAATAAGCTGAGGGCTGGAAGCCATATGCTCTAAACACTAGACCATCCAGCCCTCCAGAACACTCATTACAGTATGACTTTGATATTAGCAATTACTAAAAACCAGCAATCACCGCTACCAGGTGATAAAACCTCAATAAAATATATCTAAATGGAATAATGCCAGATCCCTATGTAGTATTTCAGTCCCTGGATTTAAGAAAATAAGATCTTAGGGGCGCATTTTACATGCACAACTCCATTTTACATATTGTTCCAGGATATAATATGGCCTTTAAATTTGGGGAGACTAGAATTTCTTGTAACACAACCATTATAGTTATGGCTTGTTTCCAAATGGCATTTCCATTTAGAAATGTTAAGAATTTTGTCACAGGAAAATATATTTCTGTACACATGAGTAAGCTATGCAGTCATTCTGAACAAAATGTTAAATGTTCTAGTGTAATAATGCCAAGCAGCATGATCTTTCAGACAACCTAAGCAGATCCTGGTGTGTCTGTTACATAAATACAGATTGATAGTCGAGGTTGCCATTAAGCGATCTAATTTTTCAATACTACATTTTAGATAATCGGGGAACTTAACTAACAGAATGTAGATGATAGTTTCTTCCCCTACAGTTATTCAATATTAATTTTTAATTTCACAATCCATTCATTATGTAGGTTTAACATTCACTGAAGAAGGAAAAAGGTGCCAGTGTTAGGTAGAGACACATGCAATTTTAAAAAAGCATACTGCCCTGGTGATCTCTTTTATGCATAATATTATGCATAAAAAGTGACACACGTTAGTAATACTATACTACCATTGCACCCTCGAGTCTAAAACAACCTATGTCTGGGACATTTTCCAGAAACTTAATTTAAATATGGGGTATACTGACTCTTTAACATTGTAGAGGAAGTCTATAAGGCCTTTATAGAAATTAGAAGTCAAATTAGATTAAATGGAAACACAGAAATGTAGATAAATAAATGTTTCTAAGATGAAGAATTCTGAAAGTTTCTTCCTCCTATGCCAACTGTCTACAAGAGCTACCTACTGTGATACAGATGAAATAACCAATTAAGCAACTGTAACAAATGAAAGGGCGAGAAAAATATCTGAAAGATCAATATACCACAATGATTAATTATACATTCATTTTTCTGTTCATATGTCTATCTTTGTTTTATTTTTCTTCACCTTTACTATAAATGCATTGTCCCTGAGAAACTTTTTGCTTGTATGTGTAAAATAATATTTACATGGCATTACATTAAAAATAAAGGAAGTAATCTATTAGTCTGAAATAGTGCAATACAATACAAGTTCCAAGCTCTGTTTGAATAACTGCACTTTATGCTATGATGAATCTCTGTATGATTATATCTCTGAATAGAAAACAAGCAAAATGAAGTGGATAATTAATAAATGTAACATGAACTAATGAAGTCAATCTGGAATATATATTTTGCGATTTTGTTTTAACATCAGTACACTGCCATATAAACATGATCTTGTATCTAAAATAATAAGAAAATCTATTCCAATAATGTTGAAGGATTGTAATCCCCGACATTTATTACTAAGACATGAATTTTGGGTAACACAAGGCTCTTACACAACATAAGGAGCCAGCTACTTAGCTGGTGTAAATTGTCATAGCTCCACTTAGGATAGTTCCTCTGATATCAATTAAGATACTGTCCCAATAATTCCTAGACTAGATCCCTTTCTCAAGCTGCACTGGATTCTTTGTTTTGTTTTTGTTTTTTTTTAAAGCATAACATTTTGATCTGAAAATGCTATACAATTTCAGGTGCTGGGAATTCCTGACTCCAATGATGTGTTGGCCTCCAAGAACACAGGAATACTTACTTCTGACACTGTACCATTTATCTTATGTATGTGAGATCTTAACTTACTCATCCTGAATTTAAAATTGCTCTCTCCACTACCTGACAGACAAATGTAGGCTTTCCAGTCACAGTATAAGAAAGAAACTATCATTCATAGTAAAAACTGATCAGCAAATAAAGAGTAAAGTGTCAGGGAATAATTACATTTGATGTTCTCTACAGCAGTCACACATATAAAACCAGTTTTTCAGAGGAATACTTTGTTATGGAAGCTACTTGCATTACTTCTCTCCTTATCTTTTTACTTTTATACTTTAAGGTTTTGACTCAATTTAGCTTATTGATTTAGTTGTTCTTTACTTGACCTTACAGATCAGTCTGTGTTCTTTTCAAGTGCCATTTGTATTGACTCTAGCATAAACCTATAACTTCTATAATTGGTTTATGAGTTCTTTGAGGCTGCTTTGTTTCTGATCAAGGTACCCTTACATCCACTGAGAATTTAAAATAGTTTTGTTGTCAAAACCAATTATACCAGGAGAGTTAAAACCAGCGTTTCTTTTACACAGCCACTCTCCAAAGGTACATGTTAACAAGCTGTGCTACACCAAGGTGCTTAGCTGGCAGCAGATGGTGTATGAACATTGTCAACTATCTTGATCCCTGAAAACCCAGGAGCACTTCAGCTGAGGACAGCTTTGATCATTAGAAGCAAGTCACAGTTGTACAGTTAAGTGACCCATTATTCTCAGAAAGAAGTAGCCAGTGCCACATTCAGTGACACTCAATACAACAGTATTTTGGCATAATGACCCTAATTCCACCCAAATCAACAATAGATTAGTGTATACTGTAGTAGTAAGATAAAATACAACATAAATCAATTGTCTGTAAATCCATTACTTTTACTAAAATATAATAATTCACAGAACACATATAGCAGATCAGATATTAAATAGGAAGCAAAAAAAAAAAAAAAGGTCAACAGTGTTAATGGTAGCCTAAATGGGGTGTGGATTAACCAAGTTAATGTATACATACCAGGGATGGTGTCTGGATAGGTTTTTAAATATAATTTTCAGTACAGCCTCCTCCCTCCCTTGCTTTCTTAAACCTCACACTGCCTCCTTCCAGTCTGTTAAAACACAGCTGTTGAAATCATCTTCTTTTCTCATTATTTTATTATAACATTACTTATTATATACTTTTCCTCTGCTTCAGTTCTCTATCTTTGTCCAAGAGATTTCTTCCAGTAGAGAGAGCAGACCACACACTCCCAAGTTATACTTGTGCTTGTTAGTAAAAAATAAGCCCACACTATGAAAGTCACAACACTACACAGAACATCACCTCCCATTAATTGTAAAATGTGGCGTGAAATTTTGTCCAGATCCAACTCCCATTATAGGTTAAGAGAACTGCATGACTAATCTTCCACACAATATGTTCAAGAGGAAACAGCTGATAGGAAATCATTAGTTTTCACAAGGAGAATTGTTTCACACAGTTATCAGACTGATCTCTGAATAGATCTTACATTTTTTTAAGCAAAGAAAAAAGTATGTCATTTAAGTTTGTTCACAAGTCTTGTTACTGAACCTCTAATAGCCCAATATTCATGAATAGCTATTGAATCTGGACAGAACAAGAATTGAGATGACAAGCAAATTGTAATATTCTCGTTTTATGTATGTACGCACACACACATGTATGAACATTGTCCTCTAGGCTCAGATAGAGGATAAAGGGCCAACTACAGGCTATGCAGGGAGATCACCTTTTGCTCAAGAGGTAAAGGTCTATGATTTACTAGCATCATCTTCTCTGTTACATGTAAGATTAAGCTAGTAACCATCTGTGTTGTCTGTAGTGTATGGATTTGTGTTTTTAGCTTTGTAACTCCTGTTAGCTTTAAACCCCATGATTTCAAACTTTTGACATGACTACTTGAGATCAGTTATATGTTATATGTTTGATTAAGTCTTTGCAATCAACAGGTTAATCAACAAATTTATCATCCCCTTCACATGGGTCAACTATAGACTCCATTCAACACAGCTCAGACAATATTTGAGCATTACTATTCTGAGCATTGCAGTTACTAAATCAGAACAAAGTTATGAATGCTAAAGAAGCAAACCAAACATCGGTTAAAGCTGCTAGCCCTACTTAATTCTTGTCTCTTCTTCCACAAATGACTCAAGGTGGAAACTGTTCCAGAAATGCACTAAGTATGTGCTTCCCCCTCCTGCTGAGATAACATACCCCCTCTCAACTAGCACTATTCTCCTTTGCAGTTGTGTTGGCTGTGATGGAGTTCATTGCACAGAGGAGATAGTGGTCAAGCTGAGTTGTGGCTATTTTTCCTTTGAAGACTTTTGCAGCTGGGGATTCTGCATTCCAGTGTAATCAAGGCTGAGACTAGCCATAAATTACAAAAATCTTAGTAAGACAAAAACTTCTGAATTCTAAAGAGTCATCTCTTGGTTATGTTACTTTCCCAGTGAAAACCTCAAGTTGCCAAAGGCTAAGCCAGCAGAATTTAATTTCCATACCGGCTACACAAAAAATGTGTTGTTTTTCTGATCTTTTTAATCATACTTTAAGATATTAAGTAACTTTTTGTACCAGATGTTCGTGGTGCAAATTCTCAAATTCTCAAAACTTGAATAAGTCCTTCTCATTGCAGTGGTGAACAAACGTTATTGCCTTTTTCACAGTGCTCATACACTAGAAAAACACAGCTTAAAGCATTAATTAGAGGAAAGAGATAATATGAAGCCACAGTTAGGGTCTGAATTTGAAAGGATTCCCTATACACAGATAATTTTGGAAAATGCATCAGGTTTTGGATATGTCTCATCCATACTGATTAATGTCTCCCTTCTCTCTGTGCATTGCTCTGCTCCATAAATAAAATTGGTAGAGAGGAATTATTTTTTGTTTGTTGGTCTGTTTAGAAAAAAAGAAAGCATACAGGCCTAGATCCTAAATGATATGTAGGTGCCTGACTCCCAATGATTTCAATAAGAGTTAGGTGCTTACATTCCTTTATGGATCTGGGTTTTTTTATGCTTGGGTTGAAATGTTACAGCCACAGTAGCTAGGCCAAATTCTCAGGTGGAGCAAATTAGTGCAGGTACATTGATTTCAACAGAGCTATGACAGTTTGTATGGGTCATTTAAAGTTCAATCTATAATGCTCAATCTACGATGTCCACCTTAGCACTGTAATTACTGAATAATAGTAATAGTAATAGTAACATAGTAATTACTGAAGTAGCAGTTCAAGATTGTCCAACCTGGTCTTGTTTACATGAGTATCTTTTTTTTTTTTTTTTTTTTTTTTTTTAATATAGTGGTATCTTTCCCTCAACTTTCATGTTTTCTATTTTGTGTATGGAGAAGAAATATGCAACAGACTGGAGTCGAAGTCAATTGCACATAGGTTTTTAAAGAACAATGAAAAAAATCAGGTTGGGCTTTTTCAAAGGTGGTCAAAGGAGTCTTAACTGACTTTGGATCAAGATTAGATCCCAGTGTTTTAATGCCTATTCTGCAGAAATTTAATTGGTTAGATTCAGATGTGAGTATCAGCAGAATATACTACAGTAATTTAAATGGAATTGGCTTATGCCAGGACTATATTTGCTCTGGATGATTTAGAATTTTATCCTTTATGAAGCAGAGCACTCATGAGGACAACTGTTCACTATCCCTAGTGCTGAAACGCAGATATGTACAATAGCTGCTATACTTTTTTCCCTACAGATGCCAAATTCATATTTAATCAACATGACTTACTTCAGAGCCATCTCTTCAGGTAGCATGACAGCTAACCCCAATCTTCATACTGAAAAGGTACAACTGAAACAGACACAACAGTGAAACTAATGGTTCAACTTGATTCCTATTGCTCAGCTGCCATTTATCAAATAAATGGCCCACCAACTAACTGGAAAAAAGTAAGGTTATATATTGCAACACCTAACAGTAATATATTTTACCCATATAACTCATTTTAAGTTTATTAAAAGATGAACTTTAGAACGTAATTTATAACTGCAATGATGCCTGATCTATCAGCCAGACAGTTCATTTTCACCTACCTTTTCAGCAGACTGTGCAGTGCCAAAAAATATTGGAATAAAGGCAAGCCATACTATACAGGTAGTATACATAGTGAATCCAATAGGTTTAGCTTCATTAAAATTCTCTGGGACACCCCGAGTCTTGATGGCATACACAGTACATGTAACCATTAGGAGAATGCTGTACCCCAAGGAGCAAATGATTTGTAGATCCGTAATGTCACATTTGAGAACTCCTCTGGCTTGGTCAGGGTCCATAGTCTTCTGCTCATCATAATCTATGATGATATTGGGTGGGTCAACTGCAAACCAAATGAAAACCCCTAGAAGTTGAATCGATATTAAACTTGAAGTGATCACCAACTGTGATGTTGGGCTGATAAGCCGAGGTGCTGTCACTGACTTTTTGCCCTGTTCAAATATGCGGTAGATGCGGTTTGTTTTAGTTAAAAGGGCTGCATAACTGATGCACATCCCCAAGCCTAGGAAGATGCGTCGGAAAGAGCACACTGCAACATCTGGTTTGGCAATCATCAGAAAAGTAATTATGTAACAAAGAAATATTCCGGTCAACAGGACATAGCTGAGTTCCCTTCCAGAAGCCCGGACGATGGGAGTGTCATTATATCTAATGAAGGTTGCCATTACAAAAATGGTGGCAATAATTCCAAGCATAGCTAAGAAGACAGGTATGACGGCCCATGCAGAGTGCCATTCCAATTTCACAATGGGTATAGGGTGGCATCCAGTGCGGTTCTCATTAGGTCGTTCATTATATGAGCAGAGCAAACATGTCACCTCATCAGCTTGGTACTGGTATCCATCACAGAGCTCACAATGCCAACAACATGGCATCCCTTTAACCATCTTCTTCCTTTCACCTGGTTTACAAGGCAGACTGCAGACTGAGGATGGGATCTCACGTAGTCCTTTGCCCCATTGCATGTCATCAATCTGTGAAATGAGAAATGTGAAATACAAAGAGAGTGGTTATTTGCATCTGACTATCAGGCACTGCCAGGAACTGAACTGAGCTGTAACTTGGAAAAAAAATCAAACAGGCAACAAAAACACAGATGGATTCATGTGCTTTTGTGGCAATTGCAGATGTTAGCATTTTCACATAAAACTTTGCCTTCATGTCCGCAATTACTTTCACAATTTTCTATTTTCATGATTAATAGACTCATTACAATATAAATATTATTGGGGAAATGAGGGTCATTACATAGAGATATTAGAGTCACACCACCATCTGAAGGTATAGGAAGCCATTTTGTATGAAAATTCATGGAAGGCAGCAGCTACATATCTCGACAATATAACACACATCTACTCTTGGAGCTTGATTTCAGTTTCCTATTAAGACTAGAACACCAGACACATCCACTTCATGGAAATGCTGGCAATGATGATAACATTTTGAAAGAGATGGAAGACATGTTTTTCATAAGGGAAGAGTGGGAATGGAACCAATGGGAACATGGTCATCTCTTCAATTCCATCAACCCAATAAGAATCAGAGTCAAAAGGAGACTGAGAAACATTTATCAGTGATAAAAACAATAGATAATAGCTACCTAATATTTCATTTAAGTGATATATTTTATTTTACATGTCAGCCACCATGCATACTTCTGGGCACAAAAATCGTAACAAAATCTTCTTAAATTAATGGAAATTTGATTTCCTTACTTGCGCTCTGTAGCCTTGTACTCTTCCATGTCTCCAGGCTGGTGAACAAAGGTTTCAAGCACTAGACAAGATTAGAACCCTAGGCCTCTTCAAAATATTCCAAAGTAGAACCAAAACCAACCAATTCATAGGTTCTGATAGACCTAATGTGAATTTATCAGGCCAGATTCTGACCTATGTTGCCATAGTGTAAATCCAGAGAAGCAACACTGTCTTCATTAGCTGGGAAAGAAATCTGGTTCCAAAGAAAAAAAATGGTCATTTGGGATGAATATAGACATAGATATTAAAAAAAATACTATTCCTGAAAACATTGTATGCTTAATATCAAAGACAACTATCTTTACCATTTTCTCTGTAAAATATGATATCAAAGACCAAGTTCATGAATTTAACATTTTTATTACTGACACAAAAAGTGTGAGTGTGCTAATAAATTTGGGATAATACAAAGTTGGGAGTTGTTACCAATATGGAGGAAGACCAAAATGCCATTCAAGGAGGTCTGGACAACCTTGGAAACTGGAGAAATAGAAATGGGCTGAAATTTAATAGTGCATATTTCAAGATCATGTATTTAGGGACTAGCAATGAGAATTTTTGCTATAAACTGGGGACATATCAGTTGGAGAAGAAAGATCTGCATGTACTGATTGATCACAGGATGACTATAAGCTGTCAATATGAGGCAGCGAAGGAGAAGACGAATGCAGTTCTAGGATATACCAAGCAAATTATTTCTAGCAGAGTTAGATAAAGCATTATTACAGTTGTACAAGGCATTGGTGAAACTTCATCTGATTAGAGTGTGTAGTTTTGATCTCTCATGTTTAACATGAATTCACACTGGAACAGGTGTAGAGAAGGGCTACAAGGATGATTTGATGAATCAAAAATCTATCTTATGAGAGGAGATTCAAAGAGTTTGGATTGTTTAGCCTAACCAAAAATGTTTGAGGGGAGATATGATTGTTCTCTATAAATACATTAGAGGGATAAATACCAGGGAGGGAGAGGAGTTATTAAAGTCAAGCACCAATGGGGACTCAAGAAAAAATGAATATAAACTGGTCATCAACATGCTTAGGCTTGGATTAAGACAAAAGTTTCTAATCATCAGAGGAGTGAAGTTCTGGAACAGTCTTCAAAGAGAGCAGAGAGGGAAAAAAACATAACTAGCTTCAAGTTGACTGATCTTGATAAGTTTATGGAGGGGATGGTATGATGAGATTGTCTGAAATAGCAGGTAGCCACTTCGTTAATGCTAGCAGCAAATATCTCCAATGGCAGGTGACAGGACACTAGAGAGGGAGCGCTTTAAGTTACTATAGGGAATTCTTTCTCAGTATCTGGCTGGGGAGACCTTGCCCACAAGTACAGGGTCTAAATGATCGCTATATTTGTGGTCAGAAAGGAATTTTCTCCCCAGTTAGATTGGCAGAAACTCTGGGGAATTTTCTCCTTCTTCTGCAGCATGTGGCAGGGTAAATAGTGTAAATGAAGTATTCTCTGTAACTTAAAGTCTTTTAATCAAGATTTGAGGACTTTAATAACTCAGCCAGACACCAGGTTAATTGTCTACTGTAGGAGTGGTTGGGTGAGGTGCTTTGGCCAGCAATATGCAAAAGATCAGACTAGATGATCATGGTGGTCCCTTCCGTCCTTAAGGTCTATGAGTCAGGTTTTTTTGTGACTAAATGTACATAAGATAGAGAGGGCTAGCAAGTCTTAAAATGAAGGATTAGGCCATACATTTCTAATTTAATTCAAAAATCGATCTTGATTCAACTTCATTTAATATATTCTAACCAACTAACTAACTAAATTAACTAAACTAAACTAACTAATGCCACATGCTGCTCCAAATGTTTCATCTTTTTTGCTATGCTACCAAGGGACACTGCTGAGAATGTTAAAAAAATAATCCCACAATAACAGATATTAAAGGTCTGGCACTGTATTAAAAACTTAATTAACCTTCAATATACACAATTTATACTGGAAGAAAAAAGGACTCTGAGTTCTTCTTTCATGCTCTACTGAGTTAAAGGTGCATAATTTATAGAAGCCAAAGGGATATTGACTCCAGTGGCTTAAATTAATAAATAAAATTACTTAATTATCATGATAAAGACAATGAGGTCTCACTGAATAAACAGGGCACTATGCACCAAGAACTCCAGAGTTCTAATCCCAATTCTGCCACTGACTCATGAGATCAGCTGAGATAAATCATTTGAATTCTTTGGGCCAAATTGCCAGATAATGTAAGTAATGGTGTAAATTGCACAAATTAGAGTCAAATTGTGCATAGGGTTCACCACTTTATACACTGAGGGGTTAGATGAACTGTTGTACCGGGCAAAAGAACCAAGAGGAAAGTATAAGAAGTTAAAATGGGACAAAATTATTAATTCTACAACTCACATAAAAGCCACGGCCCTCTAAAGAACCTAAAAGAGCAATGAAAATATGAGAAAGAATAGTGAAGATGTGATCTGTCTTATCCTTCACATATTTATACACACATTTGGTTGTATTATACCATTTTATAGGTACATACATTGAGAAGGAGAGATCTTAACCTAATTTATTTAAGATTGCACAACAAAAAAGCTGTGCAACAGAATTTAGAAGTACTGATTCTCACCTTCCCTGCTATAACTACCACAGAGAGTCTCCTTGATCTCCCATTTCTATTGTAAACTAATCTGCAGTAGCCAAGGGACTTGCATTAATTTTCTGTGTGCTAAAAACTCAAAGAGCCATAAAATGGAATCCTGAATATATTATACTTTTATTCTATTATAAACTTATAGTAGGTGAATTTCCATGTTCTCAAAAATATCCTATAGCACGGCCTGTTACTTGGGGCAGCCTAAAGGTATCTATTTTATGCAGACATTGTGTGCAAAGAGATAAACAGATGATCAGGCAAAATTATAGAAAGTCATTTTTATGTCAACTGGGAATATACCATGATAACTCTATATCATTGGCCTCATCAAGATTTGCTATTGTTCTGTTGCTTCTGGCTAGAAAATTAATAATGAAAAACTGCCTGTCAGAGAAGCCACCTGGCACAGAAGTCTGGCATAGTGAGATTACCCATTTTATTCTAACTAGAGACACTTTAACCAAAAATAAAATAACGGGTCTGAGACATTTTTGTCTTTATGATTTTTTTTGGTTTATAACTTCTTAAAGAAACCCAAGCAACAAGATGTTTGTCTATTTAGTAGATATTAGCTATACATTAGGTCTTAGGTTATCACCTTCTTTTCTAAGAGATAGTAAATTATAACTCGATGTATTAAATATTATTATTTATTCTCTGTTGTAATTTCCTTTAATCTAATTTAGGTTTTGAAATCTTGCATCTCAAAGAGAATTCTGATGCCACAGAAATTTCCATTTGTCAAATCATATTTGATTACTATTTGTACTTACATTGTATACAAAACTGATAGTTTTTGTTATGGTACAATTCTAATATTTTTTATTCAACAAAATAGGATCCTACCCACTGAGAGTTATGTTGAGTTAGGAACTGTAGGATTAGATCTATATTGGTCTCATAAAATGATGGAAGATCATTCTGGCATACAATTTCTGCATAGGACTCTTCAGTAAAAATGCAGTAGCATTATGTTAAAATTATCATAGGCTAATATTGGACTAGCAAACCAAGAACTCAGATGCTATTAGCCTCAGGTAAAATGCAGCTAAAAATATGTGCTTCTGAAGGGTTTTTGTTTGTTTGTTTTTAAAGAGGTTGTGACAGGCTGCTCCCCCAGATCCGGACTGGTGTGCCACTATGACCCCTTGAACCCCAATTCACCCCGCCCTGCCAGGTGATCACTCACTCCTGAGTCAGTCCACACCAGCCACCAGTGTATAATTGGTCCCAGGCAGTAAGTGTAAATCCACTAGCCACACAGGCGTCAGTCTCCAAGCGAGCAACCCCAGCCCCAGATACCACACTGCGAGCCACTGTTTTACAGGGATTGGGACCCACCCCCAATCACCCTAGTCTCAGATCCGACCACATGACAAAAAAGTGGATCATGCTCAGCCTTCCACATCCACCGCCTCTAAAGACCACACAGCGTTAGATAAAACAAATACTATTTTATTGATCAAAGTACGATTTCAAGTGAGAAAATGGTCAATCAAGGCAGAATCATAATATAAATGAGTCAGGAGTGACCACTATCAAATAAAAGGTGTAAATTGCATACTAATCTAATATCTCTACCTAAACTGACCTCATAGTCCAAGATTTATGTGCAAGGTGTTCAGCTGTTCAGTGTTTTACTGCCATTCTCTGCCTATTACAAGGCAGGGCCCAGATCTTGCTTGAAGGTCATTGCAAGATGGTGTCTTCTCAGGCCAGAGCCTGCAGCTTCTCTCCCCAAACCATCTGTCTTTGTTTTTTTAAACTCCTCACATTCCCTCCCTCTCTGTGCTCCTGTGTGAATCTCTTTACTTCTACCTGAGCCAAGGAGGGCATTTGCATTCCCTTTGTCATGTAATTATTCAGCCTCTGTGCTGAATATAGTCCTGAGAGTCTGAACCCTTCACATTTATACACACGTTGCTGTAGGAAACATGGTACCCTCATAATTATGTGGAATATGTTATGAGCATTCACAAGGGAACTGTGCAGGGCACATTTAGTATCAAATCACACGATTACATTGCAAAAGTGGACAGAAAACTTACACAGATCATGTCCTACGGGTGCATGGATGTGCATTAAATGACAGAGGTGAACTGAAAAGCTATTTAAATCAAACTGACTGAGAACCTAAACAGTTAACAGTACTCATGGATGCTAAGAATTTACAAAAGGCCATCCTTCTTTTAAAAAAAATAAAAAATACGTTTTAAGTCGGTTCTTCCTTCACATACCTGGCATAAGCAAAGCTCAAGATTCTGCTTTTCCTGTTTCAGTTAATGATACTTTTAAAGATAAGAGCAGCATAAAGTATTCAGAGACATTGGATGTTAGCGAGAGCATCTCAGCTATTATTAGAATAACTCCAAATCTGTGTCTTGGCCAGGAAAAAAAAAAAGCTTCTCTTTTCACTGTTGCAAATACATGTCTTTATTCTTTATTTCATTCCTTTGCCCATCCTTTGGGACTTCTCATTCAGGCCAAACACTCACCAAAGTCAATGGGAGTTTTGCTTTTGTAAGGCCTGCAGGGCAAGGTTGTTTATTTTCTTTTCATGTTTTGGAGGATTGGCAGCTTCCACTCTGTTTTTAACTGTTGCATACTATTCCTTCCAGGCCCAACTCTGCTGCTGATGGGAAGCTAATTGTAGGAAAGACACAGCAGCAATTAGAGATGAAATAGATGAACAGGATATGTTGAAAAGAGTCAACATGGCTTTTGTGAAGAGAAATCATGCCTCACCAATGCATTAGAATTCTTCAAGGTTTCATCAAGCATGTGGGCTAGGGTGATCCAGTTGATATAGTGTACTTTCAGAAAGCCTTTGACAATGTCCCTCACCAAAGGTTCTTCAGCAAATTTAGCAATTATGGGATAAATGGGAAGTTCCTCTCATGGACCAGTAACTGGTTAAAAGATAGGAGATAAAAGGTAGGAATAAATGCTCATTTTTCACAATGGAAAGTAATAAATAGCAGGATGCCCCAATAATCTGTATTGGGACCTGTGATGTTCAATTTTTTCATAAATGTTCTGGGAAAAGGGGTAAACAGTGAGGTGGCATAATCTGCAGACAAATTACTCAAGACAGTTAAGTCCAAAGCTGAACATGAAGAATTAAAAGGGGGTCTCACAAAACCGAGTGACTGGCTAGCAAAATGGTAGATGAAATTCAATGTTAATAAATGCCAAGTAATATGCTTTGGAAAATATAATTCCAACTATCCATAAAATGAAGTTTAAATTAGGTTTGACCACTCCAGAAAAATAATTGTGGGTAGGTATCTGAAAACATCTAATCAATCTCCAGTAGCAGTCTAAAAGACTAACAGTATGTTAGGAACCATTAGGAAAGGAATAGATAAAAACACAGAGAAAATATCATAATGCCATTAATCAGAGGTGGGCAAACTTTTTGGCCTGAGGGCCACATCTGCTTACAGGCATGCTGAAGATGGATGAGAGAAGAGGTGGGGGCTGGGAGGGGAGGGTGGCTGCCATGCTCCAGACAGGGAGCAATCAGGTTCACATGGTGGGAAGAGGAGAGAAAGAACCAAGGATGTGTGGGGGAACGGCTGCTATCTCCAGCCAGGGCACCACTGTGAGACCCACTCAGTAGGACGGGCTGACATCATGCTCTGACAGGGGCACCACCACTATAGAGGGACGAGGGAAGGGACAGGGCAGAGCTGGGAGGGAGGAGTGGCTGTCATCAGAGGTGGATAAGGGACCACAGGGCCCCTGGGCCTCCCTCACTGGTGGCACCCCCTTTCCTCGGCCCCCCCTTGTCCCAGCAACCCCCCACCCCCCGCCAGCCTAGAGCCCTGGCACAAGCGGGCCAGGACTGCTGGGGAGGGAGCCTGGGATGCTGGCTGGCCCTTGAGGGTGGCGAGGCCAACTGGCATGTGCAGTGTGGAATTCCAGGGCAGACCAGAGGCCACACCGGAGGCTGTCCTGCATGCTCCAGTCGGTCTCACGCCGCCAGCCCCAGCCCTGGCCCGGCCCTGGCCCCAGGGGTGGAGTGGCTGGCCCAGGGGCTGGGCGAGAAGGAGCGCAGAGCCAGCCTCAGGGCTGGCCTGCCCCGCTCCCCCCACAGTGCCAACAGGGCAGAGGGCCCCCAGAAAATGATGGGCCTGGGCATGGGCCCAGTTGGCCCATGTGGAAATCCGCCCCATGCACTGGATATCCCTCGTCCTGTGACTATAAGAAGTTGGAACTGGATGACAGGGCATAGATCACTCAATAATTGCTCTGTTCTGTTCATTGCCACTGAAGCTTGTGACATTTGCTGCTGTCAGAAGACAGGATACAGACCTAGATAGACCATTGGCTTGACCCGGTATGGCCATTCTTATGTAGTGATAGAATCTGGAAGAAAACAGAACTTCAGATTGCTCTGTGATAAGTAACTCGACCCATTTCATCCAGCAGTTTCTTTTTCAAATGGTCCAGCTCCCAGAACAATAAAGTATTTTTTGAGAGGAACATCCAAAGTAAGGGTGCGTCTACACTTACAAATTAAGTCGATTTAAGCTTGCTTAAGTTGATTTAATTTAAACTGCGTCTACACTACACTTTCTTTAAGTCGACTTTATAAAATCTACTATAAAGTCGACTTTACTAGCTAAGTTGACTTTATAAAGTGTGGACGCAGATTAGCCCCAAGTCGAATTTAAGTCGACTTAAAGGGCTCGAGGGCTCCCCACTGCCCTCCTTGCCAGGGTGGCTGGCACAGTCAGAACCTGGCATCCCTGCCCACCCTGCTCCTATGCCCTGCCAGTGTCCCTGTCCTGCTCAGCCCCCATTGTACCCAGGTACAATGGGGCAAATGCTGATCCCTCTGGCACTTGGCAAGAGGTGCCTCCCCCTGCCATCGTGGACCAGTCCCAGTTCCACCTAGCCCCTACAAGTCGACTTAGTGTGGACGCTCTAAGTCAATTTGGCAAGTTCCCCTTTAAGTCAACTCAATTTTTGAGTGTGGACATGCTAAGTAGACTTATTTGGCCAAGTGTAGACATAGCCTAAGAGATTATGTGAGCAGCACCCGTTCATTCCTGCCGACTGAGTGCCTAAACATAGTTCTCTCAGCCATATTCATACAGAAGAGGTAAACATCTTGTGGACGCAATGGCTATGTCTACACTTGCTAAAATTAGTTCGAATTAGTTAGTTTGAACTAACTAATTCGAATGAATTTTAGTTAGTTTGAATTAGCTTAATTCGAACTAGCATGGCCACACTGGAAAGTTAGTTCGAACTAAGCAAGCACTTGCTTAGTTCGATTTAGCAATCCCCATTCATTTCAATGGCCAGTTAATTTGAACTAAGAAATTAGTTCGAATTAACATGGCCACATTGGTTAATTAGAACTAGTTAGTTCGAATTGACCCCTTAGTTCGAATACCCTATTTGAACTTATTAGTTCGAATTAAGGAAGCCCTTAATTCGAACTAACTAAAGCCTAGTGTAGCCATGGCTTTAGTTAGTTCAAATTAAGCCTCCTTAATTCGAACTAACTTGCCAGTGTAGACATAGCCAATGTGACTTAGACAACAGAGTAGTGGACTGGGATTCAGGAGACCTGGATTCTCCTCCTGGATCTCCAACTGGCCTGTTGGGTTACCTTCAGCAAATCATTTATCCTTCCCCTGTCTCAGTTTTCTCAGCTGTAAAAAGGGAATCATGATCTTTAGAAAGAGCTTTGAAAACACTAAATAAGAACTGCTGTATCAATGTAGATATTATATTATCATCATCCAATCTTCCTATAACCAAAAATGACCCTATCACAGTGTAAGTCTCCTTTTCTGAACAACTAATAGGAGACTAAAATTCATTGAAATGATAGTTTTCAAAATTTATTAAATGGCTGAAGTTAAAGAGTAAACTTTTTTATATCATGGCCTTCATTTTTAGACATATAGATTAATAAGGAAATAATACAAATCAAGAATAGAGGACAAATATTTCCATATATGACTGGGCTGCTTGCAATAGTAATCATCCAAACTTGATGACTGAGGGCATCCTTTTCAGTCCCACATCCCAAGGTATAT
Organism: Pelusios castaneus; assembly: GCA_007922175.1. Taxonomy (NCBI): domain Eukaryota; kingdom Metazoa; phylum Chordata; order Testudines; family Pelomedusidae; genus Pelusios; species Pelusios castaneus. The sequence continues at coordinate 14,005,960 of ML685770.1, forward strand.
AAATATCAAAATGATATACAATAAAATATTATATCTAGAGGAACCTGAGTTGGGGATCTTGCATCTTGATCTATGCAGATAACCTTCATCCTAAAATCCTGGATATTAATACCCCCAATTTTGGAGAGGATTCAAAATTTAGACTGAATCTGAATTTTGTACCTGGGGAGTAACATCAGTTTCTTGTATGACTAAAAAATTTACCTACTACACAATTATCATCCTGTTAAGTTGGGTATATCCAGTATCTTTATTTGCAGCCTAATGCCATTATATTTAATATGGGTAAGCTAGCTATGTGACAATTGAAAGAAAATGGACTCAAGTATGTAACATACAACTGAACTAATCAAATATTAGAGGTTGGACCCAGTGTGACTCAGCCACGTTCTGTACTGTCGTCATAATATAAGGAGGCAGAAATAGGTAAGAGGACAGCAAATCAGAAAGCAGCAGAGATGAGAAAATACACATTGCTGTTGAGAAGATGCTCTTTCTCTCTCATGAAGTCCTCTCTCACTAATGACTCTGTATTGCAAAACTCTGACCATCTAACACAAAAAGGCATAGGATGGCATATACTGTAGTAAGGGATGTGCCTTGTGTGTGCATTTATAAGAGTGAATTTGCTTTCAAAGAAACAGGGTGCGTACACTTGTATAAAGATGGAGCTGATTCCTCTGTATCAAAGACTCGTTGTTTATAATTCAGAGGCAGTGCTCCAACACCCCTGCTTTGATTCAGATACTTACAATGGGGAGAAAATTGTTTTGGTTGAAATCAGAAGGGCACCAGATGTTCCTATAACACTTTGTTCTAGAAACACCTGGTACGAGTTCTTTAGCACTTGTTATTGTGGTTTGACATCACCTCTTGGTCTTATTTCAACAGCTCATCTGGCGGGGGAAAAAAGAGACAATTCTTGATGGAGTGAGAAAGGAATGTCACTGGTTCACCAAGGAACACCGAAACAATACCCTTTTCACTCTGCCTCCCAAATGTGAACACATACACTTGTGCAGACATATTCATATGATTAATAAGGTAGTGAGTAAGACTGAATAGAATAATACAGAGGAAATAGGGGAGGCAATTCTATGTGTGTGTGTGTGTGTGTGTGTGTGTGTGTGTGTGTGTGTGTG
>ML685770.1:14007111-14061596 GCA_007922175.1 Pelusios castaneus
AGAGAGAGAGAGAGAGAGAGAGAGAGAGAGAGAGAGAGAGAGAGAGAATGTGGCTTAGATCCACCTAGCAGACCTGTTCAGGGAAAAGAGGAGTCCGGGTCAGTAAGATTATTTCTTTCTTGAATCACATTCAAATAGTGGGAAGAATTTAAACCTTTCTTTGCTAATAAATATAGTCCTATTCCAGACAGTCTTTCTCCCATCAGAAAGACAATGAATGAAGAAATAAATCTTCTATTCTGGCTGGATTTGGCTAGCTTTCATCCCTTGATGAAGAACATGCTTGAGGGAAACCAATATTATCTATCTGAGTGTAGGAAATTTGCTTGCATGGTTTGTGTAGGCCACTGGGGAGGAACCTACAATGAAATATTGCTTTCCTATTCACTCAGCTGAAATCTGTGAATGTTTGGCCTCTATTTCAAGTATAGACCTAGATTTTCAGAAAAGCATGCCTATTTTTGCACCTATTTTAATTACTATAATACAGGGCAGAGCAGGCCAGACCAGGGGCAGGGCAGTTGAGCGGGGCCCAGCCTCTCGGCCGGCCGGCCGGCCTGCCTCACATGGTTGGGCGGCCCAGTGCTGGCCCCAGCCAGTGGTAGGGCCTCGGCCGGCCAGATCGTGATGGTGGCCTCAGGGCCCACTCCTCAGCCTGGAGCTGGTGGCAGAAGCCTGGGGTCCTGGCTGGGGCCGGCTCCGGGGACCCTAGGCCATGCCGCCTCCGGGAGCCCACCTCCGGGTCTGCTGCTCCTGGGGGTGGGGGCGGGCCTACAGGCTAGTCAAAGCGCGGCCTGGCGGGAGGCTGCTGGGGTCCCCGGCCACGGCCAGCTCCCCCAGGGCCAGCTCCCAGCGGCAGCCTCAGGGCCGGCTCCCACTGGTGGTGGGGCCTTGGCTTGCTGGGGTCCTGGGGGCAGAGCAGGTTGACCCATTCTGCCCTTCCTTTCTCCAGCATGCAGTGGGGGCCCCCCCAGGCCAATTGGCTCCGGGACCTGCTCCCCCCTAGGGATGGCCCTGCTTTTGCTAACACTTTTCTCCTTTCATTTGGTAACCCTATTTTCCCTTCCGCTTGCTGCTCCCCCATTCACCAGGATACATGCTGTTTGTGATGGGGAGCATCCTTTGGTGCCCCTCAAAATTGAAGTGTTATGGGAGCAGAGAAAAGAAACTTGGGCTAATAGGCTGTTTCTTGAGCCCTGTATGTCTGAGCTACTCCTTGCCCTAAATTTCTGTAAGGGAAGATCTATCTTTTGGTGGCATTTACAGTAGAGACACTGCATGCCCAGCTTGCACATTTATAAAGAGGAGTGTAGATGGTAAGGTACTGCTTAGGTCAGCAGAGTAAAGAGCCCTATACATCTGACGCACAAGGTGTACACCCTACATGGCTGTCCATACACACAAGCTGTGCCTCCCACATCTACACAGCCATTTTTAGCAGTGGAGGATCTCGGCTGCTAACCCACTGCTGGAGCCTTTCCCCACTGCAGTGCAAGACTCCAGTTATGGGGAAAGGCTCTGGCAGGGGAAGGCAGCAGGGAAACACTCTATCAGCTTTCTCCTGCCAAAGCCTTTCGCTTCCCATTTAGCTGCATATCACAGGGTGTGTCTACACTTGTAAATTAAGTCGACGTAAGCTTGCTTACGTCGACTTAATTTACTCTGCGTCTACACTACACTTTCCTTAAGTCGACTTAAGCAACTTGCTTAAGTCGACTTAACGAAAATTAAGCTGACTTTGTTAAACCTAGTTTAAAGTCGATTTTAGGCTTAAGTTGACTTTCTAAAGTCGACTTAAGCCAGTGTAGACCTGGAGTAGCCCTAAGTCGACTTAGGGCTCTCCAGGACTCCCCCACTGCCCCTCCCTGCCAGGGGGGTGGCACTGGGAGAGCCTGGAATGCCCCCCAAAGGGAAGGGCAGAGTCCTGCCCACCCTGCCCCTATGCCCTGCCAGGGTCCCTGTCCCCCTTTGCCCCATTGTACCAAGGTACAATGGGGCAAAGGTTGAGCCCCCTGGCACTTGGCAAGGGGTGCCCCCTCTGCCACCTTGGACCTGTCCAAGGTCCCCCTAACCCCTACAAGTCAACCTAAGCGTCCAGTGTGGATGCTCTAGGTCAACTTTGTAGGGTCCTCCCTAAGTCGACTTTAAATTTAGGTGTGGACATACTAAGTCGACTTAACAAAGTCGACTTAGCTAAAGTCGACCTAAATTTACAAGTGTAGACATAGCCACAGTGAGCATGGACACAGCCTGCCTTTCACTGAAGTAAGTAGCTACATGTGCCCTACAAAGTGCCATAAATGTAGGCAAGTGTAGACAAGGTCTCAGAGGCTGTACACAGGCTTTATCTGAAGAATTTCTGGAAATCTCAAATATAGCAGCACTCCTGCTTACCAAAGCTTCTTGTGGGAAACACATAATATCTATACTCTGTACTAGTTGCCAGTTCATTTTCTGGGTGGAATTCAAGATGCTGATTTTAATAAATAAGGCTGCAAATTGGTTTGGGCCCTAGCTCCTTGAAAGATTGCCTCTGCTTGTGTGGGACCACAGCAGTTGCGATTAGCAAAGGTGCTCATGCTAGCGCTCGCATAGCTTTTAATGAGAGGCCAAACTGAAGCACAGACAGATTAAATGGCTTGTCCAAGGTCACACAGTAAACCTGTTGATCAGACTGGGGACTGACCTCTGATCTCAAGTTTTGGTGCCAGGCTTTAACTACAAGACCACATTTCCTCATAAATTATTTTCTCTACAGCACAGACAAGTCCATTTTGATTCTGCGTTCTCTCTAATTCGTGCTCCTATTCTCCCTGCACTTCTACCCAGCCCCTATTTCACAAATGTTCAAAGCTAAGAACTATTTCATCAATTTAAAATCTATATTCTAATTATGCTCACTGTAGAACATTCACAAGAAATTGTCCATTTTAATGAATAAAACAACTGTTACCATATGTAGATTATTTCAACATTACTTTTTTACTCAATATGAACATTTCTATAATAAGGCACTTGAGCCAAACAAAATTGTTTCACACAATGTTTGATTAACATGAAAATCAGTACAGAAATAATTATATTGGTGTAAAGTTATATACTCTGCTGGAAAAGTAACCACTTTCTGTGTTACAGATATAACAACTATGCTATGATTTTTACGGACATACTGGAAAACAACGGTTGAGAATTATTCTCAGGTTTATTGCTACCTTACAGAGTGATTTCAGACTCTAGTTACTAAGTCAGGAGTTCAAATAGTTTTTGGATATTCAGCCTTACAGATAATATTTTCATGATTTAACTCCTAGGGCTTAGCCATTAATGTCTTCTAATTAGTTTCTAAATCTTGGTCTTTACAATGATAATGGTTTTAAGCTAAGGATATGTCAATAATACATCGTCAGCATAACTATTGCAATATCTGAATTAAATTTCTTTTTATTAAATAGATCTCAACAACAATATAAACCAGCCTACCATGAAAAGATGCAAATCTCAACCACTAACTTCCCTATGCAGTGCAACTAAAAGGTTTTTATTTATTTATTATTATTATTATTATTATTAATGTCAATGACTGTATGGGATTAATTGAAAGTACAAGTTGTTCTCCCTCATTTTGAATCCCTTTACTATATAATTTTTTTTAAAAATCAGCTTTAAAATATTTAAGTGGCTTTTGAAAGATATAATACTCTTAGATGATATTATAGCACTGGAGAGAGGACAGTGCCATACAACTGTTCCTGCTAGTGTTTAGAATCAGCCTTTACATTAAAAGAATAAATAATTTCCACTTAGATCATAAACATATATTAGCTCTTTGGGTGGGCTGCAGTACAGATAACATCCCAATTTATCAGCAAGGTGACAAAACCAAACATTTAAGGTGGCAGGGAAGTTTTCAGTCATTTACTGTGCTCCAATTTTCTTGTTCTGGTCTTGTGAACAAGCTGCTACTAGATTTCTGCACCCCAAAAATGGCCAGGTAGGGGCAGGGAGGAGGGTTAAAAGAGACATCTCTCTGTGACTAGTCATGTAAATATTGAGTATTGTATAGTTCATAAAGGACAGCTATTTATAGTCTAGGAAAAATGCTATTCAATAGGTTGCTGGAGATACATGATCAAAATCAAAAACAGTAGAGGTTATCTTGTTTATGAGTAGAGTCAACACTTGGAACCATATCTAGGGTGCAGATGAATCCCCAATTATCCTGCACCTAAGGAAAAAAACTGACAGTAAGTTTGCTACATAAGAAAATGGGAACTGAGCCAGGTTTGGCTGAAAATGCTGGAAAGAACTTTGGGTGAGATAAACTTCTTTAGGCAGGAAGATAAATTATTAGTTGGGTTTAGGCCATAGTAAATATGTTATGGGTTTCGTTTTTATGTAGCCCTTTGTTTCCAATAATCCTGTTTGCTGTCATATGAATCTCTTACTCTTTATCAAGTAATCTTACACTTGGTTTCTCCATGAACAAATCTATGTACTGTGTTTTAAGTGCAGTTGTGTTCTTAGTCAAACTAGGAAGTGTGCTGCACGTTTCGTTCTGCGAGTACCCAGTGCATTAAAGGGCTGGACACCACATGGGGATACTTGGAGAACTTGGGTGGGGATGGTGGAATATGCCTATTGCATTAGGGATGCCCACACTGAGATAGGAGTGCTTGTGTTGTACATGGCTGGGAGATTCAAGGAGATGGTCTCTGGCATGGGATGGACAAAGATCCCACACAGTAAAGGCAGGCGGTAGAAAGATGCCTCGCAGCCTGGGTACCCCTAGGGAATGTCACACAGGGTCCATAGCCAAAACTTCCCTCTACGTCAGTGACAAATAACCAACCAGAGATGAGGAATTAATTTTACACTTGTGCACCCTGTACCAAGATAAAATACTCACTCCTCTGTCTCTCTTGTAGCACAGTCACTCCTAAAGCTCTTATGAGGCCAGTGCATTCCACACCAGCCCTGCTCAGCATTCTGGCAAAATACCATAATCTAGCCCATAGTGATGAAGGACAAAATAATGGAGTCATGTTAGGAGCCTGTATTAGGGCACTTGTGCCTTTAGGATGCCAAGTCTGTACTTGATGCTGCTGCAAACTGAAACATGCAACAAGTAATAGGTCCCACCAGAGCATAACAACATCCTCTTAATGGCTTTATGGCTTCAGTATGCAAAGAAAATGCATTCATATTTAACTATTTCAGTCTAACCTCAAACTGACCCCTAGTTCCTAACTAGGCTTGACAAGGATGGTCTCGGACAGTACACTAAGCTTCAGTGGAGTTAGTGTAGCTGAAAGCCAGTGTTTAACCTACAGGATATATCTATATGCTTCTAAAACCAGACACAACCGAATGAATTAGGGATGCCGCTATGTTATCTCTTATTTTCCTGCTGCTTTTTTGTTTTAAATCAGAAGTTTAAATGTGGCTATTTTCAAAATACGCTTTAGAACAACGGTTCCCAATCTTTTCAGTAACACGGCAGACTTCAACGAGACAAACAGTTCCATGACACCCACTTTTTTCAAACTGAATTGATTGCTCATAATATCACATTTATTTACATTTACTATGGTTACAGTCTTACTAGAGAGGTTTGCTATATTGTGCATACAACAAGCTAAAGAAGGATCAAATGCATTAATGACTCAAATCCGCTGGAAAAAAAAACACTTCGTCTCAATTTTGCCCTTAGGCCACCTGCGTTTAGAATATTCGCGTTTTAGAATCGAAAAACCGATACCTTGCTATTAATTTGATGATTAATTTTCACAAGTTTTATGAGTTGTAATTTTGGTCAGATAGATTATTATTTAAGATGAAACAATGTTTGTTTTACATTACCTTTGTACAAAATTTCACAGCACACTTGGACAGTTCTTTAGAATACCACGGATAATGGCTGAGAGTATGACACATTAACTAATGCTTCTCAAGCAACAGAAACAAGATACAGTGTCTAAACTGATCACCAGTTCCTGTAAGAACATTTCTGTGTTAAGACAAAATGATTTCTAGAACACCAGTGGGCACCAGTACAGCTCTAGGCACTGCTATTTTATTCCAAAAGAGTATTGATTATACCATTAGAAATCCGATCATGAATTCTGCAATTGACTGCTGGATTTTCTTTCACACCATCTTTTTTTCTATTTTAAATGTGTTCTGAAGGAACAATTTCTCTCTCTTGATTTTCTGAGAAACTTTAATGTTATGGCTAGGATTTTTTTTCTTAACCAGCATGTCTATTCTTGTTTAATGAAAGCACTACTTCATGATACTTCTCATTCACTGTGCTCGGGCTGTGGATCTTGTCTGACACTTTTATTCTCCCCACTCTGTTGCCAGCCTTTATGGATGGACCTTTCATGCCCTTTGTGTGATTGCACAGAATTTCCTTGACACTGCTATTAAATCACAAGAGATTCAGACAGACAGTCGCTTATTAGTGATTTGCATTCTACCCAACTCAAGAGGTGAGAGAAAATTGCACTGGGTGAATCTAGCATACAGAAAGTGCATCAAGTCAATTCAGAAGAGAGGAACTTGCGAGAAGACCAGAAAGATCTCCTACATCTTCCCTTCCTTTGCAGTGGCAATGGTTGGAATTCTTCCTGTAGGGCACACCCAATAATTAGTGATGGAAAACTTGCATCTTCACTACTGGAACCTTCACTCATGCAGGTCCACAAGACTCAGTTCTTTCCATGGTCCCTTTCAAACATGGAATCACTAGGTGAACTGCGCAGATTACATGAGCTCTAGTGAAACAAACAAGGAGTGCCGTGGCACTTTTAAAGACTAACAAATTTATTTAACACATGGCCTTTCGTAGGAGAAAATCCCACTTCATCAGATGCTTTGAACGAAATGGGATTTTCTCCCACGAAAGCTCATGCAATAAATAAATGTGTTAGTCTTTAAAAGTGCCACAGGAGTCCTTGTATGTTTTGCTGAACTAGACCAACATGGCTTCCCCTTTAGAACTTATGAACAATAGTGTCAGCGATATGTAAATGATACACAGCTTTAATTATCCTTCATCACATATGAGCACAGCACTACCAGCAAGATAGCCAAGTGCTTGGATCAAATCAGCTCTTGGATGAAGAACAATTAGCTGAAGGTGACCTGAGCAAAACACACATGATTCTGGTGCGTAGAGTAAAGTATTCTGAAGATCTTGCAGCTATAGAGCAGGCTCTGTTGACTGAAGATAAACACCAACAATGGGTCAGTTCACTCAGAGACTCTTGGAATCCTCCCTAAGCTGTCACATAGTAGCATACATGTGCAATGCTTTCTACAGTCCCTGCTTGGCTAAGAAACTCTGACCCATTCTGGCAGATGAAGACCTAGCCTTAGTTATTAATGCTTTTGTCATCTCTCAGCTGACATACAGCAATGGAATATGCCTGGACATGAAATCAGCACTTAGGAAACTCACACTAGTACAGAACACTTGCACTGCCTCTCCTCAGCAACATAAACTACTTCAAATGTATCAACCCATTCTCATAGAATTTCCCATCAAATTTCAAATCACTTTCAAGGTCAACGCACCAGAGGAGAAATGGTGTCAAGAAATCCTGTCAATATTCTAATAATGCTCAAGGCCTCATACTCAGAACTTGAAATTTCATATATTCCTTTCTAGGTCATACATGAATAAAGTGGTTGCCCAGAAGGGTTTTCAGGATCCTTAGCTGATCCTGGAATTACAGCATCCCCAATACCTTGGCATCACTAAGATGAAACTATTCATCATTTGTATTGTAGTAATGCCTAGAGACCCACTCATGGATGAAGACCCCACTGCATTAGGCACTGTGCAAACACAGGAGATAAAAAATGATCCCAGCCGCACAGAAATCACACAGATTTAGGACCTGATTTTCCACTGGCTCACACCTGGAATTTCCATTGACATTTGTACAAAGTGCATGTAGAAGTCTAGCAAATCAGAATAAGGGCATTTTAAAACCACTTTGCATAGGTGTAAGTGATGGCTAGTGATATGAGGAAGCAAAAAACCTGGTCCTCAGTTCCTTTAACCTTCTTCACATCTCTCCTGCACCATCATTTCAAAGCACAAGTTGTTCTTATAACAGTCCACTGTGAATTGTGCTGGAACTAAAATGCAGGCAAACATTAGGCATTATTTTATTGTTCTCTCTTTTATCTATCAGTCCATTTCCCGTTTTGAAAGAGGTTACAAAAATTGCATTCACTAAATACTTCCCACTTACTTTTATCACTCGTTCCAGAATTTTGTATTCAGTATTCCCTGGTTTTAGTGTTATGTCATGTTTCTAATTAGTTAATTGCTTTGTTTGGTCAAGATACAAACATTATTCTTGATTTCTTCTTCCCTTAGACAATGCTGCTTTCTGGCATTTGTTTCCCCAGGCTCATCTGTGAGCTTGAAGGCAAAAGATATAATATCATAAAATAATAAACATACATTTTGTATCATTTTGTGGGAAAGTCTACCTCTGTGGGATTGACAGAAATCTTTCTTCAGGAGGTTGCTTTAAATAAAACATTAGCCATTTGAAGGGGATCAGGGGGTTGAATTCTTCTATCAACCTAGCTACCACCTCTTAGGGAAGTGGATCTCTGCAGTGATGGAAGAACCCTCACATCCCCAATCTCTCTGCAGGAAGTGTCTACACTAGGAGTTCCAATACCACTGTGTCACTGTAGTGGTTTAAGTGTAGACAAAGTCTAAATATCAACTTTATTTCTAACTTCCCCTGAGTGGTCTTTCTTACTTTATGGAAGTTCTTAGCTAAGAGCTTCATTTAACTATTTTTTAAAATTTGTTTGCTAGAGCTGTATGAATAATTGTTTTTTTCGATCTGCTGAATGAACATTCTCCTCCAAATATAAATGTTTGGGGTTGACCAAACTATTTTGTTTTGTTGTTGTGGAGGAGGAGGAGAGAAGGGGAGAAGAGGTAACCTTTTTCAAAAATTATATTTGTGTAAACTTCAAAAAGAAAATATTTCTAAAGAAAAACAATTTAAATGTTTTCATTTTTTGGCTAATAAAATATTTGTTCCAAAAGTTTCATCCAGCTTGATTCTCTGCCCTTTATTCACTTTTCTGCTTTAATATTTGTTATTGTAACAGCCAAAGACAGTCTTAGATGCACTCAGTGCTTCTAATAATGCCCTTAATGAGATCCAAAGGGCTATTAATTCTACATTCAAGCCAGCACATTTTTAGTATGCTGCACTTAGAAAAGTGCTTCATCTGCAATTTCTGAGAAAATGCTTATCATCATAAATTTGTGTTGAGGCATAGTAAACCTGTAGATTAATTATTAAAATGCTATTAAGCCTAACTATAACTTTGTGTTTTATTTCAAGACTTGAAGTGGGTGGGAAGCATACCATCACCTTCTATTATCCTCCTCCATCCCCAGATTAGTTTACTGTGTTGTTTCTAATATTTTTACTTACCAAAACATGACAATATTCAATATGAATTCAAACTGAAATGATGAATCATCTATTTTCCATAACCACAACAACAAAAAGCCAAAGTGAAGGATGAAAATATATATCAGCTACTTATGGCAAAAACATTCCAAGGTATTGAAATTATCCCAAAAATAGGCATTAGAAACCCGGAAAATGTAGTTAAAGTTAGACCTTAAAGAAATCAAAACCTGTTAATGTATGTCAGGTATGGAAATGAACCATAAAGTACCCAAACAACCTACATTCTGCCGTTTTGATGCTATGCAATAACCTTGTAATCACCATTGCAGTATTATGTTCCAGATGAAATTAAACTGATTTTTTAAATTCCAAAGGGGTAGCCGTGTTAGTCTATTGTAGAAAGACAACAGAGTCTTGCGGCACTTTTAAAGACTAACAGATTTATTAATCGCATGAGCTTAATAAATCTGTTAGTCTTTAAAAGTGCCGCAAGACTGTGTTGATTTTTTAAAGACAGATTTGTTTTCTTATGCTGGTGATACTACAGGGTAAAGATAAGGTTTTCTGGGTGACAAACTTAATTTTCTTTGTGACAGCTTTCTGGTTTGTGGTTTTGATAACTCCCCCCACTCTCAAATTGCATTACTGTAATTTAGCTAAGAGAAACACATGCAAGAAGGAAAGACTGTAAAACATTGAGAACTTTTAGGTTAAGCAAAATTCTAACCCCTAGCTCAAATTACATATTTTCAGATCCTCCATTGTTATACAAGTCAAATTCCCTGATAAAGTTTTCCTTTATCCTTACTTCTCCCATAAATCCCCAAAATTATTCAAGCACTGGGACTGGGTTGAGATTACCAACTAAATTTTTGTAGGTCATGACATGGAGATGTAGATAATGTCCTGGAGCTTCTGCCATATAACCAAGGTTGGAAATGATATCTAGCTACTGTTTCCAAGTTGTCTGACCGTATAATCAAAGCCAGCACTAGCCAATAACCTTTCTGGCAATCTTAGAAAATAGACCAATAATTAAACAGGAATGGAACATCAAATACCTTCATTCCCTACCAATGGTCCCATCCAGGGACTGCATTTATATCATAAACTTTTTGGTCAGGAGCTGTCTTTTTTTTGTTGTTGTGGTGGTCTTTTTTTATACAGTGGGGTCCTAGTTCAGAACTGGAGCTATGATGATATAAATAAATAATATTGTGGTGAGTCTTGCTCTATTTTGTAGATAAACTGACCATTTTGTCCTCAAACCAGTAAGCACTTACACATATACTTACCTTTAAGAATAAGATATTTCATTTAAGATAATGGGACTGCTCAGATTATTTATTTGCTTTGCTGAACTAGGGCCTAACTGCCCCCCTCCCCCATTGTCTTTTCAGCACTTTTCATCAACCCTATATTTACCCAAACACAATCCATTACAACAAGCTCCCCTTCCACTCCTCTCACCCCCCAAAAAAGCAAAACTGGAATGCCTTTCAACCTCATGATTCTCGGATGAGACATCTTCTGGGCTTAAGTTCAGCATCCAGTGCATTTGTTTAAAAATGAATAAAAACAACCAGAGTTTTCTATTAGCAGTTCATTGTATTGTAGTCATATTTTTCCGTCATCAACACGTCATATGTTCTGGGGAAAGTTTGCTCCTAGATTCCTCGAAAAGTCTTTTCAGCAGGAACAATAATTTACCAAACAGCATACCAATCTAATATGAAATTTATGATTTTTTTTTATCATTTTAAAAAAATAATAAAATTTCTTATTGCACTAGTTCCTCAAAACAAAGGAAAGGCTATTGCCTTTCATTTGAAAGATATTTAAAAACAAAAATTTCATCATCATATGGGAAAAATGACAGCCTGGTGCGGGACGAAAACTGAACTCTTCCCTGATTTCAGTTGAAATGTTTTCTCAGTAAAGACTGCAGGATTGGGGTTTAATTATTTCACAGATCACCTTCAAACCACCAGCAGGAATGGTTAAGGAATCTGGTAAAGTTCAGAGTAAAAGTCAAGCACAAATTCTGCCGACTCCTGATGTTTCTCTGGTCATATACACCAAGCTAAAATTCTGCTTAGCTGAAAAAAAAGTGATTTCCAGCTTGTCTGGTTAGTGGTTGGGACAATAAAAAATACCCATGAAAACAATGGCTCAAGCAACCCCCAAGTGTTTTATGCTCTTTTGGCATAAAATAGCTTGTCCCTAAGTGTCATGAACTTACGTGAAATACAGCTGAAAAAATGAAAGCTGGCATCTTTGATGAATGAGAACACACTCTATAATGAGGAATCCACTCCATCATAATAGCAACAGGTCACAGTGCTTAGCTTTTACTAACCGCTGCACTGCAACTTAAGATTGTGCCCTTTTTGATCTATCCAGCATATATCATTTGTTATTAGAAAGATAGAGGAATAGACTGAGTAGTGTCTGCAGCCATGCCTCAACATGTCAAGTACCAAAATACCCAATATGATCACAGTGGGGTTCATATACACTGCATGATACCTGAGAGAATAAAGGCAGCAGATGAAAGATTCCCTTTCAAAAAGAGCTAGCAAAGTTAGCTGGTACATGTACAAATGCTACTAAATTAAGTGAGAGGGACTATTCAGAATTTTACAATTCAGGTTGGATTCAGGGAAAACCGTGCCATTTATGAATATGAATGGGCGAACCAGTTCAGATAGTAAGAGTCAGAATGAACCTTCTCTCAAACTGTGAAATTGCTTTATTTTATTTTATTTTTTGAGACTTGGAAAGCTTAGGTAAAGTGTGTTTATGTTTAATTTCAGAATATCAACTAGATATTCTGCAACTAGAACAGAACAAAAAGGTGTCATAAGGAGAGTAGAAAAACATCGTTCAAGGGTAGATTTTGGTTACCACTCACACAGGCTAAAGTAGCAAACACATGACTGATGTACTTTGTGCTGTCATATTGCTTTCTACCCAGGGATGGCAAAGGGCTAGACAAACAGTTGTTAATTTAATCACACAGTAAAATGAAGTAGCAGGTAGGCAAGTAATGTTATCCCTGAGGTACAAGGAGATTTGGGTCCAGATTCAGCAGCATAAGCAAATGCATATCTATAAGAGATTGAGTTGTCCCATTAAAGTCAATGGAACTACACATTTGCCTAAAGCTATGCACATTCTTAAAGATCTTGGTAAATCAGGGTTTAAGGATTGCACCTTTTAAAATGCTGAACACGCTAGTTTCAAAACAGCAAATCATTTAAGCACCTGTTTAACTCTGAGTACATAGTCATTCTCAATGAATTAAATTTAAAGTTAAACAGGTGCTGACGTGCTCTTCTGCATATGGACCAGAATACTCAGCACCTTGCAGGGCCAAGCCGTACGTGACTCTCTCAAAGTCACCAAGGAAGCTTCTGTCAAAATTGGAACAGAACCCAGATATTCTAATAAAACACCTTCACAGTGCTCTTGAGGTAGTGCTGAAACCCACTGCCTTTGCCAAGGGCTTTGAGGAAAAGATAGATCTAGTTATTTATGGTTTTTTTATCTCTGCTTATCCACTGAGACTTCTTTCCTATTATTTATGGTAGAAATATGAATGTGTCTGCCAACATTGATATACTTCTTTTTTAAGAGGAAATGGTAATTACTAGAGACGTATCAAATGGCATGTGTGTAATTTGGATAGCATTTATCTCGAAGTTCCCATCAATTCCAAATACTTCATTCTATTTATCTCACTGATTCCCAGCTTGATTCAAGACCAGTATTTGCTAGTCAAATTATTTAGTCCTGATTTTCCCTTGTAAAACTGAGCAGCATAAGTGTTGCAGTGATTTTCCTATCATTTTTAATTACTAGTTTACATATCATACTAGTTACAACCATTATTAGTTTACATATCATCATGTTGCAACAGGGTTCCCAGGCCAGAAAAATAACATTAAAGAGAGTTGCACAAAATTCAGATTGAAGATTTGGCAACTGACTTTTCTAGGACCTAAATAGATAGCTGTAGTGTTATTAAAACTATTAAATTATCTTGCTCAAGTTATACTCATCAATCAATCAATCCCTAAGTTAACTACAGTTGGTACACAGAAAATTAGGTTTGGCTGATTGGATTTTAATTATACTTCATTTAGGGATAGTCTCCCATCAACACTGCCATCATGTCTCACTGATGCAGCCAAGAGAGAGAGAAAAAGAGAGAAAATAATGTGGCTTGTGACAGACAGTTACTAAAAGGAAGGATGGATGAATACTAAAATCATATGAGCTACTTTTCTGCTGAAGGCTATGTGAGTTGCCAATTTAATATTTGCTTTGAAAAGTAGACAGAAATGGGCTTACACATTACAGCAAGTAGCTGAGAACAGCATGTACAACAATTCAAGAACATAACTGGATAATGAAGCTCATTTTTATAGACCATTATTTTTTAGCCAAATTATTTGATCGGATCACAACAATACAGTAAATAAGAATAAATAGCTTGGTCGTCCAATATCACCCATCTGGAAAAGATGATGGCACAATGATGATTGTCTGAATATCGCCTGTTGAAATTCCACTTGAATGTTCTAGTAAATATACCCCAGGAGATTTAATCTTCTACATTAAATTCTCAAAGGTAAAGAATTATGTATTTTACTTTGTTTGTATATAATAAAGAAGCAGTAATAATAAATTTACTCCCTTTTTCCTCCATAGATGTCGAAGACCTTTACATGGGTCAGTATCATTATCCCCATTTTACCAATGAGAAAACCGAAGTGAAGTGACTTGCCAAAGGTCACCTAACAAAGAACAGAACATCAACCTTCTGAGCCCTAGTCCAGTGCTTCATCCACTAGACCACGACCTAAGAGTGCTTCTTGGAGTGGTTTCTATCTATAGATTCCAAGACACTTTACAAAGGCAGTAAACATCATTATCCACATTTTACAGAGAAACTAAGGCACAGAGAGATCAAATACCTAGAGAGTCAAGGTCGGGATCAGAACACAGGTTTTAGAATTTCATCGTCAATCCACTAGACCACAAATGCACTTTTCCAGTGTATACTACTGTAGCAAAAGCTCCATTCAGAAAGGGACAGCTCCTTGCACAGACATTCCCACTGAATTTACTAGATCCTGTTAAAACTTCAATTTCCCTAAAGCTTGACCCTCAACTAATACATCTGATTAGAAGAAACAGGTCAAATGTATGACTTCCATATCATTAAAGGGCAATGGATGTGGAATTAATAAGTAAACGTGGATATTTCATGTGCATCATTTAATGAAATTCTTCCATATAAACAGTACGTCTGCATCTCAATGGAGGAAGAGGGCAGGAAAATAAGACTTCCCTTCAAATTTTAAGCACAGGTTGAAGACACTCTGCAGCTGTTCATTTGATTTGTTATTGCCTATCATGGCAATACATAACTAGAGACCCATTAAAATGCATATTATATAGCTGTTACAATAGTTTTGCCTCAAAGCACTAAGATTTACTATGCAAATCAGTATTTAGGGATTTCTTTATAAAGACGGGGTTTTTTTTGACCTATTAGCTGCATGAACTTCTTTGGGGAATACTATGTTGCATTTGATACATGAAGTCTTCACGTATTGTTCAGCTGATGCTTGTATGTGCTGGGCCCTATTATGCAAATACTCTTTACAGCGTGTCGTCTTATTGTAGAAGAAAACCATAATAATACATTGAAGTATCATAAATTCTCTTCTAATTCCCCACCAAAAAATATCTATTGGTGCATCTGTTAGTTTTCAAAATTTCACTTCAAAACATAGTTCATTTGTTTTCTTAGGAGTGCAAAAAATAGTAAGATACTAATAAGTACTATTTCTGTTAATACTCCCATCTTAAAAATAGTCAAAACCTATTTTGCTTACAGATGTGGCACATAAAATGGAAGACAAATGAGCTTAACTTCAGCTATTGTAGATTGTTACAGTGCTGTTGACATCAGTGGAGACAGGACAATTTGTAGCAGCCAAGGATCTACCCCAAAGCACCATCTCTTCAAACAGAGCTCTGCAGAGCAAACTGTGAGTCCACACTTTGTAATTTTTTTTCTTATTAAGTATAAAGATGGATGGGATTTTTAAAAGAACTCCATGTTGGCCCAACTTAGCTTCCATTCAGATCAATAGTAAAACTGCCAGTGATTGCAAAGGGAACTCCAAACACTTTTGAAAATACCACCCTAAAAGTGAGTAACAAAGTTTTTTGGTTTTGGGTTTTTTTTTAAAGCTACTGAAGATGCAACTGTATTATGGACCTTTCCCTTCTCTTTTCTCAGTGACACAAATGTTCAACTTCAACCCAAGGGTCAACAGACAAACCTATGTGCATGACAAGCATGTGGCAGAATTCATGCACCTTACTTGTTTGACACTTTCTGTTATTTTACATATAAATTTTATAGAACTGCCTATGTAAAAATGTTAAATGGCTTCCTTACATAGTGGTCTGCAAAAGCTTTCAATGACGATGTTGTGGTTTGCATAAAGGAAAAGGTTGGGAACCTCAAATAGATCAGGTAAGTGGGGGAGAGATATCTGGCAGACAGGCAACTTTCTCTACCCCCCTTTGCCCAGTCAATGGCTGAGAAGATAACTGGAGGGCAGGGCAGTACCACTCATGCATTTGGGGCTTCTTGTGTTCCTTGCTGTCCAGTCAAAGTGCTCCCACCTTGAAGCAGTGACAGGATATTTTATTATATATATTATAATTACAAATACCCATATAAATGTTGACAAGTTCCAAAGGGGTAGCTGCATTAGTCTAGTTCAGCAAAACAAACAAGGAGTCCTGTGGCACTTTTAAAGACTAACAAATTTATTTAACACATGAGCTTTTGTGGGAGAAAATCCCACTTCGTCAGATGCTTGAAGATGGAGAACTTACACAATGGGAGGAAAATAAATGCAAGGAAGTGTAAGTCATAGGATCAGGTCAGAGTGTTACAGCAAATCAAAGCAGTTGTTTAGATTCAAACAACAGAGAACAGCATATAGAGGGAGGTGAGGTCAAACACCTGTTGTAATAAGAAAAAGACCCGAGATCCCTATTTAACCTTAAGACAATGGTGTCAAATCTGCATATGAATTCCAATTCTGCAGTTTCTCTTTGAAGCTTTGATTTGTGATCCATTTGTTTAAGTATGGTTATTAACAAATCATCAAGGGAGTGAGCAGGGAGACTGAAGTGTTCCCCTATTGTGTTTTAAATGTTGTTATTTCTGATATCAGGTTTGTGTCCTTTTATTCTTTTGCACAGAGATTGTCCTGTTTGTCCATTGTATAAGCAGAAGGGTATTGCCAGCACATGGTGACATAAATCACATTGGTGGGTGAGTAGGTGAATGAGCCCTTGGTGAAGTAGCTGGTTTGATTAGGTCCTGTGATGATGTCTTTTGTGCAAATAGGTGGGCAAAGTTGGCAATGGGGTTTGTTGCAGGTATATATGCCTGCTTTAAGGTTTCTGTAGTTTGGTCTGTAGTTGCTGGTCAGTATCTGCTTAAGGTTGGGGAGGCTGGCTGTATGTAAGCGAGGAGAGGTCTGTCTTCCAAGGCCTGAGAGAGTGAGAGATCATCATGTAAAGTAAATGATGGTGCAGATCAGAAGGATTGCATTTGTAGTTATATGGCCCACATCAGATTCTCTGAAATGGGGTCACCTACACCTGATTAAACCAGATTGCCAAATTTCTTGCCTCAAAGGAGTGCAGCTTGAAAAAGAATTAAATATAAAGTGTATAATTTGCTATGGTGTAAATGTTAAATTGCTAGATTTCAATTCATGTGAACCATAGAAGCTAGAATGTGGCTCTTTTGTCATCCAGGACAGAAAACATTTTCAATTTCCCTCACTCAAAAGGCGCAAGCAAGCAAGCAAGAGGAGTGGCTGGCACTCAAGTACCTAAATACCTCTAACTTGGACCATAACTTCAGATGCTTGGGATAAGGGGTGGATGTGATGTGTGTGTGTGTGAGAGAGAGATGTTACCTCCAGCCCTGGACCACAGGGAGGTTAATGAATAGACTAGCCACACCAAACAATTGAGAATTTCTTCAGCTTAAGTGGTAGAAACTGAAGCTTTTGGAGCTGAAGCAATAGTTTTAGTTCCAGCTCTCTCTTTGTGTGTGCATAGGTGTGAGAGAGATTTATCCAGTAATTGCCTCAGCTCAATGCATCACATGGATTTGTTATGGGGGGATGGGGATGGTAGCGAAGGCATCCAGCACATGCAGTGGGTCTAATTGTTTTTATTCCTCCAAGCAGACCTCTAGAATGGTTTCAAGAACCCTGAAAAGACAGATTAATGATCCCTTTTAACTTTAAAAACATTTGGAGACGCTTCAAGAAGCATGCCCCACCTTCTAATAAAGGGTGCCCTGTGGTTCCACAGGGGGCTTTCTGGCTCCAGTTCTGCTGTGGCAGACTGCAGATGTTATTCAAGAACAACTGTAGAAAAGAATGATTTTTCAGCTCTTTCTCTGCTGTATGGGGGAGTTTAATTTACCAGCATCTGGCAATATTTCTTTTTCCTGCTTGCTAGGAAGAAAATAACCCACAAAATGTAGCAGCTACATTAGATGCACCAGAGAAATATTTTGTGTGGTAAATTTGAGATGCATGCACCATCCCCTTGCTACCAGGAAGATGTTGGGCTGATGAATGGTATAGAATGTATCACACACAAGGGGTGCACAAACTTCCCCTTACCTACACAGCCACTCACCACAATTCCAAAACCCTCCCACAGGGAGAAATGAGTTTGCACATAGTGACAGTGTTTCACTCTACTCGCCAGACGGATGTCTCCTGCTGATGGTATTGGGTAATTAATTGTTCAAGTCAACAACCTCATCCGCATCCTCCGTTCCATCACTTTTTTGGTTCCTCAGCCCTCAGGCTGAGCATCTGTCCATTCACACCCACCCCTCCTTTATGGGGGAAAGACCTACACATTCAGCCTGGCCACTTCATGGTTAATGGCCACCGTGAGTCCACTGTCACTTTGCTGGCAGCCTGGGGAGGGACCTGGGCCCACCCACTTCTCTGGGCCCAGCCCAGGGTCCCTGTGTGCAGTGAACCTCTGCACCGCTGCTTCCCTCCAGTCTCTCCTCTTCCTTGGGCCACTTCCCCACAGCTCCAGTCTCACACAGACCCTCACCTCAGGGCCACTCCTCTACAATCCAGTTCCAATGAGTTTCCCTGAAGCCTCAGCACTAGTTCAGCCCTTACCTCGGGCCCTGGCTCCCGCTCACTTCCTGTGGTCAGTCACTGAGCTATCCGAGGTGCTAACTCTTCCAGCCAGCCAGGCAGTCAACCTCCCTGCTCAAGCCCCAGGATACAACTGAGTGCGCTGTATCTGTACCTCCCTTTTATGCTAGGTTTCTAGTCTCTGATTGGGTCCCTGATGCAACTACACATTGTCTGCAGCTCCTAGGCCCTTTTAACTCCATATCCACCTGTGTGGGGCAACTGTGTTGTCACACACGTTACATATGGGCCAGGGTAGGCAGTAAGCACAAGTGTTGTTCCAGTGTGTGAGATTTTTCTTATGTGTGGAATTAAGGCCCATAAATTCTCAGATGCAAAGGACTGGGGCCCACCACATCAATGTGAGCCATGAATACTGCATGCTTTAGAAAGCAAAAGCAACCATCCCTCCTCCCCCCTCCCGTTCCTCTCTTTGATCTCCCTTTCATACAATGGCTCTCTGAAAACCCAGAAGGGAGACACAATGAACAATGCGAAAGAGAGTTCAAAACATGCTTTTGAAAGTTTTTTCTTTAAAAAAAAATCACACCACTCTTCTACATAAAAACATCCATCCTCCTCCTGTTCCCTCTCACAATTGGCTACATCTCCCCTTTGGTCCTCAGTCCCCTACAGTTCTCAATATCTCTGCTTACTCTTCACAATACACGGATACTTTATGCTCTCCCAGCTTAAAAGAAATTAAAACCACCCCTCACTCTTGACCCCTCTTGTCTTTCCAAGAACCGCCCCATATCCCTTCATCTCTAAGCTCACTGAACACACTGTTTACAATTGCTGTCTAGAGTTCCTCTCCACTTTGCCATAGATCCAAACTGCCATCTAGCCGAAGCTCAGAGCCAGTACTCCATCTTCATAGTCCTTATTTTGTCAGCTATCTTTGATTCAGTTAACCATGATTTTCCTTGTGAAATCTTCTCTTCCCTAGGTTTTGGAATGGGTTACCTAGGGAGGTGGTGGAATCTCCATCTTTGGAAACATTTAAGGCCTGGTTAGACAAAACCCTGGCTGGGATGATTTAGTGGAGTAGTCCTGCTTTTAGCAGGGGGTTGGACTAGATGAGCTCATGAGGTCCTTTCCAACCCTAAGATTCTATGATTATGGTGGGCATCCTTAGAAAGGCTGGAGACACCAAGCAGCAACGATGTATCTGCTTAACTTTTTGTGAATTCACAGGCACAGCAATCCCTGCCCCCATAAAACAGGCATTGAGGCATGTAATTACCAAACGCAAATGAAGCCAAATCAAATTGGCAAAATAACAAAATAAATGCTTTCATGTTAACTTAATTTTCACCTACTGTAAATGACTTGAACTGTCATATGCAGTGTTACTGTGGCTGTGTTTGTCCCAAGATATTAGAGACAAGGGTGGTGAGATATTTGTCCCAAGATATTAGAGACAAAGGTGGTTTATTGGACCAACTTTCACAGATGAACAACAGAATTTGTTCCAATACATTTTTTACTTTTCCCTCTTTGCTGTCTCAATTGTCATGTAAGAAGTTCAGCTGACATCCCTAGGAAGTCTCCTGTTTAATTACAGGACAGTTACTCGTAAACTTCCTAATATGTAACATGGGTTTTATAGGAGAGAGCAGCCTAATAAACCAACCTGCTGTGGGCAGGTAGATGGTTAAGTGAATAGAAAACAGCTGCATTTCTGTAGGTATTTCCATTTCTAGGTAATAATAAATACTCTCTCATATGCACACTTGTTTAAAATAAAAAGAGAAAAACCCAACCTGCTAATTATCTGCTAAAATTCCAGCAGGTATTTCCCACTTGAATACATTTGCTAACAAAAATATGTTAGACTTGTGAAGAGAAAGTGATGTGTAGGCGGAAAAATATTAACTGTTTGAAAAATATGGGTTACTTGTTGTTTGACCTCCTATTATTTATCCTACTTTTACTCATTCTCCCAGCTTACAAGTTGATGGTTATTTAAAAGAATAATATATGAGAAGAGGCAAAGTTTTGAAATCCTATAAGTACTATGCTATATATATTTTATGCATATGCTTCTTTTGTATTACAGCTGGGATGTGTATTCGTGAAACGTTTATTTTTTAATATCTCTGAGATATATGGAAAATATTTCTCTGATATTCTCCTAGCTTGATTTCCCTTAGCATTTATATGCACACAACCTTTTTTCTTGGGACATTCTTAGACCCACAGGAAATTATACCGATGCTCAGAGTTTCTAAAAGCTGATATACTTTAATTCACTCTGTTATGCCTAAGGTAATGCAGCTTATATGATATACATTACCACCTAGGCAAAATAGGTTAATAACAGTGAGGAATGACATTTCTCATCCTTAATTCTGAACTTCCTCTTGAGTCAGTTTTCAGTGTGATGTACAAGATTTAACCAATGCACCCCCATTCCTCTACAGCTACACCTCCCTATAATCTTTCATTTTTAAAAAATGCTGTTTTTCAAGTAGAGCAGGCAACAGAGGACAACTATAAAAACCTAATGAATGGAAAATATATCTTATGTTAGCACTTAAGAATTTACCATAAGTAAAGAGCTGGATCAGGCCTGCATGAAGTATTTTGCAAAAAAAGAAAAAGTGCATCAAAATTTCAGATCAGTCAATAGTCACTTTACATGACTATAGTCAATGTATTAGAAGAGAATTTTCTTGTAAGCCTACTGTAGCTATGATACAGCAATATAACCATATCCTTCATAATACAAGAGTAACTGTATATGAAACATTTTGGGAGTAACATTTGCTATGCATAAGCCACATTTGACTATAATGTAATGCACACAATGAATGCATACATTCATACATATATAGTGATTAGAAAAGATGTATTATTATTATTTCAACGTGCAGAGAGTCCTCCTCTTAAAAATATTAACTTCTGACCACTTTAAAGCACAAGAAGCACAAACCCTAGAGCTAATGAGGCAGATCCACAGCTAGTGTCAATGGGGCCATGACAATTCACACAGGCTGAGGACCGGCTATTCTGAGCACGCGTGTATAAATAAGTGCCAAAAATCTGTAAAAAGCCAACAATGTATAGATGAAAAACAAGCAAGGAGTCCTGTGGCACTTCTAAAGACTAACACATGTCCAGATGGAATGTCAGCATTCTGAATTTTACAAAGTGTAATGCAAGGATTACTGTCTTCAGTTTGCCAACTTAATAATTTTCAAGCAGAATAGGCTTCTAACTATCCAGCCAGTGATAGCACTGCAGAAGCAGAAGTGTAACAAGTCATGGGTTAGCACCAAGAAAAGTTAACTTTAAAATATAGAATCATAGAATAATAGGGTTGGAAGGGACCTCACGAGGTCATCTAGTCCAAATCCCTGCTAAAAAGCAGGACCACTCCCACTAAATTACCCCAGCCAGAGTTTTGTCTAACCGGGCCCTAAAAACCTCCAAAGATGGAGATTCTACCACCTCCCTAGATAGCCCATTCCAATGCTTCACCACCCTCCTAGTGAGAAAGTTTTTCCTAATATCCAACCTTGACCTCTCCAGCTGTAATTTGAAACCATTGCTCCTTGTTCTGTCCTCTGTTACCATCGAGAACAGCCTAGCACCCTCCTCTTTGGAGCACCCCTTCAAGTAGTTGAAGGTTGCTATCAAATCTCCCCTCAGTCTTCTCTTCTGTAGACTAAATAAGCCTAGTTGCTTCAGTCTCTCTTCATAAGTCATGTGCCCCAGCCCCCTAATCATTTTTGTTTCCCTCCGCTGGACTCTTTCTAATTTGTCCACATCCTTTCTGTAGTGGGGAGCCCAAAACTGGACACAGTATTCCAGATGCGTCCTGACCAGTGTTGAATAGAGGGGAATTATCACATCCCTCGATCTGCTGGCAATACTCCTACTGATGCAGCCTAATATGCCATTGCCTTTTTGGCAACAAGGGCACACTGTTGGCTCATATTCATCTTCCCATCCACCATAACCCCCAGGTCCTTTTCTACAGCGCTGCTACTTAGCCGATCGGTCCCCAGCCATGGGACCTCCCCCATTCGCCACGAGTTTTCAAAGACAATGGCCAGTGGCCCTGCAATCACTTCTGCCAACTCCCTCAGATGCAATTCATCCAGCCCCATGGACTTGTGCACATCCGATTTTTTTAAGTGTTCCCTAACCTGACTTTCCATCACCGAGGGCTGCTCTTTTCTCCATTCTGTGTTACCCCGTGTAGTAGCCTGGGAACTGGGCCTCCCTATGAAGAATGAAGTAAAAAAAGCATTGAGTACTTCAGCCTTTTCTGCATCATCCACCACGAGGATGCCTGCCCCATTCAGTAAGGGACCTACAACACCCCTGATCCTTTTCTTGTTGCTATATACTTATAGAACCCCTTTCCATTATCCTTCACATCTCTTGCTAGCTGCAACTCCAATTGTCCTTTGGCCTTTCTGATTTTATCCCTGCAGTCCCGAGCAATATCTTTATACGCCTCCCTTGTCATCTGTCCAAGCTTCCACTTCTTGTAAGCTTCCCTTTTATGTTTCAGCTCCCCGCAGAGTTCCCTGCTAAGCCACGCTGGTCGCCATCCACATTTGCTGTTCTTTCTGCACATCAGAATGTTATCTTCCTGTGCCTTTAACAGGGTTACTTTAAAATGCAGCCAGCTGTCTTGGACACCTTTCCCCTTTAGATCAGCCTAAGGGAGCCAAAATCTGCTTTTCTGAAGTCCAGGGTGTGTGTTCTGATTCTTTCCTTCCTTCCATTGATCAGGATCCTGAACTCTACCATTTCATGGTCGCTGCTGCCCAGGTTTACTTCTACTTCCCTGATTAATTCTTCTCTGTTTGTGAGCAATAGGTCTAGAGGTGCAAGGCCCCTAGTTGGTTCCTCCAGCATTTGTACTAGGAAGTTGTCCTCAATATTCACCAAAAACTTCCTGGATTGCCTGTGCACTGCTGTATTACCTTCCCAGCAGATGTCAGGATAATTGAAGTCACCCATAAGAACCAGGGCCTGCGATGATCTGGAAACTTCTGTTAGTTGTCCATAGAACGCCTCATCCACCTCCTCCTTCTGGTCTGGCGGTCTGTAGCAGACACGCACCCACCACATTACATTACATGTACATTACAGCTACCATGAGCAATATATTGAGAAGCAAATATTAAAAACATTCATTCCAAGAATGATATGGAATCGTTAACACTGCAAGACTTACAGACTCCAAATGCATTCTCAGGATAGCAGTGTAAAAACTCCAGAAGGCCTTCAGTATTTCAGACAGGAAAGGAAAACGTACTTCAGACTTTACTACTGGTGAATTCTCTGTATCTTAAAGTCCTTAAATCACGATTTAAGGAGGTAAATAACTCAGTCGTAGGTTGGTGGCCTATTGCAGGAGTGGGTGGGTGAGGTATTGAGGCCTGCATTTTGCAGGAGGTAAGACTAGATGATCGTACTGGTCCCTTCTGACCTTAAAGTCTATGAGTCTATAGTGCCCTTTTTAACAGCTAACTCAGTGCTCCATCTGCTAATGCCAGATACTGGTGGTGAAAGTCTGTTTCATTTCTATTGCATTCGGCATTAACACTGAATCAAGTAAAGTCAGCAAAATTACAGAACTAGTGCCTGGAGCAAACAAAGCAGCAACAATAAAAAGATAGAAGTTATGGGACAAGACAGGAGAAGATGTAAAGGCACATTAATAGTTAAAACTGGTGGAATCCTATGACCTAAAACTCTGATACCCCCCCTCACCAGCACTCCTGGTAACAAAGCCTATTTTGGTTCTGTCCATGAAAACACATCATAGACCTCAACGGAAGTTGGATTGGGTATTTTAATAAATTTCTGTAATTTTACTTCCTGGCAGGGATTCAATTTGACACTATGTTTAAAGGCTTTACAAGAAAAGAAAGACTACCAAGACATTATCTTATTCTGTACAACCCCACATAAATCTCCTATTTCAGTGCATTGGCTCTGCCCACATAGCCTTGAAAAAGACAGCAGGAAACAATGCCAGCTCAACAGTATACCTTTGATTGATATACTGTGCCTTTTTATGATGTTCTATGGAATACTTATTTATTATGGTTGCATTAACAGTACATTTAAGACATATTCATTTTAGAAAAGTCTTAATTTTTAAATGAGGATTTCCTATCGGCTTCGGTGAGCCTTACACAAAAAGCTCTTGGTACCTTTTCAGCAGAGGTTTTTTCAGTTTCGTATTTTGTACCCTTAGTGCCTTGTTCTCCACTGGAGTTATTTCATTACATCAAAAATAGTCTTTCAAAACATATATAGATATAAAAGAAGCAGTAATTTCTGTGTTAATATTTGTTCAAACACACAGAGAGTATTTAAGTATGCCAATCACATCTGGATTTATCATCTGACATTATTTAGGGGTTTTTTGGGGGGGCGGTTAGTTTGAAAGACTCATTGCCTCATAGAGGATGAGTGAAGCTCCCATCTCTGGCAATAGAAGGAAATAAGAGACAGGTGTGACATCATGACTAAGTATTCTATGACTAGTTGACTATTGACCTCATGCTGAGACTATTTTTACCAGATGCTCACTAGGGACCACTCAGATAACATTGGTAAACAACCTCCTGGATTCCTAATGAATGAAGCTAACTATATCAAAAGGGACATCTAATCTATATTAGAAGGGGGCTAGTTCTCCACATCTTTATTCTTTTCATAGTCATTTCCGTTTGTACAAAATCAGTATAAATCCCTTCCATGAAAATTTGATAGTGTTTTAAACTCACTTTATCCAGATGTAAACAATTACTCATAGTTTGAAACAGAGTACTGAGTAGATCAGTGGTCCTCAACCTTTTTTTCTCTTGCGACACACCCGACAGATAATGTTCTCCTGTGTGACACACTCCAGTCTGCGAGTGGCCATAGCGCTCGGGCAGGGAGCGCTTGAGAAGTTGCAGTGCTCTGGAGGATGCAGCACTCCAGGACCTGAGTGGTGACAGAGTCAAGCCAGGGCAGGCTGGTGTCCTGGTGGCCTTGCTTAATGGGGCCAGGTTTACGTTTGTGGGGAAGGTGGTGGTCTCCTCTTCCCCACCCAGGATCTCTGGGTTGCAGCCCCAACGTCGCTTTATTCATCTGCCCTGGCTGCTGCCTGTGTTATGCAGCAGGAGCAGGCTGTTGAGGGCAGCGCAGAGTAGCTGGCGGCAGGAACCCCAAGCTGGTTCCAAGCTGAACTGCCAACTTTCTGTGACACATCTCCCAGTTCTTTGCAACACACTTTTTTTGTCTCTACATAGTGCCAGTAGGCTGGAGGAAGCAAGGGGGGAGATTTGGCAAATATTCTCATTCTTATCATTTTAAACATCCAACATTTGTTATGGCAGCTCACAATTCTGGGGACCCTAATGAATACATAGCTGGTACTGAATTATCCAATAGCAGCAGAGGCAATGAAGGCTTCTTTTTCCCCCCCATCTTTATTTGACCCAAATATTGTAGTAGTTTCTTACACTTTGACACAATTATCATCAGCATAGGCACCTGCTAGAGCACCCTTAATATAAAAGGGTGAGGGGCTGTTCCATTAGTAGTCTTCAACTTTCTGAATTTACTCGCTCAGGCTAGCTTTCAAACAGCCCAAATCTGATGACTGAAAGAGCTGGGTTTGTTCAGTCTAGAAAGGAGACTCAGGGGATCTGATAACAGTTTTTAAATACCTAAAAGGTTGTTATGAGGAAGAAGGAGAAAAATTGTTCTCCTTAATCACAGATGATAGGACAAGAAGCAACAGGCTTAAATTACAGCAAGGAAGGTTCAGTCTAGACATTAGGAAGAAATTCCTAACTGTCAGGGTGATTAAACCTTGGAAAAAATTGCCTAGGTAGGTTGTGGAATTTCCTACATTGGAGGTTTTTAAGAGCAGGTTAGACAAACACCTGTCATGGGTGGTTTAATGGGGATTCTTGGTCCTGACATGACTGCAGGGAACTGGACTCGATGACCTGTCATCGTCCCTTCCAGTTTCTTTGATTCTGTGATTCTATGAAAAATGACTATTGCTGTATACTCATCATCAGTTTTATTATATGAAAATGTATATCAAACCATAAACGCAGCAAGGGAGTGGGATTGTTATGTGATTTTGGTCCCTCTATCAACTAGTTTATGTTTTAGATATATGATTGAAAACTAAGGAATAAGCATATGGTCATTCAGCAGCCCAATGGTTTGAAAAATTCCCTTGCAGTTGGCTCAGGGAGAATTAAGACTGAAAGTTAAGACTAATTAAGGGTATTCATGCCCGTCATGGTTGATACAAGCAATGAAGGATAACAGAATATAATGAGAGAACAAAATAACAGATTAGATAGATACATATGATAGATAGGGAATTTTTGTGCCAGCCATAGCCATAATAACTTGGAAGCTAAAGATTTTTGTGGAATGGTGATGATGTATTTTATTATCATGATAAAGACATTTTTGTACAATTAAAATTTTTACCTGGATGATACACAATTAGGCTAAAGGCACAGTGGAGAAAGCAGAATCCTGAAAAATATCAATAAACAAATGGTGGGTAAAAGAGCCTACAAATAGGAAGGTTCAAATGAAAGAGCAACCTTGGAGAATTCAGAGATGCAGAAAAGACTCAGATTAAGTTACAGACAGTAAAACTGGAGAGAGTGTGTGTGTTGGTGAAACTCCATCCTGCTGAACAGGAAAAGCAGGGACAATAGACAGAGAACAGGATCATAGAAGGGGTCAGGGAGCTAGACTGTGATCAGAAAGGAAAGAATTGTTGGGCGTTTATAAGATTAGGCTTTCCCTCTGGGTGTCAGAAATAAAAGGTTACTGAAAGTGATTTGGTTAAATAAAAGCCTAGCATTTTTTTCAGTCCCAGAAGTTTGAGGCACCATTTATTGGTGGCATTTTGAAGCAAACTTCAGGGCCATCTAGAGTTAAGAAAAGCAACCAGGATCACCCAATATTCATAGGCAAGTGTTCTGAAAGAAAGCTCAGATGAATCAAAGGGTAATGCAAGTGACTCAGAGCTATCAGTTTTGAATAAGATTTGTGTCAAGGAAAGGACAGGACATAATGAGATAAGAGAATTTGAAAATACAGATAAGAACAAGACAAAATTATTAACATTATGTATTTCCCCATGGATATTCCCTGGATGAATTCCCATAGAAACAACCATACATCTTTGACCAGAACTTTAGATTTGATGTGAATAGAGAACATAATTATCTTGGAGAGACCAGTGAGTGATAAGAACATAAACCATACCCAATTACAACTGCATATTGTCTTTTCTTCAAAACAAAACAACAACAAAATGCAGCGTAATGCTGCCCTAATAAAACAACTAAAAAAGCCAGGAACGCAATATTGAAATGGAGTCACCAATCAACCTACATGTGCTGTGGAATTTACTTTAACTGAGTGCAAACACCAGCGAAGGGTGAGTCTGAGAAGGCCATAGAATCACCCAAACTCTGGAAGCTTATTAGAAACCCCGGGGTCAGACAGGTAATCTTGTTTTCTGAGGTTTACACATTTGATGCTTCCAAAAGACCAAGAAATAGCATAAAACTAGCTTCTTTTTTGGTATCTTAGCACTCCCACTTCTAGCCCTTTTAGAAAATATAGCCTCCAGGACACCAATATTTTACTCTAACAGTACCAAATACTGCACTACCCCTAATAAATTTTTTTTTGGACCAACTCCCGAGGGAATTTTGTGACAAAAGATTAAAAATTCGGGGGGGTGGGATGGGGATGAGGGATGGTCTGAGTACATGGGGTTCCAGATGTGTGTGGTGGGGGGGTCAGGGGTCAGCAGGGGCATCTAGATGCAGGAAAACTCCAAATGCAATGGCTGAGGCTTGTGGGGTACATGTTTGGGTGTGGCAGAGCTCAATGTAGGTGTCTAAGTGCATAGGGGTTGGGAGGACGGGAGAGCAGCTCTCCGAACAGTGATCCCTCCCCTCAGGGCTGAGTGATGGGGGCAAGAATCAGGGAAGCAGCACTTCCTGTTGCCCAGGTTGGTTTCTGGAGATTGGCCTGCCCGAGACCTAGCCATTCCTTCAGGTCAGAGGAAGTCCTGCCCTCTTCTGTTGACAGGCCCGTGGAGACTAGCACCTCAGTGCTGCACATCCTGGGCCTCCCCTACCACATCAATTTAATATCAGGATATAGATCAATCGATCCATTGATGGATAAGGTGTGTTAATGAAAGAGAATAATTCATCAAAAGAGGAATTAAAATTTCCAATCATCATAAACGCTGTCATTTAGAAATACACAAATATTAGCCATTTCCATGAACCAGGCTTTTCTAACTGGGTCATTAACACCTTCATACTTTATTTTTCTGTGCAGCAGAAGATAGTGAGCTATCATTGAAGTGTTTTTGCTGTGCCATATGTTACTGAGAAATAATTTAGATAACATAGAGGAGGTATACATGGCCATTTCTAATTCTGTAGTTTTTCCATCTATCCTAAAGTTAGATATCTCTGCACATAATTGCATCTCCAAAGATGTCATTAGCCACTAATCCACACTGAAATACAAGAAGGAAGTCTACAGATTTTATGAAGGATTTTAAACTGTAGTAATTTTTAATGAGCTCTATAAGCTGTGTCAGTGGAAGGTCTTAAACAATTTAATGAAACTAGAAAAAAGAAAAGATCTTAGTCAAACCTAATACATAAAATCTTAATTTTAAACAACTCTCAGAACTAATTTTCTGAATTGACTTAATAAGAATTTTAACACATGAATTATGCATACCTCATGAAAACCTTTCATCTTAGTTAAAATCTTAAAACTGAAATCTTGTAACACAAATGTAGTACCTTTGTACCATCAGCTCCTCGTTACCATCTGTAACAAGAGTGGTAAATGACACTACATGGACCAATTTATGTGACAGTAACTGAAATGAAGAAGGAAAATTATACCAATTTTTTACCCATTTTGTTGCAATCTTGAAACTATAATTTTGAAGTCTCTCTTGGATGCTATAAACTATACCAGGATCTAAAATATTCTCATTTGTGAATGTGTGGCCAAGTCTACACTGTCAGTAGCAAATTCACCACATCAGTTCTATCTTTCCAGATTGATTGAGCAGGTCAGTGAAGACTTAAACTTCAAATTATACTTGCTTGGGCTGAAATTTTCCATGTTGGCTATTTTTATTACTTATTTTATTTTATTTAAGTTTCAGATAAAATTATTCATTTCTGAGTGTGAAGTTAGGGGAAAATATAAAATTAAAAATATGAACAACCATTCAGTAAGAAGTTCTTGTCCTTGCATGCTTCGAAGTACAGACTTTAAATCTGGCAGATTGTCTCCCTGGGACATGTATTTTCTGTTCCTATGAAAATGCACCCCAAATTTGACTAAATTACATGACTTTAAAAAAAAAAAAACAAAATTCAGTTTGCACATGTTCAGCAAAGGGTTGTTAATGTATGGACACTAAATTTTCTGGAATTTATGGCCACACTGAATATTCCCCATTCCAAGGAGATAGATAGACAGACAGAAAGATCAGCTAAACTAAAATATATAAATTAAAGGAAATTACCATTTGTTTGTGGAATGTCTCTGAACATCAGACTTAAATGAGTACATTTATTTGCTCAGATCCAAATGTTATTCTGAATATTTCCCCAAAAGTGCCAGGTACATTCAAGGTTCCTGACAGAAGGTTAGACTTATCATAGAATATTAGGTCTGGAAGGGACCTCATGAGGTCATCTAGTCCAACCCCTTGCTAAAAGCAGGACTACTCCCACTAAATCATCCCAGCTAGGGTTTTGTCTAACCGGATCTTAAATGTTTCCAAAGATGGAGATTCCACCACCTCCTTGGGAACCCATTCCAGTGCTTCACCACCCTCCTAGTGAGAAAGTTTTTCCTAACATCCAAGCTAGACCTCCCCAGCTGCAACTTGAAACAATTGCTCCTTGTTCTGTCTTCAGAACAGCCTAGCTCCCTCCTTTTTGGAGCACCCCTTTAAGTAGTTGAAGGTTGCTATCAAATCCCCCCTCAGTCTTCTCTTCTGCAGACTAAATAAGCCTAGTTCCTTCAGTCTCTCCTCATAAGTCATGTGTCACAGCCCACTAATCATTTTCATGGCCTTTTAATTACTTCTACTTTTTGTTGCCTTCTAATTCTAATAATTCATTTTGTTGACTTCTAATTACTCTATTCATTCCCCTGATATTCATAACATTTTATTTCCAAATTTGATAACAGAGATGTTTATAGCACTTAAACCAATCAATCTGAATACAAATGGATTCAATAGGTGTTGAATCATACAGATGATTTGCATAAATTGCACAGATGATTGCAAAGCTTTAATAAATTTCTATGGGGGGGGGGGCAACAGAATTAGAGTATGCATAGCACTATACATAGTTCTTCTTGTCAGTCTTTCACCTTGAAATGATACTTCTAGATGCTAGTTTTATTTAGCATGTGCACAAATGAGAGTCCATCTCTTTACTATTCTTTCATATTTCTGTAGTGGAGTGTGGAAGGTTGACCATTAAGTCATAAACTGTGCTTATTTCTTTTAGGACTAGTGACTCTTTCTACATAGTACGTGCATATTGCTTAATGAAAACCTGATCTTTTTTCATCTTTCCATTCCTCTAAAATACTGTGCAAGCCTACAGTGAAGAAAACAATGCAATTCAATAATTTCCTCAAAGAACATAGATTCTGCTAATAAATATAAAGGAATTTGCTTGACTACAAACAATGCAAATCAGGATTTATAGGGGTTTTCCATCTATATTATGTAGCTATAGTTAGCAATATGTTTGTACAAATAAGTACTATTAATCTTCCAAGCATTTATGTAGGAAGATTGTAGTAATTGATCACTGATTGCTGGAGGAGATTCTGAAAAATGAAGGAATTCTAAGCACCCAGTTAACTCCTGAATATAAAAGGATCCATTTAGTGGCAGTGATATTTCAGGCTATGGACATCTTACCATTACTAAACAATTTACAATTAGAGGGTATTTATCTAGAATACAACATTTATGTATACTTCTTATTTCTGCACATAGTAGGTTTGGGGCTCTTTCATATAGAAATTATCTATCTGAAAACAAATTAATTGGAGAGACATCATCAGTTCATTTGGAGAGTAACATTTAACCACTATTAGTACACTGGAAATGAAAGTTGCTTCAGTGTGGACAGTTTAGGAATTCTACAAAGCAGCAATAATAGACAGAATGGCATATTCCCCACCGTCAATCTTTATCGAGCCAGCATACAGCATCTTCAGTCTTCCTGGGAATATGTTGCAGTCTGATCAATACCCTCATGCCCAGTAGCACCTTTATGAGCTATAATGTTGAGCTGGAAGAATGCATTTGACAAGTTGGAGATGCTGATGCAATTAAAAGAAAATGAGGCAACCGGTAAAGATGCTAACAGGCTAGAAGTAAAGCGTTAATTAGATAAACAGATTGACAAATGTTAGCTGCTATAGGAATATCTTATTCTTCAGTGACGTATGTGCAAGTCTTCTGTAACTGTTTTGTTATTCACCAGTAGAAACATGAATTTGATTATAACAAAACATCATGTATACTGTGCCACTGCAAGTTGTAGAAGAAATGTTATGTACTCTAATGAGATTAAACATATCTTTTGCCAGGCACTAAGTCACAAAATAAAACCATGTGGATTTCTTTACCAGAGTCCCATTCTGAACACCTGACACAGACACCTCCTTCATAGGTCAGGATCTACGTGTTCAAAATGTTACCCTTTATTAAACACAAAAAGAAAAACCCAAAGGATATAGTGTTCAAATGCAGCAGTCAAATCTCCTTCCAGACAGCTTTCTGTTCAAATCTTATTCTGACTTTTATCTAGTGACATGTAAAATCAGACTAAGCCAGAATCCCAAGGTGCAGAACACTGTAAACAAGGTTGTCCTTTCAGTAACTCTATGAACTTCTAGCCATTAGGAAACAGCCACACACTTGGACATGAAATCTTGGCTCTATTGACTTCAAACAGAGCCAAGGAGTGGGTGGGTGAGGTTATGTGACCTGCACTGTACAAGAGATCAGACTAGCATTGGTCCCTTCTAACCTTAGCATCTATGGGTACGTCTACACTGGAGGCTCTGTTAAGTCGACTTAACCAAGGTTGACTTAAAGTCAACCTTGTTAAGTCGACTTAGAGACTCCACAGCCCTGCGTCCACCCTGGCAGGTGCTAGGTCAATGGAGGAGTTGTCAGGAAGTCTGCGAGGGGGCCTGGAGGCCAGTTAGGTCAACTTAAGGGCTATCCCCCATTTACACTGGTGTAAGTCGACTTAATAAGGTCAACTTAAGCCTTACGTCGACCTTAAGAGGTGGTGTTGACTTAAGGAAGCTCTTAAGTTGACCTAAGGCTCCAGTGTGGATGTACCCTATGGCTATGTCTACACTACAAAAAGTTAGGTTGACTTTGTTATGTTAACCTAATAAGGTTGACTTTAGATCGATTTAACAAAGTGGTTTCCCTGAACGGGGAATTAGTAAGTCGACCTAACTGCCCTTAGGTCGACCTAATAAAGTGAACTTAAGCATCCACACTGTGTTTAGGTCAACCTAAGGAGTTGACTTAAGGGTTAGGTTAACCTAACCGGCGGTTCTTATTAAGTTGACCTAACCTTTCATTAAGACGACTTAAGGAATTTCTTAAGTCTATACTGTAATGATCACCTTTCGATGTTTCCAAAAAAATGCCATGACAAAACAACAACCCCAAAACCAATCATATGATCAATAATTAAACAAAAAAGTAAGCTAGTGAATCTGAAGTTACAGTGCTCGAGGTTTAATGACTAAGCTGATGATAACCTGCTTTTCTGGTGTTATGATGTCCTACTGTAGGATATATTTATAGTGAGAGAAATGTGTAAGCATATCTTATGCAACGGAAAAGGTAATTTGTAATAATATAATGAACAACTGGAAAGAGATTATTCCAAGAGTAACTGTTTCTTTGCACATCATTGCTATTCCTCATCTCCTCCTCTTTCCTTCTTAGCAGCAAAAAGCCAATAGGAATAATTTCTCAATCCATGCAGCTTTCTACCCAATTTAAACATGATCTTTCTTTGAATTTAAATTTTGTAAAAATCACAGCCATTGGTAACATACAACTGTGATACTCTGTATTGCACCATGTGCTTTGGCAAGCCAACTATCCTATTTTACTATTGCTAAAGGATGATTCATGTCACGATAAACACATTCAAGGCATTTCTCCTTCCAATGCCATTCTTTCTGCATTCTTTCATATTATGTACAGATGTCCTCTCAATCTCAGTAAAGTAAAATACAGACTTCATTTCATACAATAACATGCCTGTGTTTAACAGTTTTATTGTCTAATTACATTAGTTCTAATCTGAGTTATTTGGTATGGAGTGTACATTTCTTTTGAATGGGTATGCAGCTGACCAATTTCTGACTCTACAATCCAGGATTAGGCATTTCAAACTGCAGAGAGGAGAAAAAGTATAAATATTGCATATTGAATATGTTTGATGGAGGTCAAGAAGGGGATGGAGGAGATGTAAAAAATCTTCAAGAAACAGTGGGAGGCAGGATGTACTTGCAAGACTTCTCAGTGAGAGGTGGGCTGATGTTCTTGTAATCAAAACTCTTCTTGGGTGTATGCAACATCCAACATTTTTCAGTGGAATATTGAATTCATTTAAAATGAGACATCTGCTCATTGTATCCTCACTTAGATATCTATGAAATAGAGACAGAATGTTCACTAAATCATGATTTAAGTCCCGAGAAGAGATGTTTAAGGGTTAGAAAACAATTTACCATAAGGAGATTTGGCAATTATACAACCCTCTCCTCCCATAGAAAATTCATAATTTATGTCCAGGGCTTGTTGCAACAAAAAGTTACAACATATTTTCTCACTTGCTTTTTGGTCAGATTCTGATCACATGAGATAGTGGTGTAAATCCAGGGTAACAAAAGAATCAGATAAGGTATTTGTAGCAAGCTGGACTCTGCTTCCCCTGTTTCTCAGCATCAACTCTGTTCCCCTGAGGTCCCATGGAGACTCCCCACACCATTCACTAAGTGAATCTTGTGCTCTTTATTTACAGTGCAAAGTTCCAGTCCAAGTTTATGCCCCAAACACCTAGGGGCTCAGAGACTCAGGGTTCTGCTTCCTAGCTGCCAGACTACCCTGCTCTGTCCTGCTGGCCAGGCCTCCTCTTCTGGCTCAGGTCTTTATCCCTTTCTGGGTCTAGTCTCAAGATGTTTCCTATACCTCATTAGGCTTGGCTGTGTCTCAGCCCTCTTTACTTTGCACCTGCTTGAGGCTGTAAGCCACGGCTCACAGAGCTTCAGAGGGGTGTATCCTCTGTGCTCCACTACAGTACTCCATATTTAACCTGATTGTAACAGAGATTAGACTCTGGCCCTTGGCAGAACAAAATATCATGCCTTCAGTGAAGTATTCCAATCCTAAATGAGGAAGTGCAGCAACGTACTTCTCTTAAAAAAAAAAAAAAAAAAAAAGAGTGCTGGAACACACTTCCAGTAAGTGATAGCAACAGATCGCCATTATAATCCCACCCCCACCTAAAAAAAAGAGCCAGAACAGGATTCAAGCACAACTCTAGCCCTACTTTTGGGAATACTTTTGCTAGAAGCAAGAAATCAAAGGCAACATAAAGACGCATAGAAAGAATCAGCCCTGAGAGAAATGGCCAGACACCATCCCAGACAGTTCATAAAACTGGCTGCATAAGTTTATATAAATTAAAATGATAACAAAAATAAAATTCATACAGAGCACCAGAAGCTTTTTCGGTTTACCTAGCAGATAGCCCATACAGGTATCCTTCAGAAGAACGAAATGCTTATTATTGTAAGAGCAACTATTTAGAAACTGGACATAAAAACATACCCTAGATTTCAGTATCAAGAGTAAAACTACCATCCAAAGCCTCCCTAAAAATATGAAATGAAGCTAAAGTGTATTTCTCCTCTTCAGTATAAACTGAATATACATCACCCTTGCAATACTGCCTTGAAAATTTAATAGCAAAACCTATATGCTCATCCTTTAGCTAGAGGGATGAAGATGAGGGAGGAAAAAAATATTTTACTTATCTATTATATAGCTTCCATCATTGTAGTGCCGCATGTACCATATGACAACCCTTTGAGGTAGTGAAGTAGTATTTTACCAATGGGAAACTGAGGCACAGAGAGATTACAAGACTTGCCAAAGTCACATAGGAAGTCCATGGCAGAGCAGGTAATTGAGCCTGGGTGTCTCGAGTTCAAGGCTAGCATCATCTCACTGGACAATCCTTCCTCTTACATTTCCCCCTTTTTGCAAGCTGGAGAAAAGAAATGAGCATGGCTGGTATAGAGAAACCAGGATACATCCAGGGAGTCATCCACAGAAATAAACCTAGAAGACAAACTATAGGATTTGGCAGTCTCTCTTGGGACTTATTTAATAAAAGCAGTCAGGTCTGTTGGCTAGAGAATTCCTAAACACTTTTGAAGCTGCAAAAGATACTTCATTATTGAAGTTCCACAGAAGATTAGCACACTAATAATAATTCCTGGAGGTAGTCAACCAGTGCAACACACAGGAAGATAGAGTGGAAGTTCCTGAAGTAACCTCACCCACTGATTTTACAAACTCTAACCCAGTCCAGTCCAGGCAGGCAAAGTGCTTTTTTTCATGGAAACTCTGAACACAATTGTTGCAGAACAACAATGGCTTCATTAATTTCTGATTTTAATTATAGGATGAGTAATTTATAACAAGAAGGATTTAGTTAATAAAATATTGACATTTTGGCAGAAAAGAATTGTAAATTGTAAGTTAATAAGGCTGTGTGCTTTAAATAAAACATAGCGGCTTGAAAAATGCTGACAAAACACGTCATATCCTTTAATGAGTATAGAATTTAAAAGGTAGCACAATATTGTGCAAAGGGTGATCCGTGGCACATTAATTACTGGTGTTTCTTGGTTAAGACATGGACGCCATTAAAATAAAAAGCAAAGAGAAAACGTACTAGATTAAGTTACATTTCTAAATTATAATATTTTCATCTCTCTAGAAGTGTAAATTCCTCTTATCACCTCTGCATCTTAGAATCAACAGTGGATTTCACCCTCAATTCCCCTGTGATGTAGGGACACGCTAGCCCTATTCTATAGATCAAAGGGAAGATTTCCTTTTTGTTTATTTGTTTTCTTGCTGGACTTCACCTTGTAATGAAAAATACATTAAAAATTAAAGACTCAGACTCCACGAATGAAGTTTGCCTTTGCAGAAGGAAATAATAATCATATTCATTCTTTCACATGGGCATTGTCAAGAATAACTTTGGGATATTTGATTGTCTATTCTTACCTTTCAGCTAGACTTCATTATGAAAGTACTGCAACTCATGTAATGGCTGTCCCCATTGCCAAGTGCATAAAAATAACCTAAACGAAATGTGGGTCACTCAGCCCCCCTCCAAATAATCCATTTCTTTTGCACCAAGCTAGAGACACTTGGAGCAGTTTACCATTTTAAAGATGAAATCCGAGTGATATTAAGGATATCAATTGCTGACAAAAAAGCCACCATCCCAGTTAGCAGCTAGAGAGCTCTGATGAAGAAAAAAAAAATTGCACAGTCATAAGAACTCAGTATAAATCAGTGAAGACTGGGCACTAGGTGAAAACACACTGCATATAGAACAGGGGAAGATATGGTAGCAAACATTAAGAAGTGTCCCCAAGCTAGCTCCTTGTCAGTGACAAAAGTCAATCTAATAGGCATACACTGATGAAAATGAGTAAGTGAAGAGTAAATTTGACTCACATTGAGCTGTAGGTCATCTGTCCACTGGCCAATCAGGTGGTACCCTGGCATAGTGGTATTTGTTGTGTGGTACTGAAAGATGTCGTAGCGCCCTGGTGCATCACCATTTTTATTAAACATCACTGGAGTGCCAGCACTGCCTGAGGAAGGAAGCAGAAACAGCCAAAGCTTTACAATACTTATTTTATTTATTTTGTCATGGCTCAAAGCTTTAGACTGGCATCACAGCTCAGACAGAGGCCATCCATCATCACAGCAGCTTAAATGGGCGCTGTAGGACACAGCACCATAATCCTATCCCCTCTTCCTGTGATTAATTATCGTGACTCATACCCACTAGCTGAAAAGTAAAAATAAAATAAAGTAAAACTATACCAGCCTTGTTTCACTCCGGCTCTGCCTATAGCATGAAATATCAGAAGGGCTTCCCTCCCCCTTCCTGTCGGAGTTCTTTAGCGAGCATGAGTCCTGTGAATGGATCCCCTAAATGATTTTTTTTCCCAGAAAATATTCCATCTGCTTCTGAGAGATATTGCCACCAGAAGACAGCCCAGGTCTACTGAATCTTGACTGGCATCCAGAAATAGCTTCCTCCTCCACAATATGTTCTTATTCCAGTAGTCAGCATGCATTTGGGATGGAACAGAACAGAGGACACCATAGAAAAACTCCTAATCTCTCCTTGTACTTTGCCTCATTTAGACTCTAGGACATTGATTCCTGCTGAAAAGCAGCTTACTCATGAACAATACAGGGCCAGAATCTGGACTGATTCTTGTGAAACATACTAGGTAGAGTGAGGTGGGAGAGGGAATGAAGAACTAGTAGCAGAGTTAAAGAACCCCAAACCACCCTGCTTGGACGCCTCAGGGCTCTGAATGCAACATACTTCAACACTTCAAGTTGCTTAAGTATTTTTGTGAATGCCCTAGTGCTGCTTGCTTGGATGCATCATTTATTCAGACTATCCAGGCATCTGGCCATACACCCTGAGCCAGTTCATGGGAAAAAAAACCCTTGGGGAAATGTGGACCACAACTGGGTATTAGTGTATTAGTATTAGTGTAGCTTCTTCATGGACTCTGCCTGTGCTGCCCCTTTCCTATCTAGGTGCTTTATAAAAGGTGGTGGGACCCAGTACCATGGATCAGACTAAGGGGGCAAAATAAACACACGTTTTATATGACAGACAGACACTGAATTCTGATACTTATTTATTACATTAGAGATGCTATTGTGAAAAGAATTCCAACCACAAAATTTACAGCTCAGTTAACACTGTAAGGCTGGATTTGCTACTTCTTTAATGAGTGTTCAAAGAAATTTAATATTCTCAGGTAGATCTAGATAAAAATGTCAAGGACCACATGTGTTTCAAGATATATGAAAATAGGTTTCTGTGAGGTAAAACAATATTGTATTAAGATTGAAGATCATGATAGTGCATTTATACAGCTCTATTCAAAGCTTTTTGTTACTACTACAAACAAGGAGCCCAGTGGCACTTCTAAAGACTAACGAATTTATTTATCAAATGAGCTTTCGTGGGAGAAAATCCTGCTTCTGATGAAAGCAATGAAAAATTTCTTCAGTTGTAGCACTGAATTTCAAGTTTATGGTTTTCTTCATGTCTCCCATTCTTCACTGAATTTCAGTGAGTGAAAGATCTGAAAGTGAATTAGCATAGTTTCCAAATTCTAACCTTAGTAAATTATTTCTTGTTTATACTACAGTCCCTCTGAGATCCGACCCTGATTAAGTCAAAGACTGGTACAGAAAATCTACAGAAATCTCTTGTCTCTGACTTCTTCTGGGTGCTAGGCAGATATGTTATTGTCATTACAAATTCACCCAGCTGGAATACATTTATGGTGGGAAAACATTTTTAAGTGAATAAGGGTTATAATTCCTTAATTTCTTCCAAAAGTCAGCAAAAGTGGTGAACAAATTCAGCTAATCGTGATTTTTAAAAGAGTTGATATGATTAACCATTACACATTGTCACAGCTGACATAAAATAATACAATTTAGAACACAAGAGCCCAACCTAGCCTCCCATAATGCACCATCAATATTTGTGGGCATATGTGACCCAATCAAATAAATGACACTGACACAAACAAATGGGTGATTGTACACATTAGGGTGGCAAATATTCAGCTGATGTAAATTTACACCACTTGAAGATCTGTCCCATAAATTGGGCAGAAATGCAAATACAGTATTCCTCGCATACATATATGTCCACGCATAAAACTGTAGGGCCTTTCCCCCCACCTTCTAAACAGATGCAGAATAAAATTGGTGTGTGACAGCAGTCTAGATTCATGTTGCCCTACAAATGTAGAGAGCTTTGTTATTTCACATCTCCAGACTAGGCGGATATCTAGTTTTTAAATGGAATCTATAAATTATAAAGGCCAAATGAGAGCAGTGTGCTGAGGAGAAAGAGCCCCTTTTCCCTCCAAGGCTGTTAAACATAAGTTAATAGTGCGGCTCCCTGCAGCTAGTAGTGGTGATCGCAGAGCTGTAAGACTGAAAGGGACCTTGCAAGGTCATCTAGTACAGTCCCCTGCACTTATGGCATTAGCCAAGCATTAGCTAGACCATCCTTGAGAGCTGTTTGTCTAACCGACTCTTAAAAATCTCCAATGGGAGAGATTCCACACATTTTCTAGGAAATGTATTCAAATGCTTCACTATCCTGACAGTTAGGAAGATTTCCCTAATGTCCAACCTAAACATCCTTTGCTGCAATTTAAGCCCCTTGTTTCTTCTCCTATCTTTAGAGTTAAGGAGAACAGTGTTTCTCCCTCCTCCTTTTAATAACCTTTTCAGTACTTTTATGTTATTTTTCTCTCCTTTCCCCCCAGTCTTCTCTTCCCCAGGCTAAACAAACCCGATTATTTGAATCTTCCCTTATAAGTCCTGTTTTCTAGACCCCTAATCATTTTTCTTGCTCTTTTCTGGACCTTTTTTTTCAATTTGTCAACATCTTTCCTGAAATGTGGGACCCACAACCGGACACAATACTTCACTTGAGGCCTAATCAGAGTAGAGTAGAGCGGAAGAATTATTTCTTGTGTCTTGCTTACAATGCTCCTACTAATATATCTCAGAACGATGTTTGCTTTATTTTCAACAGTGTAATGTTCTTGACTCAGATTTAGTTTGTGATCCAATATGACACCCAGGTTCCTTTCTGCAGTACTTTTCCACAGGGAGTCCTTTCCATTTTGTATGTGCGCAACTGAGGGTTCCTTCCTGAATGGAATACTTCGCACCTGTTCTCATTGAATTTCATCATATTTACTTCAGACCACTTCTCCAGTTAGTCCAAATCAGTTTGAATTTTAATCCTATCCTCCAGAGCACTGATGGTGGCCCATTAATGTTCCTGACAGGATTTAATGCCCTGCAGGAGTATGGCCCTGTGCAACCGTTAGGGTCTGGGGAGATTTCCTAGTGAGAATATATTTTGTTACTGTAAAGGATATATGCCTGTGTATATGTAAATAGTTAACTGGGTAAAGTGCCAGTATACAGTGCGCAAGAATATGAAGCAGTATTTATGGGGATTTGTAGGATACATAAAACTCCTTGAAGTGCACAGCAAATGTCCACCTTCATGAAGTTTTTTAACATAACTCTTAAATATCACACCTGCTCTATAGGAGTAGTGACTGCTCCTGGTGAGCCTACTCCCTGATTCATGAACGCATTGCTGTTCAAGTAAGCACTTGAACAGACGATTATGGTTAAGAATGTGTGCTCAAGTGCTTTTCAGAATCAGGGATTGGATGTAATTATTCCTACTTCTGACCTCTATATGCATCATTCTTCCAGACCTCAGCTATGCAGTTCACGTACCCCACCCAGTATGGTTCTATCTTTAGAAACATCTTGCCTTATACTCTAAGCCCTGGTCTATACCGTGGCAGGGTTGTGGCGGCAATCCAAGGGAGATACGCAAAGTACTTAAAATACCTTCTGTATTTCCCTCCAATTGCCTATCGCCTACTTACCGCAGTGTTTTCAGTAGTCTGAGTTGAATGGAAACCCCTTCCCTCCAACTCAGCATTACTCCTTCTGCAGAGATTGGCTTCCTGATCAGCTGAGCGGGTCATTACAGACCGGCTCAATCGATCAGGGAGATCCATCTGGCAGCAGCGAATTTGCCACCATCAG
Organism: Pelusios castaneus; assembly: GCA_007922175.1. NCBI lineage: Eukaryota > Metazoa > Chordata > Testudines > Pelomedusidae > Pelusios > Pelusios castaneus. Next base: position 14,048,952 of record ML685770.1, read on the forward strand.
TAAAGACAAACCCTAAGTTAAATATAACACATACAAACATTTTAAATATGATTCTGTATAGATTCAGATGTATCTATATTAACAATTCGTCCTTGGCAGCATAGTTGTTTTTAAAGGCTTATCCTCATTCATGAGTTTAAATTTATTTCTTCTGGAAATCTACCCACTCAAGGCTTTTGGGTGGGGGAGCTTATTCAATGCAAGGAATGGTGGATGGGTGCGATTACTGTGGGTTGTAATTCAAGCTGAGGATTTCTGAGTTGCCTGTGTTTTTAACAGTGGAGTAAGTGGACTCTCAACTAATAGATACAAATCCTACTGTCCTTACTCAGAGTTCGATCCCCATGTGGATCTGACTGCACGTTTTGATGCACTGTGCCCATCATTTGATTGAGAAGGTCTAATGCCTTCATATGCCTGTTTTAAAATTGCTACAGAGTTTTATTCTGTGCTCTGTTTATTTATGCAGACTGTAAGAAACAATGAGAAATGGTACTGGGAAACCTTCAGGCTGCAGCATATTATTAATATTTTCATAACCGATACTATTTATTGTTTTCATTCTTCTTATAACAGGTGAGAAGGAAGATTTTCTTGAGGATTCAGGCTGACATTAATCTAATTTATTTTTCCCTCTGTTATTAAGAATTGTAAGAGTGGATTTCTCCACAGGCCCATCATGCAACCTGGAAACCTAGTAACATGATCTTCCCTGCTGCTGCCTGCACATTCAGTGGTGTTATAAAATATTAATCCATCTTCTGTTCCCAGCGAATAAGTCACTAAACTTAAGTCAGTCACTAAACATACAGCACATGATGCCCCTTTCATGTGAAAAAGTCTCATTGGAAAGACACAATTTATTTGATTTTGCATGATTTGTGTCTCAATCACCACAAAAACTTATCATAAAGAAAAATGTAACAGGAGAAGGATCAGAGCCTTGATTAGGTCCAGCAAAGGTGCCTTTTTTATGACTCACGAACACTATAGTTCTGAAGAGCAGTTGCAGTTCAAATAAAAAGAATCCCTCATTTTTTCAGGTCATTAGGGGTTGAAGGGGGAACACAGATACTTTGCATCATGAGTTTAATATTCAGAATCTTACTGCATCTGCCGTTTTAAAAGTTATTCTCAACATTGTGAGGCAATATTGGAATCCATACTGAGCTCCTAGTACAAATCCAGAGTCTCTATTCATTAAAATATTCCTTGAGCTCTTTCTTTATAAATGTCATGATCTTTTTAAGGGGGGTGGGAGAGAGAAATCACTGAAGCATTTACCAGCAAGATGATTTCAGCTGCACAGTTAAAAGGAGATCTGTTTGCATACCTAAATATAAAATAGGATTGGATCACAAGATCTTATGTTTAAAATACATGAGAATGAGTTCCATTTTTTTTTCCTTCACAGTGTTGGGAGAAAGGATTCATGTCATGTCAGGTCATCCTCTGTTCTCATTACAAGCCTCGCTACCAGAAAGAGAGCAGAAGTTTAATGATGTATGGGCCAAAGGGTGACATTCAGCCTCTGGTCCTCTCAGGGGCAGTGTGTTGCTGCACAGAAAGGGGGCACTCAATTGAGTGCCCCAGATTGCAGGAGTACAGCACAGATTGCACAGCCACTTAGGCCTGGACCCTGCTTCTTTCAGATCCTCTTCAGAACGCCAGGCACCATCAGAAGAACACCAAGGAATTGTTCTTTATGCCCGCCAAGGGCAGGTACTATAACAGCAACAAGGGGTTGGAATGTACCATGTCATCTGGAAATAGGGTCCTTGTGCTATGCCTTTCCCATCCCCCATCCCTAAGCACTTGTCACAGTCTGGTCCTATCTTTTTAGTGAATTATAGAAGTGTGTAAAAGATTCACCTCTAATGCCCTATCCCAAATCAACAACCGTTCTGAATATTCACTCTACTACTTATGCTCCTTCAGTGTCGGCCAATCTAATTTTATTCCCCTTGATGCAAGAGCAAATTTTAAGATCACCCCGGCAAGTGTTAGTTTAGGGGACCTCGCTTTATTCAGCAGAAAGACAATGTTCCCAAAACCCTTTCTGCAAAGGTCATGCACAGAGGTAGTTAAACAAGTGACAAAGAACTGGCCCTATACCTTCACTACTAAGAAAGCACACATTTATTCTGTGACTGCAGTAATAAAACACTACAGTAACATTGCACCTGGAATATTTTTAATAGACAGGGGGCACAAAATAGAAAGGGAACAGGGTTCCAAGAACATCTCTCCAGAGCATTGGCAATGAGCCTCAGATCTGATTGAACCCTTTGCAGCTATGTGCACAAACACATAGGCAATTATTCTGTGTGAATGTGCCAAGTGAAAAGTAAACTGTGCACATGAATGATACATCTTTAAAAGACATCTGAATAATAACAATAACCACAATAATAAGAATACATCTTAAATACTTTCAGGAATATTATCTGGAGGTCAAGAGAAGAAAAAGTTTTAAATTATTTTAAAATTCCATAATTCCACTTATCTTCCACTTTCCTGAAGCCCCCATGATGTTTATGAATTGTATAAAAACTATGCCATATGGCTTATTGATCAATCACAACTAGAGGGGAAAAATCTTGCTCAGATTAAAAAAAAAGTTGAATACATTGAAATAATGAATATAATTGAGAAAAGTGAAATCCAGTTTGGCATTCCCTGAGTACGAGAAAGGGGAAAATTCACTAAGTAGATTATTTCCTCAGCTCTTTTAAAGTGATTAGATAAGCATTCAACTGCTCTACTTTCCACGAACTTCCTCCATGCCTTTGGAGAAGAAAGATATAAATGATCTGTTATGGAACTCTAGGATTCCCAAATTAGTACAATTTACACAAATACCATATTTCTTTGAAAACAACATTATTTATGTATTCTTTTCCAGGAATAAGAAAGAAGGATTTTCTATATCCACTCCATTTGATAATCCAACAATATTTGGCTGTTGGCAGTAGCTAGCATCAGGTAATCCAAAGGAAAAAAAATGCATCTTTTTTTTTTTTTTTTTTAACTCTGTGCCCATTATGCAATGCTTTACTTGGAGAAAAAATTCTTTCCTGACACTTCCGTTGATCAAGTTATACCACTATGTACACGATTTATAATCCTCATCTGGGTCTTCCAGCCACCGTTTTTCTACTCACTCTCTCTCTGTTTATTAGATTGTAAATTTCTAAGAGCAGAAAATGTAGCCAAAATTTTCTACAATTAAATACTTATACCTTAAATAAACCCTAATCCATCAGAGCACTGTAGAATATGAAAAACTTGAAGTTTGCAGTCACAAAACTGACTTTCAGAGGCTCTAAGCATCAGTGACTATTGTGAAGACTTCAGTAGGGGTTGCTGACTCTCATTCAGCACTTTTGAACATCAATCATTATTCAGATATGGATTAGATGTCTAACTTTAGGCTGCTAGTTTTTTAATATGTAAGTCAGGGTATCCATCTAGTAGAGTGCTGAGACAGGCAGTTCTAAAAACTCTTGTTACATATATTAGCAAATTTTGAGGAGGAAAAAAAAAAGTTAGCTTACTTTTAATACTAATTTCTGTGACTGTTCAGCTATCCTGCACCTGGGAGTGGTCTGAGATGAATCGTCATATGTAAGTTAATGAAGTAAATAAACTTCAGGGTTGGGGAAATCCTACTACAATATTTAGACCAGATTATAGACATTAGTTAGGAAAGTATATTTATGAAAGCCTATCTCCTAGACCTGAAGGAAAGGGTTGGTATTAATGTTCGAATGCCCTTATTGCAATCATCAGGATACTGCGATCAGTGGGGTCCTTATTAAGGAGGATAAATCAGAGGCTGCCGAGGAGATGCACTCAATCATGAAGTAACTTCAATTTCTCCACATCCATAACTGCATTTTGTGCTATGTACTCACTAGGGCTGCGTCTACACTGGTAAATTAATTCGACTTAAGCTTGCTTAAGTCGACTTAATTTACCCTGCGTGTACGCTACAGTTTCCTTAAGTCAACTTAAGCAGCTTGCTTAAGTCAACTTAAGGAAAATAAAGTCGACTTAGGGCTACCCCAGGACTACACCAATGCCCTCCCTGCCGGGGGGGGGGGACACAGGGGGAGCGTGGCATGCCCCCCAAAGGGCAGGGCATGTGGGCAGGGTGTGACACTGTCTGGATTTAGGGAAGCATTTATGATATTATTTTCTATGGATATCTCATAAATGCTATAATACATAGGAACTATTTCATATTTGGTATCAATAGAAAGGTAGTAATTTTCTGGGAATGATTATATAGTTTATGTCTAGGAATTCTATTTCGATTAGAAGTTAGGAATTTGATGTTATATCTATACTTTAACTTGTGTCATTCTGGAGGAATGCCTTAGACAGGAGGGTGTGAACAACCATTAATGGTTTCCTTAATGTTAAGGAAGCTCTCACCTACAATGGGCCAAAGGGAGAAAGCTGATGAGCCATTAAGGAGACAATGGTTGTTCACACCCTCCTGTCTAAGGCATTCCTCCAGAATGACACAAGTTAAAGTCAACTTAGTTAAGTCGATTTAGTTAAAATCGACTTAAATTAACAAGTGTAGACATAGCCTATAGGTCTTCTGGAGGAATGGATGTTGCAGCAACCTGCACTCCACAGGATTTTCTCCTTAGCAGATCTAAGTCAGTAGGTTTAAAATCTGAAAATGAATCTGTCCCATTTACTCTGAACTGTTGTCCAAGTGAAAATGACAGACAGGCTGAGTCCTGAGTGACAAAGAATTTCTCTCTCCCCAAAGTAGGTGGAAATGATACACAACAAAGGATATGCATTGGATGATGCCAAGAAGCTATACATTGCCCATAGTTATTGTGGGTTTCTTTTTTAAGCAGGGGAGTTCAAATCAGGCAATATCCGAATCAGACAGATGGCAATTTTATTTGTTTTTTGCCTACCACCCACTTTTCTGATGAGAGCTACATTTGAAGTTATTAGCCAAATTCAGTGGTTTCATCCTAATTTCCACATGTACCCATCATAAAATGGCTACACCATTTGTTACCATTTGCACAATAGTATTCCAAGACTCAATTAGCTGGAATACCATATGGCAGAAATATAATCATATCTATAACTCACTGCTTCAAGGAAAGCAGTACACAACCTAATGGATGCTAAACAAGAACTATATAAATGATGGCCATTCCATTTGCTAAGAAATCCAGTGAAAAAATGCATAATTGAGAGACTAATTACATTTCAAAATCTTATGTCTCCTCAAGTGCTATGGATACACTATTGCTTTGGACTCACCGTTAAAGTTAACGTTGCGTATATATTTCAGCAATTTCTTGCCTCCTGCGTGTTCCATCTCCGGACAGATGCCAGGGTAATCAGCACAAAGATCCTTGTTCATATGATGGAGAGCATGAGCCATGGCATACACAGCGTCAATCACAAACTGAACTTTCCCCTCTTGTTCATAATGGGAATCTTTTCCAATTCTCTCCTGCCCTGCACGTAAAAACAAACACACACACACACACACAAAGAAGAGGATGGTGAGGAACAGAATTCTCTGGTGAATACAGGTCAATCTGCTTGGTGCGGTATGGAAGAAATGAAGCTGGTTAGCCAATGCAGGATTTTGAAGAATGTGGTTATAATTTCATTTTTATTTTTTTCTTGCATTTTTAAATGAAAATCCTCAGCTTGACACTGTGTCAAACAATGGGGGTCATCTCTGAGACAGAGAGAAAGGCTGGACTCTGTATGCTGCAAAGGTTGGAATCCTTGAATAAAGAAAGCAAATTAAACCAATGCATAGTTGGTATTTTCAAGTCTGATGTTATATTCTGCTTTTCATATTCCAGTCTCCAACTGAAAGACATAGCCAGATAGAGAAAGGAAAGAACCAAACTAAAGGATGCACAAAAGAATTCAGTTAATACACCTACTTTCAATGCAACCTGAAGGAGCACAAGTATTTGTGCATTTACTATACTTCTCTCTTCTTCTCTTCCTATAGGAGGAATTAAAGGGCCCCTCAGAATCCACCAATTGCCATTAAAATATTGTAGAGGCTTAGTTTAAGGATTCCAAATATATACAGTCAAATGAACTGGTGCTTTCCCCCAAAACCAACAAGAAAAGATGTCATGGTGTTTCAAGAATAATTATTTTAAATGTTAGATTATTTCTTATTTATACTATATTAGCCATGAAATGAGGGTCCCATTGTGTTAGGTGCTGCACACATCCTGCACTGAAGACCTTACACACTAAATATTATCCCCATTTTACAGATAGAAAATGGAGACAGAGAGAGCAAATGGTTTGCCTGCGGTCACACATGTACTCTGTAGCAGAGCATGAAATTGAACCCAATATTCTGAGTATGGACTTGGGTCCTCAGCCATTGGTCCTTGCTGTCCCTAGCAAATTGAGATAAGCAAGTAATGTGGCTGGCAGTGCAAATATAAAAATATTTATTTTTTAATCAACATTTAAGTAAAAAAGGAAAGAAAAAAAACTAAAGCTGGTCAAACAGAAAAAAAATTAATCCAATATAATTTTGATTAATACTTGTGAAATGTCTGGTATAATTTTTTCAGGGAATATTATCAAACTGTCCCCTAACATATAGGTGTCATCATGTCCATGTACAAAAGTGGATATAGCAGCACACATTTCTGACAGATACAATAATATCCTGGGGAAATCTTCTGAATTCAGTTACATCTTACCGAATTACATTTGATGACTTTGGGGTTCATTGTATTGAAAATACAAATACTTGTGTACTTTTGTAGAATTCTGTAGTTGTATTTGGGATTGTAACTTTCTCAGGTGGAAGACGGATTAAAAATGCAATCTCTGGGAGATAAAGACAGTGTTTAACAATACAGCGGATACAATTGATCTTATGCAACCATGTGTGTGAAGTGGAATTCCTAGAAGTCTTCAGGAAGAGGGGATTGTAAACCCTTGCCTATGCACTCAGCTGTTAAAACTTCACTCTGAGTGAGGAACCCTTTCTCTGCTGATCACCTGTTACAGAAGAACAGTTCAAAGACCCAGTCTGGGTTTTCCAGGGACAAACAAATAAGGAAAGGATTTTTTTTATAAATAGCCTAGCTTTAAACAGACTTAGGGATGTCTTCCTGATCCACCAGACAGGACCTCTGGTGCATGAAGGGCCTCAATCCTTAGGTAAGGGTTTAAAGGACTTAGCTTACTGATAGGGTGCTAATTCTAGGCCAACATCATTATGAAATTGTGACCACAAATGAAACCATTTTTAAAGGGTTTGCCTGCCAGAGCCCATATTAGAGCCAGTTGGGAGTAAATTCTGGTAAGCTTTTTAGCTTTTGTGTAAATTCTTTTATTCTCTTTAATATATTTTCTCTGTAATTCTTATATCCTAAGAATAAAACAAGATTGCACATGAGGTCTTGTGTGGTTATTTATACTTGTGAAAATTGCACCTAGGCAGTTTGACTTTGATGGTGAATTTAGAGTGTAAGATGGGGAATTGTTTATCCTGAAAATACCCTGGGCATGAGGAAGTGAGCCATATCTCTCCAACCGAAAGAGATGACAGCCAGGAGCTGGAAGCCTGAGAGTAAGTTCCCCTCTCCTAGCCCCCAAGAGGTCCTCACAAAAATTTCTGTGATGTTTAATAATAATAATTTAGGATAGAGATTTAATGAAGAAATTATTATTTTGCCATCATTTGAAATGAGGGACCAGGGCTCACAATGTTCTAGAAGCTGCCTTTAAAATTGATTGGTACTGACACAATTACAAGCTCAAGATCACATCAATTTTCACTTCTAAGTTTGTGGATGTGAAAAGTCACACTCTTAGTGAGTTTTTAGAGTACACATGAATTTGGCAGAGGAAAAAAATCGCCATACCTACTGAAGAAAATGTTATTTATTTATTTGGTTTGTGATACAAAACCACAGCAGAATTCCACTTAGGGATGTCTTCCTGATCCATCAGATAGACAGGACCTCTGCTGCATGGTGCACTGTGTCAGGACCCTGAGTGGGTTAATTAATTTTCCCCCCACAACTCCACCCTCATTCATGTTGCCAGATGCTCAGGCTTGGCTGAAAAGTAACAAAGACAGAGGCTAGCCCTAAAAGATCAACCAAGAATTTCCCAACAAATATTCCAGCAGTGCTTTAAATTACTCAGAGCCATGTAGGTCCTCAACTAACCCAAGGTCAGGGTACAGGAAGATGGATTAGGATATCTTTTACCTTATACTCTACTCAGTTGCACCTAGGATAAACTCATTTTGCCTGCGGATCTGACCCACAATAGCACAGATTGAGTTTAAATACATCCTGTAAATTATTTGCAGTGGATTCTGCTTATATGTTCTATCCTTGTCCCTTGTCCTAGGTCTGTCTTGTCTACCTAGACTGTAAAGACTTCAGGTCAGGGACTGTCTACTTTCTATTTGCACCTCATACAATAAAGACCCATTCTTGCAAGTTTGTAAGCAGTACTATAATGAACAGGATTAATAATAGTTAATTCGGCACAGGAGTTGTAGAAACCAGCATCACCCAGACAAAATCTGATTTTTCACCACTTCTACAGGGAACGCACCCTAGGTTTTGGTGGGGTGAAACACGAAAAGATTTAACATATGAACAACCCCACTTGAATATCAAGTGCTAAACATACCAACTGCCCATAATCCATCCACAGTGTAAAAATAAAACGCAATTGAGTACATGTTCTACAATGAGAATAGCCAAAGAGATCACTGTCTTCCTATAAGTATTCTGTTACCAGAAATAAAATCTAAATACATCCAGGAAACTATTGGCAGTGAATCATTCACTCAGTTGTACCTGAGACCAGCAAATTTAAAATTCCTCCATTTTCGAACATGTGTGCAATTCCCCACCCCCAGGCTGCCAGACTCCAAATAGCACACTGCAAAACCCTATTCTACCATCCTACACATTATGATTAAGATATTCTCTTGTGTAAAGCTCAATTAAAATTCAAAACTAGACTAGCAACATCAAGTTCCTTGCAAATAATTCAGCAAGGTGAAATAGGTTCCAGGTTTTAAGATTTATCTACTGTCCTTTTTTATCATTCCACTCCGTTCTCATTGATTACAGCCCATATTACATTCCCAGACACTGACAAGGAAAATGCTTTTAAGTGGCCTTAGCTGAGCTGAGCTACATAACCAAATTAGTAATGCAACAGAAAGGCAAGCCAAGGGAAGTGATCTTGCAATTGAAACGCTGAACACAACCAATTCTGATTAAGCATATTAAATGCTAGAAGCAAGCATATGTGGTAAAATGCAGGTGGAGGGTAGGGAGGGAAGAAAACCTTTAGTGGCAAAGGTATCTGTGGAAGCAGGCCAAGCAAAAAGCCATAAAATGAAATTGCATTGACAATAGGAAGGTAAATGAAGGTCTGAAAAACCTGACAGAACTTTCGGTGATTTTAAGATTATTTATAGACTAAAATAGCCATATACTGTAGCTAGATACGCACACGTACGCACACATACACAACATATGCATGCTATAAGGCCTGGATTTGTAGAATCATCTATGTGCAACTGCACATATGGAAATCGTAGGCATAAATGTGTGTGTGTAATTTCCGGACTTACTCACACAATCACAAGTTAAAATTAAGATTGAAATATGCACTTAAAAGAAAGTTCAAGTGTTTGAAATATTTTTTTCCTTCCGTACCTATTTTGAATCGCCAAAACATCTGCAAAACAATCAAGTCACAAAGTCTAAAAAAACTGACCTTTTAAATACTATTATTATAGTAAATTCAAATAAACTTTATATACCATAAAATCTGAGCTGTATGGACCTTTTATTTTAAGTAATTCTTAAGCAAAGGTAAAAAGTATTGCATAAAACACTGCATAAATTTTTGGTAACAAGGCACGACTTAGAAAACAACTCAGTGATCATAACACCGTACACAAAACTTTTGTTTGGTTCCATAACTCAGGTACAACTGAAACAGATACAAACTAGAAGAGAATTCTGTACGTTAATGGGCAGGTAAGAACACCACTGGAACAATCGCTATGTGGCATAGCACAGCATCAAGATTGTGCAATAAGCAGCAAGACAAAGTTCAGAGGTGTTTAAAAATATATATATAATGCCCAGATTTTTTTCAAACAACAAAACAAACAAAAAAGAAAAAACCCCAAACAAACAACAAGAAATAACATAACTGCCACGGGTCCAGGCTTTCTTGCACGTGACTATTCTTCCTGCAACTCTTACACTGACCCAGAAGCCAGGGAGTTTTACAGAAGGTTTCCCTAGCCAGGATGGGGAAGTCCATCTGCTGACTGAGCAATTGAGAACCCAGCAGGCCAACCAGCTCTTTTTCATTCTCAGCATGCTCCATCACACTATATTCAGATAAATGGCCATTTGGAAATTCAAGTCTAATGAGTCACACTGAATTTATTATAATGTCATTCTATCACTTAAAAGTAAATTATACCACCACATGTTAAAATCGCTACTGCACCACTGTAAAAAATATATGTCTAATTCTCAGACAGGCAATCTTTGAACATACAGAGCCCTAGTTCAGCACAACAATAAGCCCTGGGCAGCAGAAAAGGAAAAAGGGAATCTGTGTAGCAATCTGTCAGTTTTTTTCTAAATGGAGCAAAGTTATCATTTTAACAAGCATCTCATAAAGCTACCAGCTGTATGTGGTTATATAATAAATTCTTGATTTATTATTACCTTAGGACTAAGTATACAGTAAACTATCATGTAATCTTTTATTTAAAGAAACATATCTTATATAATGAACACCAGTTGGTCCATTTTGAGAGTTTAGGCAGCGAGAAGAAAGCTGGGAGGAACATAGATTAAACCACTTTAGCAAGGGGAACTTGAAGAGAATTTATAATAATGTTACTGCAGTATTTAGGCTAGTACTCTGAATAGTTTTTGGTGTGTGTTTGCAAGACGGCTGGTTTGCTTTTGTTATAGGCCTTGTACACACGATCGCTTTATCGTGTATTAACAATCATTACCGTGCGATACCAACAACAGCGTACACACGTGCAATAGGGCTGTTGCACGTGAACTGCCTTGTTGTAGCGCAATACAAAAACCACCTCGTCGAGGGTGGTAGCAGTTAACGCGGAACAGCTGTTGCGCCTTTCCACTCGTGTGTACGCTTACCGCGCAATGATTGGCCTCCGGAAGTGTCCCAGCATTCCAAAGTCGTCCTCTCTGGTCTTCCCCCCACCCGCTCTGTGGCCGTGACGAAACAGTCCCCGTCCTGATCAGATTCCCGGGATTTTTGAATTTCTCGTCTGTTTCACTTCCTGTTCTTTTCCTCATGGAGTGGAGTGTAGCTCCGATCATCAGCAGCAATGGCGGCCCGTCGTGGAAGACACGCACCCCTTTGGAGCACAGCAGAGGTGCTGGACCTGATCAGCATCTGGGGAGAGTCTGCTGTGCAGGCGCAGCTACGCAGCAGCAGGCGAAATTATGATACATTTGGCATAATTTCTCGGGCCATGTCAGAGAGAGGTTATGATAGAGACAATGTGCAGTGCAGATCAAAGGTGAAGGAGCTAAGAATAACCTATCACCGAATGAAGGAGGCAAACCGCCATTCTGGATCAGCGCCTGCTACATGCAGGTACTATAAAGAGATAGACGCCATCCTCAGTGGGGAACCCACAACCACTGCAAAGAGTCCCGTGGACACATCGCCCCCCCCTCATCCAGTGAATGCCAGACCCGAGCAAGATGAGGATGTGATCAATGAGGAGGAGGAGATGGAGGATGACCTGGAGGAAAGCGCAACAGCGTGTAGCCAGGAGCTCTTCTGCACCCCCGCTGAGACGTCCACCCAAGACATGAATTGCAGCGTGTCCTCTGAGGTGGCAGAGGGGGGTTCCGGTAAGTTTCTCTTTCGTGCAGCTATGGCTCCTGTTAAAATATCATTGTCTGGGGTGGGGGTGCTTGCTGTCTCAGTCCCCGCTGTGCACTCTCTTTATTCTGCATTCATTAGAAGTGTATCAACACAAGCAGTGATTGTCAAAAAAATCATCTGTATTTAGGTCATTAAAGGTTTCCTCGATGTACCTCCAGAGCCTACTACTCAGGTTAGATGGGAGAGTGTTTGTGTCTATGCTCCCAAAGACGGATACTCTGCCTCACCAGCTGCAAAGCACAGCCCTGGGAACCATGGCAGCACACAGTGCAGCAGCATACGGTCCTGGCTTGCAACCGGTGGCATGTAGGCTATGTATTCTAGCTGGCAGGGGCACTCTGAGGAGAGAGATATTGGGTTCCATCTGTGTGCCCTGTGCAGAATGTTAGCCCCCAGTAAGCTTTCTATTAGGACGTACCTTGTCCGCTTCAGCGAAGCACAGGATGTTGACTGCCCTGCACCTTCCAGTGGAATGAGCTACTGGAAGGTTACATTGGTTATCTAGGCTCTGTGTTAACAACAGCTTTATTATTTTTTTATTTTTTTTAGATTCGACCTTCACAAGGCCAGCGTCTACCCCAGCTGACCGCATGAGAAACATTCGGCGGCGTGCTCAAAGAAACAGGGAGGATATGTTTCAGGACCTGCTGAAAACAGCACAGG
>ML685770.1:14061696-14095162 GCA_007922175.1 Pelusios castaneus
ACCCCCCCCCCCTTTAGGTTTTAATAAAAACAGTGACAAATAATTTGAAGAGTGCCTTTATTTGTACACATTGAAAATCTCATAAGGTGCACCTGATGCGTCCTGGAAGTTAACTAGGGGAGGGCATCATTGAAATGGTCCCTGAGTGCCTCCCTTATGCGAGCAGCTTCTCCTTGGGCACCCCTAATACTCCTAGTGGCTGGCTGTTCGTATGCTTCCTCGAGGCGCTGTGCCTCCATAGCCCACCCCGGGGGAAACCTTTCTCCCCTACTTTCACAAATGTTATGAAGGATGCAGCATGACGCAATCACAGCAGAGATGCTGTCCTCCGCCAAGTCCAGCCTCCCATACAAACATCGCCAGAGCCCTTTTAAACGGCTGAAGACACACTCCACAGTCATTCTGCAGTGGCTCAATCTGTAATTGAACCGCTCCTTGCTGCGATCTAGGTTCCCGGTGTACGGCTTCATGAGCCATGGCATCAGTGGGTATGCTGGGTCTCCGAGGATGACTATGGGCATCTCCACATCCTCCACTGTAATTTTTTGATCTGGGAAGAAGGTACCCCCTTGCAGCTTCCGGTACAGATCAGTGTTCCTGAAAATGCGGGCATCATGCACCTTTCCCGACTACCCAGCATTGATGTCCGTAAAACGCCCCTTGTGATCCACGAGTGCTTGCAGCACCATGGAGAAGTAACCCTTCCTGTTGATATACTCGGTCGCAAGATGGTCTGGAGCCAAAATAGGGATGTGTGTGCCATCTATGGCTCCCCCGCAGTTAGGGAATCCCATGGCAGCAAAGCCGACCACAATCTCACGAACATTGACCAACGTCACCGTCCGCCGTAGCAGAATGCGATTGATGGCTTGGCAGACTTGTGAGAGGGCTAATCCAACGGTGGACCTCCTGACTCCAAACCGGTTTGCAACCGACCGGTAGCAATTAGGAGTCGCCATCTTCCAGACAGCAATTGCAACACGCTTCTCCACGGTTAGGGCTGACCTCATGTTGGTGTCTTTATGTCGCAGGGCAGGGGCCAACTCTGAACACAGTTCCAGAAAGGTTGCTTTCCGCATTCAAAAATTCTGTACCCACTGCTCGTCATCCCACAGCTGCATAACAATGCGATCCCACCACTCGGTGCTCGTCTCTCACGACCAGAAACGGCATTGCACCGTGTGTAGATGATCGGTGAAGGAGCTGAGCAACACGGTGCTGTTGCTCTGCATGGCATCGATCAGCCCCTGCTCCTCAGCATCCTCGTCTGACTCGGAGCTCATTGCGTACTGAGCAACCAGCCGAGATGTATTTAGAATGCTGAAGGCAACAGTGGAGATCAGAGCAGGATCCATGCTGTCGCTGTTGTGATTGCTCGCAAGTAGTGCGTCACTGCACTGTTGAAAATAGGCGCAAGTTGCTATTGGCAACGAGGAAGATGCAAGGGGAACACAGTGCACCACGGGAAACTGAGATTTTACCCATGGTGCTTTGCGTTCCTTTCCTTCATCTCATGATTCCAAGCGCAGATTGAGGGAAAATTGAACTGTGGGATAGGTGCCCAGATTCATTGCGCTACACCGCGATATTGCAAAGAATTCTGTTGCGTTACAAGGAGCGACGTGTGTACGCGCTATCTCGCAATAAAGGTCACGTGTTTTCTATAGCGTGATTGCCATGTTGTGCTTTAATCTGATCGCGTGTACATAGCCTTAGTCTCATTGCTGTTAACGCCTTTCATGCACAGTTAAAAAAAACACAATAGAATTTAAATATGTCTATTGTTGGTACTGATTGTGCATACTGTCATGAGGATATACTTGCTTTTCACATTTTAAAATTGCATACACAATCCTCTCCTTACTTCTCCCTTCTGTGATAATAGGGGAGTGAAGAATATAAATAGGAAGTCCAACTTGAATCTATTTCTTTGCTTCTAATAAGGCCCCAGATGATGCTGACTGCTAGCTCAGTTAATATTGAGAAGATGATGTTGGTTCTGCTTCCGTACCGAAGGCTCTGAGGCTATGTCTTCACTTGTAAAGTTAAGTCGACTCTGTTAAGTCGACTTAACAAGGTCGACTTTAAGTGGATTTAAAGTCGACCTTGTTAAGTTGACTTAACAGAGTGGCTACACTTTAAGTCGACTTAAGTCGACCTTGTTAAGTGGACTTAATAGCAGACATAGCTGTCTACACTGGCGTTAAGTCGATTTAATAAGGTCAACTTAGTGCTATTCCCTGTCCACACTGGCTTTAAGTCGACCTAAGAAGTCGACTTAAGGCTTAAGTTGACCTTCAGAGGTGGTATTATTAAGTCAACTTAAGGAAGTGCTTAAGTCGACTTAATAAAAGCCCAGTGTGGACACCACTTTGTGTAGGTCGACTTAAGTGTCCTTAAGTTGACCTAAGTTGCCAGTGTAGACACACCCCTAGTTCCATTGAATAATACCTAGGAATGCGTACAAGTTCTTTGATACAAGATGAAGAAATGCAGTTCCCTTCCGTAACAAACTGTTGGTTTTAGGCACTGCACAATCCTGAGTGCTCTAGCCTACATATGCCAAATTAATCAAAAAGCATCTAAAGTTCAACACTGCAGTCAGGCAGGGCTACTTTAAGAGCGATGTGAAAGAGCAACAGCAAAAGGTTAAGAAATCTCTGAAGTCTGGTAGAAAGGAAAAAACATGAAACACAAAACACGAAGAGCTTAATAGGCAACGAAGGGGAAAACTACCTCAAATACTTATCCAAGTCATAGTGAAGAAACCGTTGACTATGGAAACCAGGAAAAATGAAAATAATTATTGAGAGCTAAATAAAGGGACATTTAAGAAAGTGATACTTATGTATCATACACTATCAAAAGGCATTTGACACTTAATTTTATTTTTTTCTCTAGAAGCAAGATACATACATTCAAAATATTCAAAACTTGGGCTGCCCCTACAATTATGTCATTATGTGATGTGCACATGTAGAAAATGTGTCTTTTAAACATTGCTTTTGAAGCCACAGGGTTTAGGAAGAAAGACACAACCCTAAACATTATGTTAGGGAGTACCTCATCTCAATGATGCATGTATTCTATAGCAAGTTACAGGGCATTACAATGATGGCCATTGGAGGGACTCCTCGGGCATATTTCTTCAGATGAAGAGCTGTTAATCATAGGGACTACGTAAGAACCGAAAGGGTAGAGATCTCCAGAAATAGGTCAAAAGCCACTAATAAAAAAAAATGAATGAAAAGCTTTGCTAAAAGAGGTCTAAACATGACAACTATAAAAGTTCTACTGAGCAAACTTCTCTGCAATTTATCTGGTTACCAACAGGAACAGTGGAGCCAAAAGATTACACAGAAAGTATCCCTAGCATTCACCATTGGGCCTGAGAAACCTCTGAATTACTGCAGTTTACTCAGCTTCAACGGAGTAACATCAGTGTAACGCTGTAGTAACAGAGAGGTGAGTTGGGCCCATTTTGTGCTTTCCAAATCCACTCTCCATGAAGATATCCTAATTACTCAGCTAGCTGGGGTGAGGACAAGTGATAGCCAGGCACTCTTACCTCCAACCCCATCTTCAGCATCAGTCTCGCAGATGCTCTCCCTTTCATGCCCTCTGAGGTAGCTAAGCAGAATGTTGTATCCTGCTGTACATATGGCTCCAGAAGTAAATTCCCTTACATGCTCTGCCTCCAGCAACTATTTTTGTTAAATATACCTAGAAAAAACAAAAGCCATTAGAGGGTTACAGATAACTATTTTTTCTACTGTAGCTTGAACATCACACATTTGTGTGTCTGCTGGCAGATACTTTTCTTGAAACCAAAGGTACAGAGCATTAAGATGTCCCTTGGGAAATCTCAGAAGAGCAAGGCTTGACATCACAGACACAGAACCAATAGATGGGTCCATTTTCAGGTGTAAAATGAAAAGTCACTACAACTGTCCCTGCTTCTGTACGATGCAAAGATAGCAATAAAACACAAAGTTCCACTAACATCGTGATCTTGAATCTATTGTTGTTTCTATCACACACCTGTCTTTGTTTTTCCAGTTAGAGATAGCTTCCTGATCATGCATCAACACTATGTCCTACACTATCACCACAGCAGACAACTCAGACATAAATACAAAACTTGGTTAAAGGAGAATGTATTATGGATCTGAAAAAGAGCATTTAAGTACAGCATAAGAAAGAGAAAATACCAGAGCTATTTATGAACCAAGGGTATGAGTCACTTCCAAAAGATTTATCTGCAGCTGTTGACAAAGTTTAATCTCACGTCCCACTATATTCTGGTGTGAATATCATTGTGATTCTCACAAGAGAGGTAGGAAGAAAATGATTCTCCTATCAGTTTCATGCAAGTCTTCTGCATAGAACAAAACTGGAACACAGAAGAATGGAAAGCAAAACAGCATGATGAAAAAAGCAGAGAGGAGGAAGGTCTCTTGTATGACCACCTCTGGACAATGCAGACACTGAATATTGCTTTAGACTTGCTAATCCTGCTTTGTGTCTTGTAGCAAGCTGAAGTGGCCACCCTCGGAGCATAGCACAGGAGGGCTCCCACCCTCCCCCTGCTAGAGAGAGGAGCAAATTGCATGGAGCCAGGACAGGAAACAGAAGGGTGGAGCCCTTGAAGGACCCTGTGACTTGGAGGAGCTGCCCTCCACGGGAGACCCTGAGGGCTTGAGGGAGGGGCTGGCCACTGATGACCCCTGTGAGCTTCAAGAAGTGCCATCTGCTGATGATCCAGGGGAATTTCCAGACCTGCCACCAGTGGATAGTGAGGGCCTGACTGGGATACTTCTGGCTATCTACCCAGATGACCATGAGGAGAACCCTGGGACCCAGGTACCTGGGCTGGGCATGGGAGGAAGTGGCCCAGGGATAGGGTTACCAGATACCAAAGCATGGAAAGGAGGACAGGGAAGTATGAAAAGGAGAACATGGAGAAAATGTAGTATTAATATCTGCCCCCCCCCACGGCCCCTTCCATGATCCTCTGCACCCCCCTGTGACCCCTTCCCGGCACCTCTGCCCCCCTGTGGCCCCTTCCCAGCCCCCCTTACCTGGCCAGAGGTCCAGAGCTGCAGCAGTGGCTGGCAGAGCTGCTCCTGGGCCAGGCTCCTTCTGCCCTGAGCACGCTCTGTTTGAGAATGCTCAGAGCGAGAGGTTTGAAACTCCCCAGCCTGGCCACAGCAGGACAGGGCAGAATAAGCGTTCTGCCCAAGTCTGCCGCTTTGCTGGGCCCCTGGGTGGAATGCAGCGTTCCACCCCGGTTTTGGCTCTGGTCTGTGGATTAGCTGAACCCGGCTTTTCAGGCATATTTTGGACCCTAAAATTCTCGACTTATACGCAAGCATATACGGTAGCTTCATATAAAAAACCTGAAATTTTAATCATAAGCAAAAAGCTGGACAAAATCACGTGTTTTTAAAATGCCTGCCCTACGGAGGACGTGAAGGTAAAAAGGAGGACATGTCCTCCTTTTGCCAGACATCTGGTAACCCTACCCAGGGACAGTGGGCAAGGGCCCTGCTAAGCTGAGTAGCCGACAGCCAGCGCGTTTCAGAAGGAGCCCCACTGACCCAGAGGCAGACCTCTCTGCCTCTGGACAGGGCCCCGGGCTGGGACACAGTGTTGCTGGGTGGGCCTGCGTCCCACTCCATCCCCGCTCAACCACACGTATACTGACACCTCCTCCCTGGAACTTAGAACTACTGACTCTGGGTGTTTGCCCTGCCCTGATGCTGGGGGTTCACCGGCCTGCCTGAGGGCAGGGCAGCTTCAGTTTGCCTGTGGCACAGCACAGGAGGGTTCCCCACAGCCTACAGTCTTTATATGGAAACATTATCTGTTTTCTAGGAGAAAATAGATAATTAGATGTTTTCTACACCTTCTCTTTCTCAAAACACCTCTTTTTGTTCTATTCAACCTTTGCTTAATTCAGTTCTTTATATATTTCATTGGGCCACAATATGCAGCATAAAGAACACAGCAGGACAATTTTCATGGGATGCTGTTCTCATGCTGGGCAAGTACCAAAACTGTGTTTCAATGGTGCTTTCTTATATTAATTTAGGAGCCTCTTGTGAAAAATTTATTGAATTTCTGAAGCAGCTATTAAACAAGCCCTCAAAAGGTAGCCACATAACACTCAACATTATTAAAATTGAGAGCAATTATTAAAAGTGATGTAATTTTTTTAAAAGTTGCAGCATGCTTATGGTATCAAATAATCAGCCAGAATTTATGTAAACATGATTTCAGCAGCTAAGTGCTGACAAAAATATTCACTCCTCATATGTTTGTGACTCCAGCATATACACTAGAATTTATAATTAAAGACTTCATATCCATAAATTCTGTGGATGCAGTCAAAATTCTTCTTAGTCTGTGTGTAACTCCTTCATCCATAAATGGCACAATCCCAAACAGGACACGATGACTTAGCAGCTTCAGCTACTGCTGTCAGATAATTGAAGTATATCATTCTATAATGACTTTCAAAGTTATGCAAAACAGACATAAAGAAAGCAATGTTCAATTGCTTCTGCTATACTTTTGGCAAAAATATATACCTTCATGTAGGACAGGAAGACAGAGAAAAGTGTGACACTGATTTGTCCTTTTGCTTTGAGGTAAAAATATTTAAAACATCTTTCCTCTCTAGGGTAATGTCAGAGATATTACTTTCCTGTAATTCACAATTGATAGAGATACAGCTATAGATATTAGGGTGTAGGGGGTCTGAAGATCAACTCTTCCTGTATTTCTAAAAAGCTAACTCACATGATTTATATCTCTATTTAAAAATTAACAGAGCTCTCCTCTGAGCCCTAGACATACTAACAAACAAAAAAGTAAATATGATTAATTCAACATACCAAGGATCTGCCAACCAAGACACTTTATAATATAATTGTGTCATGGGGTTTTCTACTTGCCACTGGGTGGGCACCTCTTTCTTGTCATTCTGAGGATTAGCTCCACTCAAGTCAACGCCCCTTTGCTGGTTTTCCATTATTGCTACTCTCTCCTCTCCTCTCCTCTCCTCCCCTTCCCAGAGTCACAGTATGGCTGCTTCATGACTCAGCCCTCTGACCTGGCCACAATCACAAAGGGTATGTCTAGGCTGGAGGCTCTGTTAAGTCAACTTAACAAGGTCGACTTTAAGTCGACTTAAAGTCGACCTTGTTAAGTCGACTTAGAGAGTCCACACTGAAAACTACAGTCAACTGACAGAGGTGGTGTTATTAAGTCGACCTAAGGAAGTGCTTAAGTCAACTTAATAAGTGCCCAATGTGGACGCAGTGGTCTGTAGCTTGACTTAACCATCCTTAAGTCGACCTAAGGCTCCAGTGTGGATGTACCCAAAGGGCTTGTCTTCACTGTCAGCGGCAAATTTGCTGCTGTCAGATCGATCTTCCTGGTCAACTGAGCAGGTCTGTGATGACCCACTCAGTTGATCAGGAAGTTGATCTCTGAAGACCACTTAAACTTAGTTTTTGCTTGTGTAATTTTCATTGATATTATTGAATTGAAAACTCTTTTGTCCAGGGACTGCCTTTTTGTTCTGTGTTCATACAGCTCCTAGCATACTAGGATCCTGACTGGGGTTTTTCGGTGCTATGGCAATAAACAACAGTAAGAGCAATAGTAGTTATTTTTAACATATATTATTATTATTATTATTATTATTATTATTATTATTATTATTAAAGTTCTGATAATGGATTCAATGCTCTCCTAGGCAGCAAATAAAGATGGTTCGTGCACATAGCAGCCTATAATCAAAGACTCTGAACTTGAAATTGAATCCACAGTCTAGAGCAAAATGAAGGATTGGCACCTCAAAGACTGAAACACAGGAAACAGAATTCACAAGAAGACTAGAGGAAGAATAGCTGAGAATACTTATTTATGTGCATAAGAGCACAAAATGAAATTGAGAAAATAAATTTCACACCACGGGTTTCCCTTTAACCTCGGTTATAGCTAGCAGAGCCACCACAGAAAAATGCATTTTATTTTTACATACTCTGGAAAGAAATATTACATATTTTACACATATATGCACAGAAAGAGCATCATTTAATGTATCAAAGTTTAGAAAATAAATAGCAAATAGCCATCTCTATAGAAAGTTCTAGTTAAAAGCTTTCTAGCTCCCTTTAAAGTAATCAATCAGAGACCACTTACAGTGCCAAAATCTACCTTGAGATATGTACTGAACTCCTGCTGTGTTCAAGGGGTGTTGTGTATGTGTACTGAAGGGAAAAATTTGACCCTTCCCAAATTATTCTGCAATTTTGTACACAACATCCATACAAGCAATCTCGGCTAAACGTTATCTTAGCTATTTCTAGACTCAAAGACCTCAACTAACAATTATTATGTTTTTAAGTTATCCGTCTTTAATGACTAAGATTAAATAGGATTTAATTATACTAGGTACAGACGATTCTACTATGATGGGCACCAGTAGAGGTACTTGGATACATAGACGTATTAGGATAGCAACCACTCCAGATACCGCTAAAGTTATAAAACATTGTTTTCATGGAGTCAGGTTGATCCCAGGATATTAGATAGATAAGGTGAATGAACTCATCTCTTTGATAAGCCAACTGCTGTTGGCAAGAGAGACCACACGGCCCTAGTTTTCACCTGCCAACCTACACACCTACCTATATGAGTTACCATCAAACAACTACAACCCATATTTAATGGGACCCCATCCTGCAATAAATCTATCCTGAGCCCCCACTTTTGGCCTTCAAACAGCTCCCAGAACCTCCCCAAGCTCTTCAGAAGAAGCAGCCTTTCCACAGACCAGGACATGCCAACTCAAAGCAGCCCAGACCCAAAATCTGGAGATATATCTCCTCTAGACTGTGGATCAACACCCCTCACAATATATTTTTCAAGATCCATTGCTCCTACACATGTTTGTCACAACATGTGGTATACCTCATCCAGTGCACTAAGTACCCCAATAACAATTATGTGGATGAAACCAGAGAATCAGTACACTCCTTAACGAACTCACACAGGAAAATGATAAAAACAAAAATGCTCTATTACCTATGGGTGAGCACTTTTCACAAAGTTATCACTCCATATCTGACCTATCAGTTCTCACTCTCAAAGGACACCTACACAATGTTTTGAAAAGATAAGCCTGGGAGTTTGAATTCATAATTTTACTAGACACTAAAAATCATGGACTGAACAGAGATGCTGAATTTGTTTTATTACCACAATCTGCAACCCACTCCATCCTTTTTGTCCTATGACTGCAGGAGGACAACTCTACCTAGAATGGTCTTTTAGAATATGTGCTAATTGCCTGTGCTAAACAATTTGTTTCAACTTGTATTTAGCTGTGATGCTCAAAGTATCTTTCCCACATCTGAAAAACAACTCTGACTCAAAAGTGTCTCTTTCACCAACAGAAATTGCTCCAATAAAAGATATACCTCACCCACTTTTCTATCTTCATTTTAACCTATAGTAATTTTTTATCTTCATTTTAACCCATAGTTACTTTATGAAACATCTTTTCATATGTATCAGATCAGCCTAAAGGTGAATTGTTATGGGAAGTTTGAGCTAAGGTAGCTCAGCCATTTTTTTCTATAAGAATAAAATAAAATTAAACAATCCAAACCCTACACTTTCCCCATTTTAAGTAACTTTTTAATATTGGTCATGAAATGGTTTTCTTTAAGGATTAGTAACATAACATGGGTTTCAAATGAAATGAGCATGAAATGACCCAGTGATGAAGATGTGAAAAATCACATCCATTTACAGCTGAAATTTGCTATTCATGTTAAAACCCTAATACAAGCCCACTGAAGTCAATTGGAATATTTCCATTGATTTGAATGGGTTTTGGATTGAACTTTCAATATACAAGCAGAGCCTAATCTTCACCACTGAAGCTTTACAATGGAAGCTTTACAAACAAGTGGTCTGGTGGTACTTTTAAAAAATACTTTGTCATTGACTTTACTGGTCAATGGATCAAGTTTTTAATGAAACATATGCTGCCCCATTAACTTAGTTTTACCGTTTCCCCTATTTCAAGGTTAGGGAAAACTCAGGCACAGAGATATTTAAGACAATTTCCATATAGAAAATTAAATAGCTGGTCAATTTGTTTTTACACATTATCATTTATTTTACAAATTTCCTGCATATTTTTAAAACTTCAGTGGCAACGAAGTGTGTTGCACAAATGGGAATAGACCCTAAACCTCTGAAGTCTTATCCCCTACATGACAGTGGTTAGTAGGCATATTGCTTCAACTCTTATTTATGTATGGTGATAATAATATGTCTATAAAGTACAGCTACATTTGAGACACAAAAAGCTGACTGACTTGCATGATGCTCATTTTCTGTGTGGCACTGGACAAATCTCTTGATCTTTTTTTCCCCCCACACCCACAGCTACAGAAAAACTGCATGATACTAGATTATTTGAAAAATATAGAACCTCACAAGACATACGTAGCCAGGGACACAATCAAGCATATTTGTAAAACCATGATTTTTACTTTTTATTACTTTAGTGTACTTTACTCTGTAACCTCAATTTTGCATAAACACGGAATCATAGATTAGGGTTGGAAGGGACCTCAGAAGGCCATCTAGTCCAACCCCTTGTTCAATGCAGAACCAACCCCAACTCAATCAAAGATAGGTGTATTCATTCAGTTATTTCAATTCAATTCATTTATTCAATTATTGGGCTTTCCATGATGATACAAAGAATACTCACATTTTAAAATGAAAGGTATGTGGCCAGTTTCTGGGGAAAGAGGCTGATTTATATCAGTTCAGGATTTGCCCCTCTTCCCCACATCCTTCATACCTTTTCCAAGTATGCTAGAAGAAATTATCCTTTGTCTTAAGAAATTGATTTTTACTTTGAAAATGTACATCAAGAGATTTTGAAAGTTTATAGAAGTGAATGCACAATTTTCCTTAGAAACTTTTAAAGAAGACTTATTTACTTGAAGTCAGTGGAAGCCTTTCCATTGACTTAAATAGGCACTGAATCATTTCTTTAATGTTTAGAGCTGTTTCCAGTTATACGGATCAAGAATAAAAGAACAAGTATATGCATAATAACTCAGGTGTTTTTTTGTTTTTTACAAACTCTCTTGCTAAATGTTTGGCCTTTCACTATGCAAGGATCTTTCTCCAAACATGTCCTCTGGAGTGGTTTATTGTCTGAACCATCATCTGGGTTGCACCTTGAGACTGATTACATTTCTAGATAGTTAGAAAATCTCTCCAAGTAATCAACATTCTGATATCACATCATTATGTCTCATTAAGAGGGAGGTATGTTAAATTAAAACTTATATTTAATGAGTGAAAACTGCTATACAATGTCAAATATTGGAATTTTTTTTTCAGCCCTTACTGTATCCAATAGGCATAGTTAATTTAAAAATGGGTTGTCTACTAGTACAGTAGATGAACATGTGTATTAGTAAGACATATATTCCTTCTTTGCTTAGATATTCTTTGAAAAGAAAAGAAAGGAAAAGAAATCACATAGCCACCATTCTAGTGGAGTGCATCTGATGACATTGAAAATACTCTGCTTTTTCATTTGAGGCTAGATATCAAACATTAGCAACAAGAAATGTCACATTTAAAAATTCAGAGCTAAGATTCTCTATGCTCATTTAAAATTCATGGATTTCATAGATTCAGAGATCCTAAGGCCAGAAGGGACTACTGTAATCAACTAGTTTGAGTTTCTTCATGCCACAGGACACACAACTTCCCCAAAATAATTCCTATTTCATCTAGACCATATCTTTTCACTGTTTCTGTTAACATTCTTGCCAGTAAACTTGAATGCTACAAAATAAACTCCAAACAAATAGTCACTGTCTTATTGGATCTGTGTAAAAATACAGTGTAATATTTGTGGCACTATTTTTTACTTTCAGAACATTCACTAAGCCCTAAAAATCACTTTTAGCTCC
Source organism: Pelusios castaneus (assembly GCA_007922175.1). NCBI lineage: Eukaryota > Metazoa > Chordata > Testudines > Pelomedusidae > Pelusios > Pelusios castaneus. The sequence continues at coordinate 14,073,726 of ML685770.1, forward strand.
TGCTCATTTGGGAACTCAGGAAAACTATCATTGAATGTTATAGAATCATCACTGTACAGATAAGGAGTCCTGTGGCACTCTTAAAGACTAACAAATGTATTTATCGCATGAGCTTTCGAGAGAGAAAATCCCACTTCGTCAGATGCTTTGAAGATGGGGAACCTACAGAATGAGAGGAAACTAAATGCAGAGAAGTGTATTACATAGGATCAGGTCAGGCTGTAACAGCAAATCAAAGCAGATATTAAGATTCAAACACTGGGGAACATATCACCATACAAGTTTCACATCATTGCCTGTGTCAGGAGTTCATGTTTTAATTTCGAAGTAGAAAACAATGTGAACAATTGGTCACCAAACAATATATCCCACAACCAAAATCCAGGCAGAGGATACTAAAAAACATGCTGCAGTTAAGGCCATTTATAAGTACAGTTCTGTCTCCTAAAAGATGATACTCAGTTCCAATGGGGTGTTGAAAAGAAGATAAATTTTTCAGTGCATGCTTGATTTGAGTACTCACTTTGGCTATGTCTACACTTGCATGTTAGTTCGAATTAAGGAAGTTTAATTTGAACTAACTTAAGCCTGGGCCACACTAGGCTTTCATTAGTTCGAATTAAGGGCTTCCTTAATTCGAACTAATACATTCCATTGCTTAGTTCAAACTAACTCTTAATTCGAAATAGTTAGTTCGAATTAAGTCAATGTGGCCATATTAGTTCGAACTAACTGCTTAGTTCAAACTAATCGGCAGATTGACCTTCATGTAACTGACTAATTCGAACTATGCAAGTGCCCTGCATGGACATGGCTAGTTCGAACTAGCATTCTAGTGGGGCCATGCTAGTTCGAATTAACTAATTTGAACTAGCTTTTGTAAGTGTAGACATAGCCTTTGGAATTTAGAAAGATGGCAATATGTGCCAGTATATCTAGAAAGTCCTATTTTATCATCTATTAATTCAAAGAAATTCCATAATTAAATCTTGATATGTTGGCTGATTGATAGAATGTTAAGCTATTGTGCATTAACTCCAGTTACAATTTTAGAGGTAGCCTTAATTATCATCATCTTTATGACCGGCTATTCATTTCCTTTTTATTTTATGGCACTTTTAAAGACTAACAGATTTATTTATCGATAAATAAATCTGTTAGTCTTTAAAAGTGCCACAGGACTCTGTTGTCTTTCTACAATAGACTAACATGGCTACCCCTTTGGAATTTTTATTTTATATTATTCTTTACTTAGCAACAATGACTAAAGTAGAGAAAGGTTCAATTTCTGTTGTAAATCTATATCACAGCTTAGAATTGCAAATGACTTCATTTCAGTGAAGATGTGAATCATATACAGATATCATGCCATACGTGTAGGCCCCAAGCCTGTAGGCAGAACTGCAAGGGCAGATCACTGAACCAGTGTGGGTCTTCTTGAAGGAATGAGGCCATAATATGTAGTGGGCTCATTGTAGGGTATTATTGTCTTCCCCTGTTCAAAGACATGGTATTGAAAATAGGTTTTATCATAATCATTATTCTCAGAATCTCAAGTACCAATGTCCACCTGCTTATTTTGATTTTCTTCTTATCAAATTAAGCCTCAATGGTCTGGAGTGGTAGAACTCATTAAAGATGTATAAAATCAGCCACTGAGAGGTTAAGTTACTTTCCAAAGTAAAGTAGCAAGTAATTTTAAATACTGATGCTCTGATCAACAAAGCCTGTGTTTAAATATTGTGCTGAATCATGGATAAGTTTACTTTTGAGGGCAATAGAAACAAAAGAGATATAATACAAGAGTACTTGTTTATAATACTTTAATCAAACCACTAGACTGTTTCCTCATCACATTCCACAGTAAATCAATTTGAAAGAAAAGATGGAAATTCTTACTGAAAATATTATTGATAAATAATACATTATTTTTAATGTTGTCTAGAAATATTTCATGTATGTGCAAGTGTTCTATTTTCCCAATTCTAAAACCACTTATCATAATCAAAGGAACTTTCTCAAGCTTAAATACGTACAAATTATATTAATTGAAGGCTCTGCCTGGATGCAATTTTTTCAAAATTTAAGGATATAGAATGCTGTAGAAAGTACATAAAATTCCTTACGAGAAGTCAACTAGTTTACAAAAGTGTGTTATTTAAAAAACAAAAACACCCCATCACACACACTTTCCTTCTTTTGCTTAAAGTTGAAGAAAGACCCTCAAAATGTATGCGAAAAAGTGGGTAGGCTTAGGGAATCATTTTTGTAGATTAAATTAATACAGAAGATGACTGCTAGGAAAATTTGAATATTGGTCAGATGCATCATTCATTTTCCCTGTTGGAATAAAATTCATTTTTCTTGCACACTGCCAGAGTAATTCTGCTTTATTTGTCCTGACGGGTGCCGGAGAAACAAAATCCTGTGCTTGTCAAAGTCAAATTCACCCATTCTTGGAGGCAGGGCAATGGCAGGGTAGTCCCCTAAGGCTACTATCTGGCCTACTTCTGCCTCTGACTCTCTGTCCAATTCTTGAATGTGTGTTCACTTCTGTGAGGTTGGCATGGGAACCCCTACACAACTGCTCTACTTGTGGCCTCTTTGTATAGACATACAGTGGAGTTGTGGAGGGCTTTGGACTGACCTGCTGTGCTGGGCTGAATTTGCCTTGAAAGGAATGTATGAGGTAAAGGTCACCTTTGTTCTTGGGTCTTTCCCTGGCTGATAGCAGACTCAGTCTGATTTACAATTGCCAATACAGTTCCTAGACATGTTGAGAGGAATCCTATGGTCATGAGCAGAAGCTATCTGTGTGACTCTCATATGGCAATGAAACCAAGTAGCGTTACAGGCTCAGAGATGAAATTGAAGGCAGCCTGGAATGCCTAATGTGAACTGTGATTAGTTTCCACAGCCAGGAGACCTATGGAGCTCTGCAGGTCAGCAGCCACAGAGAATAATCGTTTTCTGAACACAGCCCCCAGAAAGCCAAGACTATATTACTGGCATAGGACAGATCCCTGTTCACCTTTGTTGAACAGATAAGCCCATTGTAGTCTCTGCTTTTACAGAAAAACTTTATACAATTTAATAGAAAGTGGAGAATATTTCTCATTACAGAATTCCATGGGTTGGATCGAAAAACCTGCAGAAAGGTACCAATCTGCAGCTACAGTTTTCTAGGTTTTTAGAACATTAGCTTTGTAGAAGTCTACAGGTTTTATCCCCGTATGTACTTTTCTTCTAGAAGGGTGGGCTGCTCACATGGGTAACATTAGTGGGATTTAGCCTTAGAACTATCAACAGTACTTATATGGACCCTATCACCCTTAACAATCTTTAACGTATTTGTCTTTGCAACACCCTTGTGAGACACAGAAGTACTATTATGCTCCTTTTCCAGAGGGGACAGGAATACAAAGAGGTTAAGTCATTTCCCCAAGGTCACATAGGAAATCTGTGACAAAGCAGGGAATTTGGGTCTTCTTTTGCAGTTGCAGTATTTCAGATCAGTAGATTCATCCGATTCTGCATCACTCAATGTACATGTAACCACACCCTAACTCAGAATAAAAGTAATCACCCTGTCACTGTGAGATTGTCCCCATAGAACATTCCTCAACAATTAGTCAGACCCATGTTGAAATATTTCCAGGAATGAGCATTCCTTCATGCATTTCCTTTAGAAAAACATGCCCTAGTCCAACGTACTGTATCACAGGAGTGTTAGGTATAATGTGGACTGTTTGTCCTCCGAAGTTAAAGTCTCCGCTTAAAAAATAAAGTAGCTACAGTTATATTAAATCAAAAGAACAACCTCAAAGACTCTAATCTTTCTCTCCATGAATTCACAGTCAGCCGCTTGCAATCGGACATCTCCAGACACATTCCAAAATCCTTTATCATTGTACTTTCAAAGAAATTGACTGATCTCACAGCACTTTAAAGGTAACTTATGGTCTCTGATTGAGTGTTCCTTTGGAAAACATTACACTTTAAATACCCATTACATTTATCAATACCAAAAATGGGAGATATATAATAAAAAGGAAAACGGCAATTAATTTGACAGTCACAGCTGACCAATCGGACTGCCAGGCAGTACAGGCAAGCCGAAGTAATATATGTTCTATGCTGTCATGAAGTTGAAGTTTTCTGTATTAGTGTGGTAAAGCTGGAAGAACACTTTTAATCTTTCTTATTCAAAATGAGAATCTTGACTGCTGTGTTATAGTAAATCAAATGAAAATACATGGTACCATTTTATCACAATTTGTACTTGTATATTTCCTCAAAAACTGGATTCAAATACTGATACTTACTGTAACATCACTATTGAAAATGTTCTGAATCATGAACACACAGTCCATATATGCTCACATGTTTTAATTTAGCAAAAAACAATATTAATGAAGATATGTTTCCATAAAAACAAAAACACAAACCCTACCGACTACTGTATGTTTCTCTGAATCCACAGAGTCCATGGAAAATGTCAATTATTTCTGGATGGACAGACAGAAAAAGAAAAGAAAGAATGTATTTTTATCTTTCTCCATCTATTTTTCTTGTCCTGCAAGGCTTATGCTCCTGTTCCATTTTTTCTATAACCTAGTAAAGTTCAATTTATTTTTTTCAATCTGTCTCCATCCAAGCTTCCATGCATCAGCTATGCAGACATTTCTATGCAGGCCACATACAATAGAACAAGAAAGGTGAAGTGAATGAAATTACCTGTGCATTTACGGTCTGTGTCTTCCTTTTTTGATCCACTAATCGTTAACTTGCAGTTGAAGTTCTCCTCCCAATATTCTGCAAACCACACATTTCTTCGGTTGTTCTCCAGAGTGCGGGTGGTAAAGTAAGTATCAAACCCTGAAAGGAAACAAGCAGAAAGCTGAAATATGGAAAGTTCTTTTACTGAAACTACTGAGAGCATAACAAAATAATGTACTGTTCACATTTTCTTGAATGTATGGCAGATGTTTACATATCCAGTGAGGACAGACTAAAGAAAAGAATGGGTATCAGTTTTTCATGTTTTGTCTTATCCACTGTATAAGTAGCTCACCCTGCTGCACATTGTAAACTGTCAAGTCACATAAGATACCTGTACATTATGGCATAATTATTAAGAAGAAAATATGTAAGGCACAAAGATTCTGCAAGCAATAATCATCAATTAGATAGAGATTGATAAAGAGACAGAGAATTATAGAGATAAATGAAAATATGCTGGGGATTTTTGAGTGAGATCAGAATAATTTTAAGTCTGTAATTAATTTCTCCAGATGACATCATTTTACTTTTATGTATTTCTCATCCATTATCTACTATCCACATAACCTGTTTTGTTCTGTGTTCTCCTATTACAGATTTCCTGTTCATCTGTTTTACACAGGTATTGTTCAGGGTATAGGTATAGAGAACGACTTCTGCAAGGCAGCAATAAATCACTTTCAGTTACCAGATTCTTGAATTATATGTCCTAATGTGAAAACAGTAAAACTTTCTCAGGTCAGACTTCCGAGAGTCAGTTTGTTATTAAACCTAAAGAAAAATCTTGCCACAGGCAGTTTCCTGGGCTGCAAGAGCAAAACAGTTTTTCTCAGGAAACCCTCAAACAACATTATTCTGTTATCAGAGGAACTGGTTCAATAAAAACAAAACAAAAATTGTGGTGGAATTTTGCCCAAGATTTCAGAAACCCTGATATTAAGACTGAGACACAAGCAGCCTTCCACACTTATTGATTACACACAACAATTACTCAATATGAATGTAGTGTTGGCAACTCTTTCCGTTTTATCATGAGTCATGATTTTATGCCCTTTTTTAAAGCTCCAGCTTCTGGAGGCTTGTGATGATATAAGAATGTCAGCATTCATTTTTTAAAACATTTATAGCCCGCATGACTGCAGAGAAAAGTTTGGAAATGTGCCTCCAAGTAACTCTTAAAGGCACAAAAAAACAGGACAAAAAACCCCCTAATGTTCCCCAACTAAATCCTAAAAGCAACAGAAACCCTAAAGGCTATAAAAGCGGGGGGGGGGGGGGAGGGGCGGAGGGAGAGGAGGGGATAAAAAGAATGTAAAATAGTGTCTAAAAGCTAGGGGTAGACAATATTGTGTATGTGGAAGTAACACGCTCTTCTCCACATGTGCTTAATACCTCATTGTACTTCTGGCGGAGTCAGAAAAGAAAAATTCCTAGGAAATCTGACATTTTCCACAGTGGGCATTGTAGAGTACTCTGATAAAGAGATAGCAGTGATGTATTGTTTTGTTGTAACCTGAGCCCCGACACACTCGATATAGGAGGAAGCAGCAGGAAAAAATGAGATTTCAAAAGTGTTCCTGGTCTGCAATGGGCTGAAGTGGAGAGCTGTTCAGCAGGGGACTGGGAGGCAGAGGAAGAGAGAGAGGAAACACACACAAGAGTCCATCGCCTAATAACCCAATGGTTAGGGCATGCCTCAACATACCAAAGGACCCACATTTAAATCCCTTCTCTGCCTACTTCAAACCAGGAACTCAAATTCCATACCACTGAGGTATTCTGGTCTGGGAGTCCGTATCTGTTTTGACCAGAAATTCCATTCGGAACTTGATAAAATTGTCCTGGGAGCTGAGGGGGTAAGGATGAGAATATTTTGACCCATCAGCATTTAAAGGGGAAAGCAAAGGTAGTCAGAAAATTCCCAACCAATATTAGTCTCCTGAACTGAGAGAGGGAGAGAATGTGTGTCTGGTCATTACTCAGTCACACCATTCACAATTGATTTCCAATCCGGCATATTGAGTGGTAAGCATTTCTTGAAATAGAGCTGTTATTCAAGTGCCTCAGTGGGAATGAAGCTCTTCCAAAAATCTGACCCCAATTATTCACATTAAACGCTTGAACATCTAGTTTATAGTATCCCAAAGTGTGCAAGATCCCTGCCCCAAAGACTTTGTCAAACAGTATGATCCAACTCCTACCCAAAGGTAGTCTCTTTGTTGACTTCAGTAGACTGGGCCATTAATAGGCAAAAGAGAGAAAAATGAACTCAAGGTGAGGGATGCAAAACAAACAAAAATATTTTATTCTTTCATCCTGATTCCCCTCTCTTCTTTCCTGTTTTGTCTTGTCTTTTTGCATCCCATCTACTTGCATGCCTATGATCACACTGACAGTCTAACCATTTGGTTTGCTATTTCAGGTTCCTGTAAATCATACAGAATAGAACTCATGGCATGGAAGAGCAAATTCAAAGCTTACAATTTGTACCCATCACTCAAACAACAGTCTTGCTATGAAACTGCTGAGAGTTGGAAAAGCATTTTGGGTATTGGCAAAGTTAAGCACTGCTTTTAGAATCCCTATATCCACCATTACTATTCAAAGTAGCTTTTGTATTTACATGAGATAAATAAGTAAGCAGTTACAAGTCTTTGTTTCACCCTGTTAAGGATCATCAGACAGATATAGTCACTTAGCCTTGGGGTCTGAAACATCAAAACTAATGTACAGTTTTGTCATCACTTAAAAAAAAAAAATCAAATTGCAAGTCTCTTATTTACTAAGCATCATGAAAGGGATTGCTTTTCCAGTATGAACTTGTAAACAAATGCATGACATTTTTAATTCAAGTCAAATATCCTCTAACACTATTCACAATGCCTCTATGATGCCACACTTTATTTTTTGCAGTGGTGTTGTAGCTATCTTGATCCCAGGATATTAGAGATATGATGCATGAAGTAATATATTGTATTGAACCAATATGTGTTGGTAAAAGAGACAAGCTTTCAAAGCTTATATAGTGTTCTTTACATTCTGGAAAATGCACTCAGGATTAAAACTAAATACAAAGTGGAACAAATTATTTAGCATAAATAATTAACATAAATTTCAAATGACCATTCAAAATGAAGCAAACTTTGAACACCTTTCCAGTAATGAGTAAGGGGCAGGTTGGAGGGAAGTAGTTTATGGATTGTTGTAAAAAGCCATAAATCCAGTCTCTCTGTTCAATCCATGACTTTTAGTCTCTAGCAAACATATAAATTTAAGCTCCCAGGCTCATCTTTTGAAGAAGCTGGGCAGCTTCCCTTTGAGGATGAGGACTGAGAGCTGAGATAGCGAGAGTTCCCTTTGCGAAGAGTGTTCACTCATAGGTAATACGGTGTTTTAGTCTTTGGTCATTTTTCTGTATGAGTTCATCTGAGAGCTTATTGATTGTCTCAGTATACTCACATAGTTGTTATTGGGACATTTGGTGCATTTTAGAGTACCACATCCAGTTCACTAAATACCCCAACAACAGCTATGTGAGTGAAATGAGACAAATCAGCAGGCTCTTGAACGAACTCATACAGAAAAATTATTGAAAAATCAATGGCCATATAACCTAAACACTAGTCGTGTGTCAGAAATCTGACCTATAGCCCGGTTACAAATAAAGTGCATATGAAAGCATGGTCTGAAAACAAAAAAAGAATCAGAGTGTCAGTGTGGGTCAAATGCCCTGACAACAGAATCGGCTAAGGTGATCCTACAGTGACAGATACTAAGTGGACTTCATGCAGCATGAGAGACCAGTGACTACTACTGATGACTATGCTCTGAAAACAAGTCATGCATTATAGGATTAGAAATCTCCTTCCCAGCTAAACGGTGCAGTACATCTCAGGTTTACAGCTGACTGGCCTCTGAACAATTTCTTGCTTCAATCCATCCCTTTATTTTAAAAGTAACCCACACACCTTTTTTGTTTGGTTGGTAAAGAAATAAACTGTATGGAGTTAAATAAAGAAGCACAGACAATAACTAACTTTATTATTTTTATACCCAATGGATAACTTATTTAAAAAGAAGTTAACCAATGTGAAAAACAAAGATTAATACACTCTGACCTCCTTATAAATCTTAATTGAAGATGGATGGGTGAGGTAATCTCTTTTATTGGACCAACTTCTGTTGATGAGAAAGACAAGCTTTCAAGCTACACAAAACTCTTCCTTGGAAAGAAAGCTGTGCGAAAGTTGTGTGTTAGCGCAAAAGCTTGTCTCTCTGAGCAAAAGAAGTTGGTTTTATAAGAGTTATTAACTCACCCACCTTGTCACTCTAATATCCTGGGACTGACAGCTTCAACAACACAGAATACATTGAAGACAGGCTGTAATTCAAAAAAATATGCACGTAGGTATCCCTCCACACCAGAAAAAGGTATCACAACTCATAACAGCCAACCACTGTTTCTACTGCTATTATTTCCTTAGCCACACTAATTTGCTACTGTAGCTCCATTTAGATTTCACCAGCTAAGCTAGATAAAAGTAGGTCAATACACGGAAAGATTATGTGATAAATAAATTTGTTAGCTTTAAAAGTGTCACAGGACTCCTTGTTTGTTTTGCTGAAATAGACTAACATGGCTACCCCTCAGGAACTTATCCTGATGAAGTATTACAATTATGCAAATCTAGGGGCCATCAAAGCAAATCATAACTAAAGAAATCATTACCCTGAGAGGCTCACAGGTAAGTGATCCAGCATACAGAAGGGTGTTGTTATGGCTTAGATGGGGACACAGTTTGAAGGTTCAAATTTTCTCCCTCAACTTGGTTGGCTTCACAGCCTTTGCTGTTTCTGCAGGATTGAGGTGGGGAAAGCTGTCTAAAGTACTACAACTTCCCAGTATACTATATGATCATTTAGAAGATATGGTTCCTATTGGTTTCCCAGGTATAACTGGTACAGTTTCCCATGGGAAAAGATAATCCAGATGTAGTGGCCAACATCCCTTCTCAATAAAACATTTTGGGAAGCTGACTTTGTAAGAACATACGTATTTGGCTATATGGGGGCAGATAAATGGGCCATCTAGCTTAGTATCTTGTATTCTCACTGGTATTCTATGGAGTCAGGGCAAAATGGAGTCAGGGTAAAACATGTGGCATAATTAAATTAGCATATCAATTCAATAACTGCAGCATATCAACAGAAAAATGGGCAAACAGATGTTTTCAAACAAGAAGATGGATTAAATGGAGATAGATCCTCAGCCATACTAAAACTTGGTACATCAGTGACTTACCTGCAGTATTAATTTCTCCAATGTGAATCCACTACTAAGAAACTCTTAGGTGAAAGGCACACCACTGTTTAGACACAGTAGAGCACATGGACCCCAAGAATCAGTGTAGGAAAAAGAAACATTATGATTTTACAAAACTATCCTGAAAATAAAGTCAGCTTTTACTTTGCAACCATAGAACCAAACCACAACATCAACTACACATACTTCTGTCTCACAATAAAAGCATCAGGATGTTCCAGGATGACTACAAAAGCATTAAAGAAAAAACACTACCAGTTTTCTGAGCCTGAAAAATCTAAAAACCTCCGCTCAGACCCCAGCCAAAATTTGATAGTATAATCCAACCTGTCCTATTACACGGGAGTGAAATTGACAGCCCAAAATGTAATTGTAAGCTATACCATAAAAATATATTAAAATATAATATAAATAAATATAATATATAAAAATATAACATAAAATATGAGACAATGCACCACGAGAAATCTTAAATCTTACATCTACAGTTTTGCAACTGAACATTACATTTATATAAGAATCTTTCATCTATGTCACTAGGGCAGAACTAAAACAATTCTTCTTGCTCATCACCAAACAAAAATGCTAAGAGAATAATCTGTTATAACATCTAGTGTACATTCCCCTTCCACTTACATAAGGTGTAAGAGAATTAAAAACTAAAACAAGACAATAATAGACAACATTCATATGTATCAGCAGTTACTCAGGATTTAACTATGCTAATTTCTTAATCAGTTGAGCAAATATTTCTGCTGAAAATCAAATAATATACAATGCTACACCGACTTCTAGAAGGAACAAATAACCACTGGCAGAAAAAATCAAACAAATCTAGAATTTCAAGAAGTTAGATGGCTACAGGTCTGTAAACAGAACATTCACACTATTGGATTATCTTAATACAGTAAAATATGCAAAACGTTCACACATTTACCAAAATCAGAATCAATTATTACAAACTAGAAAGAGAAAATGGGTGAAAGAAAGTTCAGTGTAAACTCAGAGAATGACTGTGCATCTATTGTTACAGGAGAGATCAAAATATAGAGTGACATATTCTGTTCCCCTGTCAAAGATACGGAGTATGAACAAACACCATACTTTCCTATTCTACGGTCCTCATCCAAAACCCACTGAAATCAATGGAAAGACTCCCACTGAAGTAAATGGACTTTGCATCAAGCCTTAATAGTAAATAAATGACTCTTCCATACAAAAGCAAGGAAGAAAAACTATAGTGGAAAGAAAAGAGATGATACAGACAGCTAAAAAACTAAAATATCCTAAAAGTAAATCAGATACAGAAAATAGCACCAAATGAATTACAGGATATAAAGTCTCAGGTTTTTATTTCTGTTCTAATGTAGAAGCTCAGTCTTAGATGGATATTTGATGTACTGAGCCACTGCCAATCAGACGGTCAATGTGACTGCCATTTACACTTTGGCACCACTTGTATATCTTCTTACAAATAATGGCTTTTGATGTATTTTGAAGTCTAAGACAGTGTATGAGGTACATTTCTCTGTGCATAATAACAGTTCTGCTTGTACCATACTTATTACGGTGAAGTTCACTGGGATATCTTGTGAAAAACGGACACTATGTAATCCAAATTTAATTGTATTTGGAAACCAATATATGTAGCCTTAACAATACAGCAATTAGTTAAGATTCGTTTGCAACCAGCAGGATACCCTGGAGAGAAGAAAGAAAAAAAAAAGGTGGGGAAAATGTTTTCATGCATTAAGCCAAAGCGCACAGTATGAAAATATTTTTGAAAATTCAAAAGCTAGATTTCCACTTTACCATATGCCTGACCCATTCACATTGCTATTTGTGTTTCAACAATCCCCTCGGTGTTCCAGATACTGTCCCCAGAGAACACAACACAAACCTTAGTCTAATGATTTTGCAACCTATGAATTGCACACCAGGTGAAGAAGGGGATTATAAAAGATACACAGTTGACATGGTTAACATATTTTTATTGGCCAATTTCTTGTACGTGTTCTGACAGCAGTAGTTCTTAGACAGGGACATGGAAGAAAACATACTGGCTTTATAGATCAGATCAAGGATGGCTTTATTAATTGGCTGAGGTAGCAATGTGGAAAAATAGTTCACAGATGGGTTATAGGAACAGAAAAGCGAGGGAATGTGCTGATGAAGGGTAGAGGGTGTGTGCAACATAAAGAGAATGGATACCTAGGGAGAAGCAGAACTGCAAAGGGTCCTGGACGATAGGATGAGATGTTTTAATACTGTATAGCAGGGGTCTTGTGTGCAATCTGTGTGCAATGTTTCAGAGTGCCATTGCCTGAATTACACTAACTCCCAGAGCCACTGCTGTTGCTGCCCCAATCCTGAATCAGTGGAAACCAAATTCATGTGCTGGAAGCCCCAAAGGCAGACCCTATCTTAAAACTAACAAAATGGTATGTTGTGAGGGGACTTCCATCACCATGAATCAAGAGGAGACAATGCCTCCCTGGCCTTACTGCCAGGTATACCTTCACAAACCCCACAGAGCAGATTCCAGGCACTGCCTCTTTTAGTATAATGAAATCATCCTGCCTTCTTGATCCATCTTTGACTTTGTGAAGGTTAATATCACTGATTGCCCTCACAATGTATATCCTTCAGTTCTAAAGCCCTTCCAACAGAGTCCTCACAGAAGCCAGATTGCTTATTAAATTGCTAATCCTAAAAGCACCAAAAAAACCAACAATATTTTTTAATTTTCCATATTGTTTTTATATATGTTTTTATATGCTTTGAAACTTCCTTAAACTACTGTGACAATTATCATTAAAAATAAAACAAACCCAGGTGCAGGCCATTTTATAAGCCTTCTTTTTAGAGGAATTTCAAAATCTCAGACTTACTGAGTCACAGCCACCAATGTTAGACAACATTTTCAAAGCTGGATTCAAACTAACTTGTAATTTCATAACCCTTGGAAAAATGCCAGTGTTTATAATTGCTTCCAAAAAATATACAAGAGAATATGCTTCCATTCAAAAAGAATTAGAGGAATACGTGAAATAATGTTCTAAACCTCTGTCAATAATTTCTGTCAATAATCACTACTTCTAATACATTTTCCATAGTGTGGGAAGAATGATGCTCGAAGTATCGATGCTCGAAGCTTGGGTACTAAGCTAGGAGTTGAGAAACCTGGGCTCAGTCCTCTGCCCCACCCAATTTAAGTCAATAATCTGAATTCAGGAAAACATTTGACATTCAGAAGTCAATACCTACGCCCCACAGAAGTCAATGGCTATGTCTACACCGGCAAGGACTTCCTTAATTCGAACTAATACATTCGAATAGGCTATTCGAACTAAGGGTTAATTTGAACTAGTTAGTTTGAATTAACCAATGTGGCCATGTTAGTTCGAACTAATTGCTTCGTTCGAACTAACCGGCCCATTGAACTCAATGCAATTCGCTAATTCGAACTAAGCAAGTGCCATGAATGGCACTCCCTTAGTTCGAATTAAATTTTGCTAGCTCGAATTAAGTGAATTAGTTAATTCGAACTAACTTTAGTAAGTGTATACATAGCCAATGTGACTTAAGCGCATGGTTAAATTTAAGCAGGTTTACACGCTGGTTAGCATAGGGATAGACTTAAGACTGTGTTAATTCCTTTCCCAAATAGAGACGGATGAGGATACCTACATGCATAAAGTTAAGCATGTGTGTAATTGTTTGCAGGGTCAAGGCCTTATGGAACTCAATAGTCCAAATACAGAATCTAATATTTAAATATGTAGTGTACAAGGAATGGTCTCCTGACAGTGTACATGACCATTTAATATAGTTAGGTGGCATACGTATGCATATGCCTGTGATGGAATGTTCCCATGTCCACACTCTACACCAGGAGTCCTCAACCCCTGGCCCATGGTACAAAAGTGGCCCACGGGGCTTTTTGAAATGGCCATGCTGCTGGATGGGAGCTGGACTGAAGCCGCCCAGTCCCGGCTCGTGGCTGTGAGCGTGGCTGCGGCCACCCACCTCTCTCCATCCCTCTCTCCCCCAGCGCTGGGCTCTCTCTGGCAGCAGCAGGGACCCCTGGAGAGGAGGGAGGGAGGCACAGGCCAGCTGGGATGAGCCGGGAGTGGAGCCCACTGGAGAGAGCCATGGACATGGCAGAGCAGGCCACTGCCTAGGTGAGGGCCCAGCAGGGGCACCCCATCCCAGTCCCCAAGCAGGTCATGACACCCTGGTGGGGGAGGGCCCTGGACAGGAGCCGGCATGCAGGGAGCATTGCGCTGGGGCCGATTCAGGCTGAGTGGGGCCCAGCGCTGCCCCCATACACCCAGAGGTGTGGAGCAGTGGGGGATCGCATCTGCCCGGGGCCGGTCTTGTGTTCAACCCGCAGCATTGTTGCTGGGGAGAGAGCTTGGCCTCATTCCTTGGGGGCCCATCTGGGCCTGGCCCAGAGGCGGTGGAGGTTCCGTGTGTTCATGGGCACCCAAGCCTTTTTGGCTCAAGGGCGAAAAATATAATTTTTACAACCCTGAAGGGCCACCAGTCAATTTAATTAATTAATTAAAGATGAAACTTGATCTAAACTTAATTAATTAAATTTTAATTAAATAGACTGGTGGCCCTTCAGGGTTGTAAAAATGATATTTTTGGTCCTTGAGCCAAAAAGGTTGGGAACCACTGCATACACTATAATCTTTGTACAAACAACGCCTATCTGAAACCTCATAATTTTCTAGTCAATAAATGTCTTGATAAAATGTGTGTGGCAACACTCTATTTGAAGTTATAACATTCGACTGTATGGTAGTGTTATCCATAGTTATATGTCTGTATGTGATGGTACAAGGCAAAGTTTGTTTTATAATTGTAGAAATGTGCACTCAGAACTTGTCAGCTCAGACAGAAAGAGTGGTTCCCCTTGCCCATCCAGAAGGAATATCAAGAATGAAGTGGAGTCTCTGAGGGTTGACGCTCTGATAATTCTCCCACCCATCTATGGAGAAGAACGTGCAAAAGGGATCACCCATCAGAGGAAAATAAAAATAGCTAACATAAAGAACTTAAGAACCGCCATTCCGAGTCAGAGCAATGGCCCATTTAGCCCAATGTTCTGTCTTCTGAAGTGGTCAATGCCAGGTTCTTCAAAGGGTCATGCCTAGATTATGTTTAATTTTCATCTCATCTTCAATGCTTAGCAGTTCCATTTCTTCTTCCAAGTGATCTTTGGATCTTGTGATAGACCAATACACCCAGGTCTTCCTCTTCCTCTGTTGCCTTCAACAAATACACCCCCTTATTGGTAGTCCCTAAATGCAGGTGCATCTTTGGATCACTTGATGAGTAGCTGTTCTATTAGTTCCCATTGAAGCACCTAGCATTGGCCACTGTCGGAAGAGTCTACTGGGCCAGATGGACTGACCCAGTATGCCATTCTTATCTTCTAAATGAATACTTTGCCTCAATTTATCATTATAGTAATGAAGAGCTATGGGGTAGTTTCAGGGCAGTTACTGGGAATGAGGATATGGGAGTAGAAATTCCCATATCCGAGATGGAAGTCAAATTCAACAGCTTAAAGGGACCAAATTGGGAAGACAGAACAATCTCCATCAAAGACTATTAAAGGAACTGGTGCATGAAATTGCAAGCTGAATAACAAAGATTTTTAATGAATCCATAAACTCAGAGGTCATATCCTAGGACTGGAGAATTACTAATACAGTATCTACTTTTAAGATAGGAAGAAGTGATCCTCAAGAAACCATATGCTTATTAGTTTAACCTCGATTGTACATAAGCTCTTGAAAAAAATTTGAAAGAGAAAGCAGTTCAGAACAGAGACATAAATGGTAATTGGGATAACATACAACATGGTTCTACGAAAGAAAGATTGTGCCAGATTAGCTGATTTATTTCTTTGAGAAGATAACTTTTGTTACTCTAGATAAATCCATGAAGACAATGAGATGGAGTGAATGTCGCAGATAACAGAATTTGGACTCTTATCTCCAGCTTCCCAAACCAGTACTACATTGAACTTCTGCAGAAAGTAGCATGTAAATATTGAAAAAGAAAGCAGTTAAAACACAGAGGTAAATGATAATTAGGACAAAATAAAACAGGTTTTTTTTCAAAAGGTAGATCATTTCAGAAAAACCTAATCTCTTTCTTTGAGAAGATAACTGATTTTCTAGATAAAGGAAGTGCAGTAGATCTAATCTACTTGAATTTCAGTAAGACATTTGATACAGTTCCACATGAAAAATGATTACTTAAATTGGAGAAGATGGAGGTTAATACAATAATTGAAAGATGGATAAGTAACTTGTCAAAAGGGAGACCACAGTGAGCCATACTGAGGTGAACTGTCAGAATGGAGGAAGGTTACTGGTGGAGTTGCTCAGGGACTTGTCTTGGGACCAATCTTATTTAATGTGTTCATTTAATGGCCTTGGCACAAAAGTGGGTGTGAACTAATAAACTTTGTGGATAATACCAAGTTGGAAGGTATTTTCAATATGGAGGACAGAATATCATGAAAGAAGATTTGGATATAATAACTGGAATTACAGAAATAGGATGAAATCTGAATAATAGAAATAGGATGAAATTCAATATTAGAAAATGCAAGGTCATGCATTTAGGAACTAACAACCAGGGGATGTATTTTTTGGAAGCAACAGAGAAAGAGAAACATCTGTTCTATCACAAGACGACTATCAGCCACCTGTGAAAAGGAGAAATGAAATCCTATGATGCATTAGGCAAGGCAGGGGTAGATTAATTCATCGACTTTAGGGGCTGCAGCCCAGGACCTCAGCCTCAAGGGGGCCCTGCATAAATAAATCTGGCCCAGGCACCTCTGGCCCAAATGCCACCTGCCAGCCTGTCTCACCCCCAATCTGGCCAGTCTGTCCCAGGTCCTGGCATGCCTCCAGCCTGAGTACTCCCTGCCCTTCTGGAGCTCTGCTGGCCCGCACCACACCACAGCTTTGGCTTGCCTTGCCCCGAGGTTAGCTGGTCTGCCCCAGGTTGGCCCAAGTGCTCCCAGCCCCTGAAGCACACCTATGCTGGCTTCTGCCAGGGCACCCCCATACCAGCCCACCCCAGCACCAAGAGCCACTGCTGGAGTAGCTACTAGCCCAGCCTGGCCCAGCGGTGCAGAGCTGACCCACTCTGGCCCTGGGTTCCACAAAATCTAATAGCTCCAGGAGAGTTAATCCGGCCTTGACTGATAAGGTACTTACAATAGAGATAGGTAAGTATTATTACTATTATACAAGACACCAGTGAGAACTCATCAGAAGTACTGTGGGCAGTTCTGGTCTCCCATTTTTAAGAAAGGTGAATTCAAAGTGGAACGAAAGGAGAGAAAGGTTACTAAGCGGGTCAGAGGAATGGAAAACCTAGGAGAGGAGACTTGAAGAGCTTGATTTGTTTAACCTAATCAAATGAAAACTGAGGGGAGATTAGACGCCTGTCTATAACAGATGGAAAAACACCGGGGAGGAAGAGGAGCTATTTAAGTTAAGCACCAATATTGGCACAGGAATACATGGATACAAACTAGCCATTAGCAAGTTTCAGCTTAAAATTAGACAAAGGTGTCTAACCGTCAGAATGATGTTCTGCAACAGCCTTCCAAGGGAACAGTAGGGGGCAAAAGAACCCCTACCTTGTTTCAAGACTGAATTTGATACATTTATAAAGGGAATGGTGTGATGAGATTGCCTTCTATGGCATGTGGCCCATCTGAAACTGTCAGTTGCAAATATCCCCCATTGGCCAGAAATGGGGCATTAGATGGTGAGGACTCTGAGTTATTATAATGAATAAGTTCCCAGGTGTCTGGATAATGGGTCTTGCCAACACATTCAGGGTCTTATTGATCACTGTATATTGGATCAGGAAGGAATTTTCCCATAGGTCAGATTGTCAGAAGCCCTGAGTTTCTTTTGCCTTCCTCTCCAGTACGGACCATGGGTTAAATTAGTGAAAATTGTGTTTTTTCTGTAATTTGAAGTATGTTATGAGTCTATTACAGCAGTGAGTGAGTGAGGCTCTGAGACTTTCAGTGTGCAGAAGAGGTCAGACTAGATAACCAAAATGATCCCTTAAGGACTTAAAACTATGAGTTTATAAGTCTATGAAGTTATTGGGAGCAACACAAAATTTACGCCCGCTGAGATTCTGATACACTATTTAAACCACTTGTATGGTCTCATCTTGCTTTGAACTGCAGGCTTGCTTTGGCCATCTATATAATGCAGTGAAATCACTGAGGCAAATAAACCAGATTCTTTTTTTAAATTATGAGTTCTGCAGAACTTATTACTCAACATATTGTTGATCTACAATACTAAGCATCTCTTTTTTATGAGTCACATCACAAATTATGGGACAATGTGCTAGTGACAGTAATTATATAAAGAAGACAATAATATGATCTTATTTAAAAACAAAATGGTTGACCTACTTTATTTCTCTTGTGCCTAAAGTAAAGTGTTTTCTTTCTCAGGCAATTTGATTTGTGTCTAAATATAACACAGTAACCTAATTTCAAATGGTGCTCTTTTCTCTTATTTCACCTCTGTTCTTCTCAGAGAAACTAAAGACATTCTAACGGCCATGGACAGCGATCAAAATACAAACTTCACTTATATGTCTAAAGTTATTGCTCTAGTAAATCAGCATTTACTACATGCAGATTGCAGAGCCCAGGAGTTGGACTCAACTGCTCTCAAACAATCATTTGATTTCTTTAGTACTCAAGCCAAAGTAGTTTTATTTAGTAACATTAAATCTGAGATGAAACTGTTAAATGTGGAATGTCTAAAGAGATCACTGTTAAGGTATTCATTCATTTTTCCATTTTTATTATCTTGTCTGATCAGTAGACTACACATTTTTATGGAACTATTAAGATACTTTACGGAAGCTGTCTGGACCTCCTTGCGCAATAAAAAAGGGAATACTTCTGAGTGACTTTAATAACTTACTAGCATGGTATAATAAAAATGTTTTCATATTGTCAAAATGTTAAAATACAGGTACTGTGACAGGGTCAGACTGGATGGCTTCCAGAAAATTCTAGAAGGCCAATATATCAGCCCCAGGCTCAGCAAGTCCATTTTCCAGACAGCTCAGAGTGGTTACTCCAGGTTGATTAGCGCACCTGGAACTAATTAAGGCCCTGCCCAGAACTTGTTAAAAACCCTCCTTCCAGAGAAAGGGTGTGGCTGGAGTGTGAGAGTAAGAAGAGCTACAGGAGTGTGTATGAGAGGAGGCAAGGCACAGTTGGAAAGCACAGAAAGCTGGAGAAGGAGCAAAACACTGGTCAGGTAGAGCCCCACAGGTACAAAGACAGGAGGAGGAGAAAAAACCCTGCCCAAAGGGGGCAAAGGACCTTTCCCAGGCCTGGAGGCCTGAGGGAAACAGACTCACTGCTACAGGGAAGAGGGGGACCCACTAGGGTAGAGGAGGAACTTTGTCACAGTACTCTGAGGAAAAAAATTAAAATAAAAAAAAAATTCTTGCTTGAGATGTTTTTGATGTACAGAAGTGCAAATGTCTAAAAAAGATGCAGATTCTTAGGGAAAATCTGGGATATTAAATTATTGAACCTCTTTATTTTGGAGACTATGTACAGAAAATACTATTATTGTAATCTTGTACATCTCCTAGTATAGTAGTATTCTGACCTGATTGACCTCTAGACACTATTGCAATATAAAGGTTAATGCATTAATATATTATTCATTATTCTACATTTTAGGGCTGGAAAGCACTCCTTATTTTGATAAAACTCCCATCAAAATCTATATAAAGAGGCAGTAACAAAACCTGAAATTATTACTATTTGAACTGAAGTATCAGCTAGAGGAATCAATCAGGAATCAAGTCTCGATTGTAATAGGTACAATAAAAAGGCAGGTCCCTGGCCCAGAGCATTTATAAATCTCAATAGCACTACTTTACATCCAGATCCATTCCTTCTGGCATCACAAAGGCTTCAGACATAATTATGGCCCTACCAAATTCACAGTCCATTCAAGGATTTGAAAATTGGTCAATTTCATGATTTCAGATATTTTCATCTGAAATTTCAGGGAATTGTAACTGTGGGGGTCCCAAACCAAAATGAGGTTGCAAACTTATTGTGGGGGGAGGTAGAATTTCCACTCACTTATATACTGCCTTCAGCACAGTTAGGTGACTCTGATCTCCCTCATGCTGCTGGGAGCATCCCAGCTCAGCCAGGACTCGCAAGGAGGGGCTGCCAGCGGGAATGTTGCAAGTAGTATGGAGATCAGATTTCACAGGGAAGAGCCATTTTCACAGTCTGTGACCTGTTTTCCATGGCTGTGAAATTAGTAGGGTCCGAGGCATAATAACTCACAAGGTGTAACATTTTTCAGTCTGAAGAGGACATGGCACATTTTCTCTATAAACATAAATTAAAGTCTTAACCAAAGCCTCAAATTATCAACAATGCTCTAACAAGGGGAAAACAGAGGGAGCAACTTTCATTTCCCTCTTCCCTAGGAGCTGTGTACATACTCTATGCTTGAAATCACAGAGAGAGTCATTTTAGGTAGAAATTGAGATGAGTTTTGTGCGTACTGTGTCTCTCTCATCCTCACTACCGTAGTTCTAATTCAAAAGGCCCCTGGATTGAATAAAATTAACAAGGCACAGTGCACAGAACCACAGCCAATTCATGAATAGGTTCAGATATACACTGAATTTGTTAATTGGTGCCCAGATCTATCCTAAAACCTTTATCCCCTCAATCTGGCCAAGTCTGTAAGCTTTAAAAACCATGAGAGGGAGAAGGACAAACTCCACCATGATGACTCATCTTTTCTTTCCATCTATACTTTAGAGTCTTGGCATCTTTCTCACCTGGTATATTCATTACAAACTCATTTCCCTTGATTTTATGATTACTAAAAAGTTGACTTTGGTACATCAGTGGTTAGTCTATCATTTCCTCTGCAGCAGAATCATTCTTGCTCTTCAGCATTTCACCTAGTTGTAATGATCTAATGTTATTTAATGCTAATAATAATAATAATTAATAATCACCTCATTTCCGCTAAGATAACTTGAATAAAATTAATAGACTTTCCCCAGTGTAAAAGTGGATTAAAGCAACAATAAATCACACACAGAGGCTGGACACCTAGATTTCAGTTACTGCCCTATTCAGCCCATAACACCCATCCCCAATATTCAGTTGTTGCTATGGCTGCTCTTTTGATATAGCTACTACTTTTTCTGTCTTAAATCATTTGTTTTTCATTTGTTTGCCTATTTTGTTTTT
>ML685770.1:14095562-14114961 GCA_007922175.1 Pelusios castaneus
TATATATATATATATATATATATATATATATATATATATATATATAACACAGAGATACCTTTTTACATAATAAACACAGCAACCTAGACTTAAACATGATCAAAAGCTAAAGCCACCAATTAATACAGAAAATGAGAGTGTCAAACTAAATGGGGGCCTTGGTCAAAGCAGTACATTAAAGAGAGGAAATGCTGAAGTCACAAATCCCAACACCTCAGCGGAGGAAGAACTGAGGTTAATTAGTATGACCCATTAAACAAAATTCTGCAGAAACTTACAAGAAGAAAGCAAATACTAACATACACATGCTATAATTTGGTCATTAAGAGAAAAATGAATGAACATGAAGTTTATTCAGGTGCGGAAAGGTCATGTCAGAGCACAGGTAATTTTCCATTGCTATGTAATAAGTAGTCAGATTTAAATTATGGACTTGAAGTCATTAGGAAATAATTATCATCATACAAGTAAAAGGTACAAACCAACAGATAAACTTTTTTTTGATAGGTTTACTCAAAATTACTAACTTACGAGAACAAACTCACTGCTCAGCTCCTAGTTAGGCTTAGCCCATAGGTACATCTCTCAGGGGAGCATAGAAGAGAGGCAAAACATCTCAGAGTTCCCTGCCTTTACTGTGGGTAGGATAGAGTATTACTCCTCCCTTTAAAAGCATACTTCAGCTCTGTTTGTCAAGGTGTAGGAGGAATGATGCGATGCTTCTGCTATACCTGTCTTCTGCCCTCCATTTATTGAGTCACTCTCTGCCTCCCCTTTGCTAAGGAATAGCAGCAATCTAGGCATCAATTAGAAAAATGTATTCATTTCTGAAATGTTACATATTTATGCTGAATTTGTATTTTTTTAATATGGGGGGAGGCACATTCTTCCACTCGGTGCATATATCTCAATAATGTCAGCAGGAAAGAAAAAAGAAGTCTATAAATATATCTTTATGTTCTCTCTGCATATATGGTGCATGCACAGATACACTCACATGCACGCGCGCACACACACACGCACTTCAGCTAAATTAAACTGCAATTTGAAAGGAAACAGTTGCTAAAATGGTGCCTTCTATTTCAGCTGGAAC
Organism: Pelusios castaneus; assembly: GCA_007922175.1. NCBI lineage: Eukaryota > Metazoa > Chordata > Testudines > Pelomedusidae > Pelusios > Pelusios castaneus. The sequence continues at coordinate 14,096,656 of ML685770.1, forward strand.
ATCAATTACACAGTGTGCATGGTAGACTTGTGCCAATGGGTATTGTGAACTACATCAGGTAGAGCTAGCACATAAGTAGACACAAAAGTGGCAACGCAGATGGTGACTGTGTTGGATTTATTATAATCGGTTGTGGCTACACAGGAAAGTAATTTCTCACTGTTTTTTTAGGCGGTATCATCCACTATCAATCTTACTTTCAAATTCTCTTGAGATAATGATCTGATCAAACCCCAGTAGTTTTGTTTGCTCTCATTTTTTTATCATAGATTTTAATTTAAAAAAAGGTTTTACCTCCATTGTTGTTGACGATTTATTTTTAACTATAATCGGTCCTTAATAATGGCATCCAAGTATAGTATGTTGTGATGAAAGGCAGTGCAGTGTAATTATTACTATTCTTTTCCTCCCACTATACCGCTCACACCGCTGGCACTGCTAATGGTTTCAGCTTTCACTCATACTGTGTCCATTAATCACAATAAACTACAAATTACTATTAATAAAGGTAAACAGACTTATTTTACATGGGGAAAATATGTAAAAATATCATAGAATCATTTCTAAGACCAGAAGAGACCATTATGACAATCTAGTCAGACCTCCAACATAGCACATGGCACATAATTTTACCGACTAACTCTTGCATAGAGTAAATTTTGCCCAGCAACTTTTGGTTGAAATGCAGTTTTTTGATAAAGATCCAATTTTAATGAAAACTCTCAAGTGATGGAAACTCTATCATATTTATTATTAAACTTTCCAATACTTGATTTTGTTTGTGGTTAGAAAATTTGCCTCGTATTTCCAGTTTGATTTTTTTCTAGCTTCTATTTCTAGACATTGGATCTTGTTAGGTCTTTGTGTGATAGATTAACAAACTCTGAAGCATTGCATAAAGTATAGTTCCCAATCTTTGGTCCAAATCCTGCCCTCATTTACTTTTGTAACTGTAGACAAAGCTATGAAGACTATGAAATTGTATGAAATGTAACTGAAAACAGAATTTGAACACTTAGCTCTAACTTTCCCAAACCAGTGCTATTTTGAACTTCTATAGAAAATACAACACGGTTTACAAAAAATAGATAGTTCCAGACCAATCTGATGTTTCCTTGAGAAGGTAAATAGTGTTCTTGACAAAGGAAATGCAGTAGATCTAATCTACCTGGAGTTCAGCAAACATTTAATATATTTCAACATGAAAAAATATTATTTTAATTGGAGAAGATGGGGATCAATATGGGGACTGAATGTCAGGTAACAAACTTCTCAAAGAGGAGACTACAATGGATCATGCTGAAAGATGAACTTTCAGGTTGGAGGGAGGTTATTAGTGGAGTTCCTTAAAGATCATCTTGGGAACCAATTTTATTTAACTTTTAACAAGTGGGAGTGTGCTAATACCTTTTGTTGATGACACAAAGTTAATGGATATTGCTGAAATGCAGAGGGACCAGAAAATCATACAAGAAGATCAGGGCAACCATGAAAACTGGAATAATAGAAATGGAATTTCATAGTGCAAAGTCATGCATTTAAGATCTAACAAGGATTCTTGCTCTAAGCAGGACATAGCAGATGGAAGTAACAGAGAAGATGAAAGACTCCCTCAGGTCGGTTGATCACAGGATGACTATGAGCCACTAATGGGATGTGACACTGAAAAAGGCAAATGTAATCTTAGGATGCATCAGGCCAGGCATTTCTAGTAAAGGACAGGGAAGAGTTATTACCATTGTACAAAGCACTGGTGAGACCTCACCTGGAATACTGTGTGAAAATCTCATCTGCCATGTTTAAAAAAGATTATTTCTAAACTGGAAGAAGTGCAGAGAAAGCTTACTCAGTTGATTAGAGAAAGAGAAAACTTACCTTATGAAAGGAAAATCAAGGAGCCTGGCTTGTTTATCCTAACCCAACAAAGGCTAAAGGGAGATTACTCCATAAATACATTAGAGGAAGAAAAAACAGGGAGGGAGAGGAGTTATTTAAGTTAGGTGCCAATATGGACACATGAACAAATAGATCTAAACTGGCCAACAACAAGTTCAGCCTGGTCATTAGACAAAAACTTCTAACCATCAGAAGAGTGAAGTTCTGAAACAGCCTTTCAAGGGAGCAGTGGGGACCAAAATCCTAAAATGTTTCAAGACTGAGCTTGATAAATTTATGGATGGGGAATGGTTTGATGAGATTGCCTACAATAGCAGCATGTGAGTGCTGTAGCAAATATCCCCAATGGCTGAAGATGGGACACTAGACAGGGAGGCTCTGAGTTCCCACAGAGAATTCTTTCCCAGATGTCTGGCTGCGGAGTCTTGCTGACACATTCAGTGTCTAATTGATTGCTATAATTGAGGTCTGGAAGGAAATTTCGGATTGGCAGAGAGATCCTGGAGGGTGTGGAGAGGTGGTTCATCTTTCTCTGGAGCATGGAGCATAGGTTTCTTGGTGGCTTAAAGTAGAATAAATGGTGCAGACTCTGTAACCTGAAGTCTTTAAATCATGATTTAAGGATGTCAGTAGCTCAGGGATTATGGGTCTATTACAAGTGTGACTGGGTGACGTTCTGTGGCCTATATTGTGTAAGATGTCAGAGTAGATGGTCATGAGTATCTCTTCTGATCGTAGAGTCTATGAGTCTGTTCACTGAATAGTTTAATAGATGCTTCTGCAGATGATCCTACATGAATCATTTCCATCCATTCTTGGCTGGTGTGTGCAACAGAAGAACTTGAAGAACAAAGGATGATGTGGAATTTCACATGAGGGAATTGGACAGGAGGATTCAGAACTTTTAGAGATACTGGGGACCTGCCCCAACCAGAAATGTATTTTTTACTGATGAATAAAATCTTCTAAGTAGAAAGAAAGTTTTAATAGCTCTCTAGTTGTAAGATAATTTGTATTCACACCTCTTCTTACCAACACTTTAACTAACTACATTATTTCCATAATGAGCAGATGAGCATCTGTGTGGCTTCCCAAAATTATAAGTGGCAATACTTGAGAGAAGTACACTCTTCTTGGGAAATGACACAACCATTATTTTAAATAATTTTAATAGCTAAAAACAAAATTTAAATTCTGAAGACACTCCACATGAAAGATAAAAAATAAACAGGAGAATTAGATAAAAACAAATATTAATATATAGTAAAATAATGATAAGACAGAGTTCTAATCTGTTCCAGCACCTATGTATTATCTGCACGTAATAACTATTAATATGCCTATTTCATTTTTGAGTGCTGTTTCCTTATACCAAAAACAATTGTTATAAGTTAAAAACACAGCGATGTGGCTTTTTCCCCCCCGCCTTTGCTTTTATTGGTGTAAATACTTGCTGATATCTCCAGGGAAGCATTGAAAACATCCTAGGTATTATTGCCAAATCACCAGTTAGGTTTGATTTAAGTAACGACTTATTGTTCCTGGAAAACATTGAAAACCATTCTATTTAGAAATAATCTTCCTTATTTACAATATGAATGTATGCAGATCAGAGTTGTGTGTGCATAATGTAGCTAATGTGGGCCTACTGGTCTGCTAATACTTGATCCTGGTTTGGAAACAATTATTCCACCATCTGATTTTTTAAAAAAAATTAATGGTCCATATCATGTTGCTAGGTATTTGCGTGAAGACAGAATCTTATTCTCGACCTTTAAATCCTTCTTTGGTATCTTGGCTTTAAAACTACTGCTTGTGAAAGTGACTAAGATATTACAAATATTATAAGCATTATGGCATGCAACTGACACTTTTCATCAAAGAATTGACCAAGATAAACATCACAAACTCATTTCCCATAGCCCATTTAGCCATTAGATGAATGAAAACTACTTTTGGTAACTTCCCTGGTACGCAGGATTCATATCAGTGCTTTAAGGATGTTCAGAGCATGGTGAAGAATAGAACTGGCTGACAAATGCCAATTATTTTTCCAGAAAATTTGAAAATAATGGTTTTCCTGATTGTCTTTTTCTTCAAGAAACATAAAATTTATTTCTTAACACTCTCCCCACCCCGAAGAATACTGTGTTGGCAAAAACAGTTGTATTTTGAAAATAAAATATTTTCATTAAAATTTTGAGCTTTCAAAAACTGTATTTTTAAACTGATAATGAAACTGAAAATGGAACATTTTACTGAAAATTTTTTTGATTTTCAATTTCCCATTGTTGTCAACAGTAACAATTTTTATTAAAATTACTTCCTGTCAACAATCATAAAATAAAATCTATCCACTCTATTATTCAGTGTGATAAAAATAAAACATAGGTAAGGTACGGAGACAGTGAATGTTCAGTTATTCCATTGCCCATAAAATCTAAACAGCAAGTCAGACTCAGACCTCATGTCAGCAGAGGTTTCGAGGTATCTTCTTCATTAAAGCATGATCAGAACAACCTAATAAAAAGAGTCCTAACACAAAGCAAAAAAGAACACACACACATTTCAATTAACTCACTACTAGGTGCCAGCCATGGAGTAAAGCTAAAGCCCTTTCAATAAGTGCAGTAAACATTAAAAGCTCTTCTGGGCCGTGAATGTCATTAGAGGTTGACATTATCTCTGTAATGCAAAAAATATTGTCTCCAGTTTGGCTTGATCTTAATCAGAGTCAGTTATTGTGGGTGTTTTTCAGTAACAATAACCAATTTGGTGTCAGCCCACTCTGTCCCACACTCTTTTGTAAGTTCTATTATAATTAATTTGTAGAAAGGTAAAATAGATTACAAACATACCTAACAAATCTCAGTTGGTTACAAACAATAGTGGCAGAACTGCTAAGAGACCGTTACATTTTTGTATTGGTTCAGTGGAAACCTTTGGGTTTTCCAGTCCCTGCCTCACTAAACGGCTTATTCAAATGGTCCACACTGTGAAACCGGAACATTCTCTCTGGCTTAAGTCAAAAGACTTAAGATATAAAAGCCTTTGCTTCACTTGCACTAGCCTCTCTGACATTGCAGTCTCTACGCAGCTAATAATGGACCACAAAGAGTACAGACACCATCAGTAGCAGCATTTAAGTGAATATCTGCAGCTGTGGTAACAGAGCTCATGGTATTTGGCTCCTGCAAACTAAGCCCAATGGCTATGTCTACAGTGGCAAGTTAGTTCGAATTAAGGAGGATTAATTCTAACTAACTAAAGCCATGGCTACACTAGGTTTTAATTAGTTCGAATTAAGGGCTTCCTTAATTCAAACTAATAAGTTCAAGTAGGATATTTGAACTAAGGGGTTAATTCGAACAAACTAGTTCGAATTAACCAATGTGGCCATGTTAATTCGAACTAATTTCTTAGTTCGAATTAACTGGCCATTGAAATGAATGAGGATCACTAATTCGATCAGGATATTTTGTCTTGGTTATTTTCCATTCCCCTTGTAACGGTCCACATATTTAAAGGAATTAAATATGGATAACTATAAAGGACAGGTGTCATTGAACCTTAAAGATAAAAGATATAAGTGAAAATGAGTCAGTTATGATAATTTGGGAGACCAGAAACCCTAGCCCTAATATTATTCACAACTCCAGCCAATCATACACATAGAAAGTTTTGTAGCTTAATTGACATCTACCTATGGAAATGTAGAAGAAATAATTGTGTAGCTGCATAAAAATGACTGGATTTATTTTACTACCAGTCAGTATAGGAAGGCTGAAATTGTTCATGGTACTATTCTCAGTTACAAACATAGTTTTTCCCTTTATGCTGAAATTAAATTCTAACTCTAATAAAACTAACGGGTTGTTAGTGGCAAAGCTCCCCCTCAGCTTTGTCTCCCCTGGTGGGACAGGGCTAGGATAAATCTGCCCCACTCTGGATGAGTCCTTTACTTCCCCCCTCAGAGTCTCTTGCCAGAGTATTCAGGGTTGGGCCCTTGGTCAGGGCTGGGGGAAAGCCCCTCTCTTCCACAGGGGCAGTGAGTTAGTGGGGCCATGACACCCATGTTCTAAGGAGTACCTGTCCTTGGCTTCTCCAATGGAGTGGCAGGTGTGGTGGCATTGTCCCAGGGTCAGAGTAGTCTCAGTCCTGCTGCAGGCCATCACAAGAGTTTTACCTTTTCTGCTCCCCACCTGGGAAAAAGCGCTGCCTCCTATCTTGGGAAAGTCTCTCTTCCTACTACTACTACAAGCCTTCTGGCAGCTTGTCTCTCTCTTCCCTCTTTTGTCTAGCAGAGGTGGGGTTTTAATAGGCCTGAAGTAGTTTATGACTGGCCTCACGCGTTTCCAATTAACCTGCAATAAAGGGAATTTACAGAATGGGAGGAAATTAAATGCAGGGAAATGTATGACACAGGATCAGGTCAGGCTGTAACAGCAAATCAAAAAAACTGAATCCCAACACCTATTTTGATTTGCTGTTACAGCCTGACCTGATCCTCTGTCACATATTTCCCTATATTTAATTTCCTCCCATTCTGTAAATTCCCCAGCTTCAAAGTGTCTGACGAAGTGGGATTTTCTCTCACGAAAGCTCATGTGATAAATAAATGTGTTAGTCTTTAAAAGTGCCACAGGACTCCTTGTTTGTTTTCCTGATAAAAGTAAGTCTGATTAAAGTCAGGCTGGAGGACTACAAAAAGGTACTTGAGGACAGGTATGTCAGCCCTAGAATGGTAAAGGTCATTTTCCCTGCTGGAAGAAGGGACATTATTGCAGGTGATTGCATTCTTGACCTAGACTAACACAGCTACTCCTTTGTTACTTTTATCAGTATAGCAAGTTTGACATTTGTCTTTTATAGCTATTCATATTTAATTTCCCTAAAGATTTCCTAAACATATATATATATATATATATATATATATATATACTCAGTTATAACTAAGAGCTCTTAATGTACTTTCACCCAAGGCTGTCAACAAAGTGAAAACACTATTCTCTGAAGTAGTTTTGTAAACCCACCATAAACAACTCTTCCCTAAATCTTCATTTCAAAAGCCTATAATCATGCCAACATTAACAATGGAAACCAAAAAAAAAAAAAAGTCCCCATTCATTTCCTGCCATTTTTCCATTAGTACTTGATTTTTCTTCCCCCTCATTGCGTCTTCTCCATTTGACAGTTCCAGAGGGGTAGCTTTTTAATCTATTTCAGCAAAACAAACAAGTTGTTTTAATTCAAACAGTGTGGATGTGGACTTTTACCAACAATTGATGAGAAGGTGAGAATGTTAAAAAAGGGGAAATGACCTTTTGTAGTGTTTTAGCCATTTTTCATCCCTTCCTCAGATGCCACTCCTTTACTTATACTAACGTTGATGACATTTTCATCATCTGAACCCACATAAAGCAGGCCCTTGGGGAATTCCAGCAAGATTTCAGCAAATTTCATCCCACCATCAACCTCAGTCAGGACCAATCCACACAGGAGAGCCACTTCCTGGACACTACAGTACAAATAAGTGATGGCCACATAAATATGTGTAACATACTGCAGTTTCCATTTCATGCATACAACTTATGCCCACAAAAGCATATGCATTAAATAAATTTGTTAATTTATTTTATCCACTTGAGCTCACGTGTTTCAGAAACAGACCACTCAGATAGAACATCTGTGTAAATGTAACCGTAGCCCAATGTTCTGCTGATTTGATTCTTCTAGCCTGTTTCTCACATTTCTTGCTCCAGCAGATGCTGGAAATTAGGAGGTTATCAGCCTACTTCACCTCTGGTGAGAGAAGGAACGATTCAGCGCTCAAAACTGAACTCTGTGACTGTGAAAGAAGCGGTGCTCACTGATTGTAAAGTAGATTTGTGGACAGTGCTTTCGTACTGAAACTTTCCAACTGTGATTCAGATCTCCAGAGTAATAGAGGAGGCATTGTCAGATTTTCAGAGTGCCAGTGGAAATGCCAAGGATCCATGGGAGAAAATAAATCAATGTACAATAATGGGGGGGATCTATTATACATGGAGTGAAAAGAGCTATTGAAGGGCTAAATGTGGGGGGAAAAATTGCTGCATTAAAGTTCCTTGAAAGAAAGTTTACCAATATGTTCAGCAGTATATCTGTCTTTCAAAATTGTTCCTATGTGAAGAATGGTAGTTACCTAAACTGCAAAGAAATGTATCATACAAGACATCAGCACAGGAGATTGGAGCAGCTGGGATACCATCAGATTAAAAAGAACAATGCAGAGTTCAAATTAAAATTTAAAAAATCCCATTAAAAAGAACATGATAGACCAAATTTTGAGCCTTGACCTCCATTTCTATGCAAATAACATTTTAAAAATGAACCTGCATCTACTTCATACAGGCAGCTGGACAGATTAATGGCCATAAGCAAATAAATAAATACAACTGGGCAGATGGGCATAGAAAGACGGGAGTTACCTGAACAAATATGGCTTTGTGACTGTGCACAGTCTATGTAGTCACAGTTTTGTGACTGCCTCAGGTGTACACCAAAGCAGAAGCCAGCTTGAAATTTGATATACATTTGGCCCTGGGAATCTGAGATGACATTATTTATTAGCTCTTCATTTATGACGCCATTTATGGAAAAATAGTACATACTTGAGCCCTTTTCTTTAAAAAAAAAAAGAATCCAGCAAAACATATTGAAAACTTGTTCCTGCATTTCAGAGTACCTAATTGCATTCTGGTACTTTTCAAAACTGAGCCTTTTTGTTTCTATGTTTCAAAATACCTGACCCCAAAGATTTAGAATTACACCTAACCATCTGGACAAGAAAACACTTACCAGTTCTTACATTTTACAGGGGGGGTTTGCTTGATATCTCTGTGCAAATTAATTTGTGCAGGAATTTTTAATTCAAGTGCCCACAGCAATCTGACTCACATGCTCCCTACCAGACTTGAGGTCTTTAGCTATATTTAGTCATACAGGGAAATGCAGGAGCTAAGAAATGTGTGATACTTGTAGAGAACGAAGTTTTAATGTTAATGTGAATCCACGTCTTCTCACATTTGTAAGCGCATAAAGTGTACATTTCCTTGTAATGAGAGGCTGGAAGTTTCAACTTTTTTTTTCTTTGAGTGAATATAAAGAATTGCTTCTGACTTGCTAATGCAGGGAAAGAATAATAAGATGTATCAAAGAGTTCAGTTGCTTACTGAATGTTACCTCGGTCTCCGATTTGATCTTTGTCTAAACATCTCATGAGATCAGTCTATCAGTCTTTCATGCAAGATACCTGCACTTTTAGTTTCTGACAAGAGGGACATAAATAACACATGGATTAATTTTCTTGTGGTATTTCAGCGATAGGCTATTTCTGTACTTTTTGCTTCCATTACTGCTAAAACCAGAGAAATATTAAATAATCAAAAGTACTGAAAAGCAATCAATGTTTATAACTATTTTTAAAAGGAAAGGAAAAGAAGAAAGTGGTATATGCGATGCAATGTTACTATCATTAGAAAAACTATCACACTGAATGATTTTAAACAATTTATTCCATTTACTCCAACATTCAATTCAGTTCTTAACCCAACAGACTAACTTAGGCTTAAGCAGGTGGGTTTATTTTCTCTTATCTTACATTTCACCTGGCTACCAACTAATATTCCTAACTCAACTTTTTAAATAAATTATACATTGAATTCAGAAGTCCTACTATACTTGACATGATTTGCTACTGTACAGCAGTGAGACAAGAGGTATTTTTTAGTGCTTAGTAACCAAAAACTTCTTCCTCCCTTTGTACAGATGCTTAGCAGATGGGCTACCAGGATGGCCACTTGGCAGATGGAGAAGAGAGAGTATCTTTAGGAAGGTCTGATGCTAGACCTGAAAGACTGTTTTTAACCACAAGGTCAGGGATGTTCTCTTCTTTGATTTTAATTTCTCATTTTATTAAATTATTTTAGTTTCTTTTTATAAAAACTAAACCCTGGAAGAAAAGATTTGAGGATTTCAACTTTTATTTTTCTTGCTTGGACATCCCATCATCTTATGTTAAATTTACAAATAAACTTTATATACACATTGTATTTTCACTGTGGACATAACCATTAAATATAGATGAGATGAAACCTGTTACCTGTTTTCCCTGGATCCATCCCATAGACTTTTCTCAGTGCTTTTTGGGCTAAAACTACCAACTTATGTTATATTAAACACCAAACAGCTGTCTGTTACTAATCTGGACCAGATTAGAAGTGATATCCTAGTAAGTCAAAGTTCTCTATCCTATTACCAATAGTCGATGAAATCCTATCCTCCTGTAGAACACTATTTTTAAAGCTAAATTGGATCATTTATGAACATTTCCATCTAAAAAATTAAAGCCAATTTATTTAATTGGATAAACACAATTTTGACAAAGAAGAAAGAATTTTTTGCATCTTCTCAAGTGTGATAGAATCTTCCCCATTTGAGGTACAAGAGAGTAAGGATATGTGCAGTATGAATGGAGAATGTGCCTTTCTTCCTTTCCTGAAAAAAAAGGGAGTTTTGTATTCAATCTTGTAGCAAATACCCATTTAAAAATAGCTATTTTCACACTACTCTGTGATCTTAGCTTTGGTTCAGCAGCCCAGAAATTCCACTGTTTCAGGGTCAAGTGATTGATCCATTTTGTTCCATCATTCCCTCAAAGCACTGAATCTCAAAAGGAGATTGATGCAAATTCAAATCAGCCAGTGATGCTCTGACATTTCTGAAGTGTTTGAAAATGGCTCAGCTCATCCACAATGGAATTCTGCTTTCCTGTAAGTCAAGTTCCAGTATAGAAGGTCTGATTGAACATTGCCTGTTGCCAAACCTGGAGGGCTTCACTGCACACAGAAGCTAACCCAGTTTCCTACATTTGTTGACACACAGCAGCACTTTATCGAGTTACTGTCTATCTGCAAAAACATTACATTTCAGATCACCAGATGGCTATGAGCCTTTTCAGTGCATTCCATCAGAGCTCTCTTTACTCTTGTATATTATGTAACAGAGATTCTCAGAAGGACTAAATAAAACACTTGGCTCCTAAATCCTTCTAGATGAGTAACCCAATCCCAGTGGGAACTGTAGGTTCTGGAAACTCTGCCATTTTAATTACCAGATTGAAAATGAACTCCTGTCAAGTCACTAGATCTGAGCCATACTAATTGCAGGTTAGCTGCCTGATTAGCCTTGCCTGCAGATGTTATGTTTTTCTGATGGGCACTGGTGCTTGGGTACAAGGTATAATTATGGGTATAATTGCAATGACTGTTGTTTGCCCTCTCAACACAGCCTTCCATTTGTTAGCTGGTGTGGAAAGGCCAGTATCCATCAGCATTTTTCTTGGACATCATCTCACAGGATGAAAAATATTGTTTTCCGTTCCCTGCACTACTTGCACCTCAGGATGCTGGAAAACAATCTATGGCTGTGGGGGGAGGAAGAAGGATTTCCTTGTGGATTCTCTCTCCTCTAGCACACCCATGGAATCCTTCTCTCTGGACTATGATCCATTATTAATCATAGTTTTCCTCCCCATAACTCATCCTTAATGAAACAAAGTCAGCCTTCTTACCATAAAACGTATAAATCTAGAATTCTCACAGGACATTCTGTAATATGCACCTTGTCAATAACATCATGTTATTTGTTAATGGAACTATTCCATCTGAACATCATCCAGCAGACCCCACATAATATTAAATTGGTGCAGGGCACATATAGGTTAACAAATGGGATTTATAATAAATCAAAACTATCAACTCCACCACTGGACAATAGCCCATCATTAATGTTGCTACCCAGTTGGATAAGATCTCTTTGTTACATCAGTTATACTCTTGGTCCCATCTACACACACACTAGCAACAAGAGCAAGCCACGTTGGTCAAAGAGAATGCCCTAAATTCCAAAGGCAATATTCTGAAGAGGAAATATTCCTAACTAAAATAAAGACTACATCTTAATCAGAGAAATGTAAACATATAAATTTCATCTGTTTTTGACAAATAATTTTTCATTTTAATGAATTGAAAAGAAGCGTATTAAACCTTTGTCTTACCTCAACCTGTTTTTTTGTGATCCAGTTTGAATCTGAATAAGGCAAAATTTCCAATAAAAGGATCTTCTTTTGTATTGTGGTAGTACTGGCTAAAACTCATTCCTTTGGATTAGGGAGAAAAGTCTTGATGAAGGTGTTTCTGTCACTAAATTCTCTTGCATTGATTACTGGTAAATGACTCTCCACAGAGAGTTCTAAAAATAACTATTCTGTAACCTTTTAAAGAAAACCTGAAAACTAAGTCATGTAAGATGATCAAAGACGGAGCTGATACAGGCAAAATACCATAATGTAATTTTTATGCTTCTGGTTTTGCATATAGGAATTTTATTATTAGATGTTGCAGCTCAAAATGTAAAGACTTAGAAAAAAAAGTTCTGATCACCTACTATAGAACCACACACGCAGATCCTTAAACATAATGGTATTTGCTTTGCCACATTCAGGCTTTCAGTGTGCAGCAAGCTAAGGATTAATTCTGACAATGTGCCTCTCAGTGACTAACAGAAAAAGTTAGAGGAGGTCTTAGAAATAAGAGAGAAGAAAGAAAGCTGCAGTGCCTTGAACAAGTTATTAAGGGCTGAGAAACTACATGAAGTTGATAACACCAACTTCACTCTAGTGAAATTGCATTTCCGAGCCTCCCTGTAGCTGCATATCAAAAAATACTTCCCATAAGCTCCTGGCTCCAACTCTCCCAAAAGCCTTTTTTTCAACCTTTTAAAGTTAAGCACTCTATTGCTCTGAAATGCCACACTGAGTATGCAGTCTGTATATGCAGTTTGGGAATAGACCCCGTGTTTGGCCGGATCTCAGAAACATTACCATATTTATAAATCTCTTGAGATTGTGCATCACTGAAAAGTGGCAGTTAAGACACTATTTAATTGCATAGTGTTTTTCATGATGAAGCTGCAAACTGGCAAACCATGAAAGAATGCAAAGGGTAACAAAAACAAAAAGCAAAAAAAAAGGTCATGTGATGTTTGACTCACAAAACATTGCCCACGATACTAAAAGAGTGCATTATTTTGTGGTGCTCAGATCTGCCTTCCATCTCACCAAGTTCTAAACATTTATATGGACAAATAGAGCTGGATTATGGTCCTTTCTTTGACACGATGTAATCATAATTGAGTCAGTACTAAGCCAGGAAAGAGGAAGCAAGCACTAAGTGAGAAGGAAATCAAAGTAGTTCTTAACTCCCAGAATGACTTTCAAGATGTTTAAATCAATATGCAATAAACTTTTGGCTGGTGCAAGTGTTTCTCAGATTTGTAGGTAACTGCAGTATTAATTAAAAATCAATTAACAGGTTCCTTGGCTCTGCAAAAGATATTTTCCCAACTGATGGTGAAGAATTTGCTGCCATCGGTGAAGACTAGCTCTTATTCACACTTGCGAACTTCATCAGTAAATGAAAGACAATGTCCTAAGTGTGACAAGCACAGAGTCTCAAACTATTGGGCCTGAAACACTTTTCTTACCCTTTTTTAAAATATTTTTTTGTCGCTACATACTGACAATAAGAACATTTAAATTGTTGCACAGAATTTCCCTGCTCCAACTAATTCCCTCTTACACATGCAGCAGGGCTGTACAACTGAATGAAGTTTCCTTTGCCATGGCTGTCCCCCCACCCCCAGTCACTGAGAGAAAGCACTGAGGACAGGAAGATACTCCTGCTCTGCTCTGAGTTAGCATGCAACAGAATGTGGTATATCAGGCCCTTAGCAGCCCAGTTGAGAGGGAGATGAAATGGATGAGAGAGAGTAAGGGGGACAAGGCTGGAGTGAGGTCACAAAAGGAGTGACAGGATAGAGAAAGCTTCTCCAAGATTATTCCCAACAAACTATTACCCTTCATGCTCTCATTCGCCTCTCATTGATCCCAGACTCTTCCATGTCTCGATTGCTCAATTCCCGCCCAATAACCAGCTCCCCAATTACCTTTTCCGGAATTGCAACTCTCTCGATTTTATGGTGTGCCTTAAATTATTTGGTGTATTGCTCACTACGTAGCTGATGGAATCAAGAGGCTGAGAGATCATCACAGCTTTTATTCACTTATTTATAAGCTTTTATAAGCGGCTAGCCTTCATGGTTGCAAAGGAAAGCTTGGAAAGCTGAAGGGAGTGCACCCTAAAGGTCCAAAACCAGAAAGAAAAGAATCCAAAATACATTATTTTACAAAAAACCTCATGATTTGCAAACTAGTCTCATTTTTGGGGGTGGGGCGGTGGGGTGGGGGGAGCAGAGCTGAATCACCTGGGGTTGTCAGTACTCCTCACCCTTCTCATTCTCCTTTGCTCCCCCACCTCTTTTTACAGATGGGTAAACTGTGTGCACAGAAACAAATCCATTCATCTCAGTAAAATACTTTACAAGCAGTTACAGATGCAAATCGGACAGCATTCCAGCATTTCACTGCTAGTAGATATAGCTTTTAAGCTGAATATTTTTTTCTACCACATGGGAAGATGGACCTTCAACTATTTTGCTTTAATGAAAACGGGGTATGGAGATAAAATAGCTGAGAACCGCAGAACTAGTGAAATGCTGATTTACATCTGAGAGAGTATCATATGTGTTATTCAAAAGCAGTATTTCCACTGAGAAAATAAACATATCCCTAATTTGAAAGTGTTCCCCTCTTAATCAGCTACAGACAATCAGTTTGTAGAAATAAGGACAGAATTTCAGGATTTGGCCCCAGATGCCCATTGATTAGTGAACCTTTATTTCGTAAAGCTGATTAAACTGTTTATTCACAAAAAAAATCGCTTTGCCACTGTTCAACAGAAGCTAACATGTTTAATTACAGTAATTACCTCATATCAAGGATGTGTTTCCTCTTTACTGTGGAACAAGCAGTGAAGCAAACACACAAAGAGAGGAGATGTGTGTTTCCACTTGTTTATAGAGAAGAGGCACTAGAATTACTGCAATAATATGGTTTTGAGAAATTAATGTTTGGAATAGTCTGTAGCAATGGACATTGAGGTTGCCTTCATACATAACTTTAAGTAGCTAGCCTTTCATTGCTTAAAAAGAACAAAAATCAGGAATAATTGGAAATTAAAAAAAAACCCCGATAAATGAAATCTTGAGGCTTCAGTCCACCACCTGTTTGGAAGACAAACAAATAGCAGATTAAGGTACAACTAGAAAACTCAGGGCCAGCAACTCAGCTGCTCTGAAAGCTTATACCAAATTATACCAGCTGAGGAGATGGCTCTCTGTGTTTCATAAATATGTGCCTAATTCTGCTGGGTTTGAGCCACTTTTAGCGTCACATCTGAGAACTTCACAGGACCATAGACATAAGTCAAATCCATGCTGCTAGCTGGCTGGAATTGAATCATTAATCTTAAATGCATTTGAGTCCCATTGTTTACTTACATCAGGCGTTGAGCTCAGAAAATAAATTATATTTTTTCACTATTGCCCGAAGTGTTTTGCCAGACACTTAAAATAATCAATATTGCATTATTTATCAGTCACTGGGTTTCTCCTCTTGTCTCTCTCATCATCCTCTCTCCTATTCCTTGTCCTTATTCCACAGTGACTGAGTGTCCATTAAAAACTGATCACAAAAAAAGAAGAAAGGAGAATGAGGAAGAAGTTATTTTAAAAAAAGAGAACAAAAACCAAGACATCTTAGAGAGCACAGTCTGTAGCCCAGCTAATAAAAAAAGCAAATAACAAGTGAGCTGTAACAAGGAAAACAGAAACTAAACCAAAAAGGGTGGGGGGAAGAAACCAGAAGAAAGTCAGCAGATGAAGAATAATTCTATTAACATTTATCTTTGTCCTGATTCAAAGGCAGAAAGAATGTCAGTTTCCACTTAACTACCTTCTCTTAAATGTCTGCAGGAGAAATATCTGACTAAGAATTCTCTCTTAGCTGCATAAAATTAAATACATTGAACATTTTAAAAAAAATTTTGCAGGAGTTGTTTGGTAGTCTGATTTTCAAACTATAATCAATTTACTTGAAACCCTTGATACTCTAAAAATACTGAACTCAATTCTTCGGAAGTTCCTTTTAGCATGCCTATCTTGAACTGCCCTGAAGGATGCTGATCTTCAGTGGGCAGGTGCTCAACACTTTTTGAGAGTTAGGTCCACTAACGCTTACTCAGGTTGGTCATATAAAATTTGTGGCACCCACAGATCACTAAGTGCTTTGGGATATATTGGTCATTGCTACCAGATCAGTTTCTCACACAAGGTACAATAAATCACAAATCTGTATCTATGGGCCAAATCATAAAGCTTACCTCAGAGAAAAATTAGCGTCCTCACTACAAAAGAATTGAGCAAGAAAATTGGAAAGGACAGACAATGAAATCATCCCATCTAGGGACCATGCATTTTGGAAACTCTGCCCAAAAGCTCATTCTATGGATTCCAGGGATCCATGGTGAAAGGAGCTGCCTTGGAGAGGAGAGACAGGGCCTGTCTTGAAAGGATGGTTCCAGCTCTGCTATTCCCCGACTTTTGCTAGTCACACTGCAGTTGCTAATAGGAATAGAGGAAGATAATACAACACTGAGCTGTATAATACCCAACATGGATTTCTCTCCTAAGGCACAGTTTCCTGTTCTCTGAGCTCCAGAAACCCTCTCAAAATCAAGAAATCCAAGCCCATCCTTCCTCATATTTTCATTTAATTTCAAAATGCCGATAGGAGTTTGTTAAGTTCTTTACAGAATAGACAAAGACCCATGGCTTGTCATGGAGAACACACAATCTACATTTTAGAAATTAGAGTCAGTGAGACTAACAAATCACAGAGAGGGGATAAGGTGAAGAGAAAAGAGCACATGGCCATTCATTTTTGGCACATGGATATATACACAAACACATTTATTGGCTCCCTTCTTTCAGCATGATAGAAGAAACGAGCCTTATGGAAGGTGATGACCAAGAAGTATAAAGATTGTCTTTGTTTGGTACACAAAATACCTAAATCCATCTACATAGTGCTTTATGTGAGTTAACGTAGGCTCGTATGGGTGCCGCAGCCTTCTTATCACTTAGGATATGCTATTCTTAATTTTAAAAGGTAATGTGAATGTACTCTAACATGTGATCAAATCCTCTTTTCCTTCCTTCCCTTGTACAATCTATGTTTTATCACCACTGACCCAAGAATTTCCTCCAGCAACAGAATTTAGGAAGTCATCACTTTAAATTTATCATCAGACAGTAAGAACTGAAATGGATATCAGGACCAGTAGTGCCCTCTTTAATCAGAGCATCATCTTGTTAGCTCCCATATGTATGTATATGGCCTCCTTTAGAGAGCTACTCCAGGCAGTTTAAAAAGTATAATTAGATTTTGATATCAGCGATAAGATGACAAAAATATTTTAAAGTTTAACAAATTTAATTCAAAATGAAAAAGTGAAGTGGCATTTTTAAAGGTCAGTACATGATTAAAAAGGATATAATAAAAGTTCATTTAAACTTATAGAAGAATGGGGTAGTGAAGTTGTTAGCCCCTGAAATAGTGATAATTGCACTTCATCTCCAAAATAGTACAGTTATGGTAGAATCAACACAAATCCAGTTTGGTGTTCTCACTTCTTCCCCCTTCCCCCCCCCCCCCGGGGTTTGTTTTTCACTAGTCCTGCTGCTTCTGGAAATTCAAATAAAAATGTGACAGATGAACAATATTCTCTTGGACTATGCATGCTAGGAGAGGAGATACCCCATGCTGGTGGGATAGAGCCCAGATAAACTGTAAGGAAAAAAACCTTGTTTTACCTATTCACCTATTTTCACATAACTGCCACAACCCTTTGCTATTTGGGCAGACTTTACAAATTTACCTGGAGAACTCCTATTTCTCCTGTAACTCTGGTCACATTTTTATTTCTATGTCCATTCCACTCCCTCTTCTGATACCTCACATACATTCCCTCCTCTTTATTCCTTCTTCATTCTCTTCCGTAGATTAGTACTGGCTTCTCTCTGCTCTTCCTGAGAACCTTGATATGGAACTAGTTTCTTTGATCCACAAGGCCTATCTTTTTGTCAGGAAGATGGGGTGGCTATTTATAGGGGACAGAGTTGCTGTGGGGAAAATCCTGCCAATTGGGTTGAAGGTTGAGTTTTGCTGATGTTTTGTTTCTGTTTCATTGTTCTTTTAATTAATCTCAAAGACAACCAGCACTGTAGATGGGATGATTTATAATAAATAAATAATGACAATAATAGGCTAGATCTCAAACCACCCAAAATTTATTTAGAAAACCTCTCTCTCTCTCTCTCTCTCTCTCTCTCTCTCTCTCTCTCTCTCTC
>ML685770.1:14114971-14150823 GCA_007922175.1 Pelusios castaneus
CTCTCTCTCTCTCTCTCTCTCTCTCTCTCTCTCTCTCTCTCTCTCTCATATATATCTAAATGTCTTCAAGTCCTTCCCCTTCTGTCTCCAATACACAACCTGAAATTGAATTATATTGCTCCGTCAAGCATTAAGCTCCAAGACAATAAACTCTTATTCACAAGTAGTTGTGCTTGTAGTATCAATGCCTAATATATTACATACATTCCTGCAAACATACACACTCAATTACAGAATTAGCTCTGCTCTTCTTACCCCCTGTAATAATAAATGACAATGAATTCTGTCCTCAAGAGTCCAGTTCAATGATAACAAGGATATTGTAGTCTCTTGTGGTGAGTGTTTCAAAATAAATAAATAAATTTTCCTAAATAAGGTTTGGAAAACATTTCTATGAAGAAAATAAAACACTGTCCCACTGATAACTGGTCCAAGTTGGGTATGTGTCATTAGTTATCAATATCCCGTAGCTCTGATTAAAACTTTTTATATTCAACTTCTTAATAAAGTGATTACTATTGAAGTGTGTATTTCCACTGGCTGTTTGTTTCCTGTGAGTATATAAATCAGATGTGACTTTATCCTTTCAGAATAATTACATCAAACTTGACTGGGCCATAATAAGACTGACTTAAGATGGCTGAATTCAGTTCATGAAATGGTTTCCTAAGTCAACTGGGGGGGGGGGATATTGGCAAAGAAAATCTTGTCTGATGGGTGATGTCAGGCACCTTGAGAAATAATTCCTTACATGTCCCCTGTTCCTGAAAGTTGCAGAGGGCCTTCAATTCCTAGTGAAGCCATAGAGTGAAGCCACTCGGTATCTAAATGGTTAGAATATTCAAAACCAAGATGAATTCAAGCAAACATCTTAGAGGATTCTTTTCATTTTATAGTTTGAACTGAGAAGCTATGATTTTTGGGGAGAGGAAAATTTATTTAAAAATCTTACTATTCAGAAAAATGATGCATTCATTTTACTAAGTGGACTACATGGGTAGATATTTTAACAGTAGCCCTTATGCTATAAAAAGTTGAAAATTCAGGAAGCAAATATTTTATATATTTTAGTATGCAATCACATTCAATTTAAGTGAGATTTAACATCTGCTCACTAGCCTAATATTTCCCAAGTGTGAGTAGACGAGGCTGGCTGCATCACACGTTTAAAAAGAAGATATATTATTCTCACATTATCAGCAAGAAACACCCTCATGAAAAAAAAAATGCTGCTGAGATTCAAATTTCCACTTAAGTCCATGGGAAAACTTTCTCTAATGTGGCACAAATAAAACTCACAAGAAGAAGAAGAAGAAGAAGAAGAAGAAGAAGAAGAATTCAAGGTAGAAGGATATGGGGAGCTCTTGGCATTAAAGTATTTACACAGGAAGGGAAGAAAAAAAAAGAAATATAAGGTCATCTTCACACCATTGACCTGGCACAAAATGTGAACATCCCTGAATTCCATGTAGGTAGATTTCATAGTGAGTTGTAAAATGGGGATTAGTGGAAAAAGTGGTCATGAAGAGTAACTTTAAAAAAACAACAGCACATTATCCTACTATTGCATATTCTTAATACAAACAGATCCTTCACTACATTTGTTCTGTGTCCCAAGAATGCAGTCCAAGATAAGGGATAGCAATGTTGATTTCAAGACACATTTGTTCTGTTCTGATCTTGGGGGTCAATCTGTGCTGAACTGAACTTCAGTTTGTATGCTGCTCTAGTTTATAATGACAGCTAACAGCCACAAAGGACCCTACTAACAAATGCAACCATTCCAGCTTTGTCCTGGATATAAGACCTAAACAAACATCCACAACATAGCACCAAGGAAGTATTAAGAGGGGGATGCTTAGATGGCTCATTAAGACGACTTCAAGGCCATTCTGTGTTTTAGAATGCATTGGTGGATAAAGGCATAATATTTATGTAGCCAATCGAAAGCGATGTAAATGGGAAATCCCGAAGTACATTTATTCCACAAGTAAATTGTAAATTGACCATTTGTGCACATATTTGCATATATGTATATATTTATAGAGGATATGTGTATACATATGTATATACTTGAGACACTTTAGAGAGAACTGATTTTGAAAAAGTCAGCAGTATCTGCCTCTGAAAAATCAGACCCCTTTGAGGAGTCTCAAGTTACCCAAAAGCAGAGACACCAAAAGAAAATTTATGCCAGCACTTTTCAAAAGCTGAATAAGAAAAGTTTACAGTAAAATATACATTTCCAATTAATGCAGTTTTTGATTATATGAAATGAAAGAGCTTATCATTTGTTCAAGCCAGAACTACTCCCATAGCAAGCACTTTCTACTATATTTAAAGGGAATCATTTCATGGCATTAAATCTATAATTTTTGAATCTCCCACAACCAGCACATCCAGTTTTATGTTATAGTAATGGAGGGGGAAATCTGCCATGACTGAGCAAAGCCAAAGTTAAAAAGCTTTGGGCAAGTCCACTGCACAGGCCAATGGATGGCATTCTCTCCTGCAGAAACATGCTGACCGAACTGTAACTTAACCCACAGAGCTGTCCACTGCTATGGCCTTTGCATTTGACTTCAGCCTCCAGGTAACATCTCAGCACCCCTTTAGGGCTGTTTACCCTCTGCCACCTCAAGGGTTCTCCATATTCTGCCCATCATGCAGTAAACTGCACTAGATCTGCTGCAATCCAAACTTTAAGACCTTTATTAGTCAAACACTATATTCCTATTAAACAGAGCATTTACAAGCATATGCTTAAGTCTCATTGATTTCAACGGGATGTAAGCAGGTGGTTAAATGCTTTATTCAATTAGGGTCTAACAGCCCAAGGCACAAAATGCAGGATTTTTACACAACACTTTATTAAAAGTAGACTATACTAAGCTATGATACTGTTAAACTTAAAATCCTTCAGGGGCAAATTCACATACATTTTATCGATTTAGTTTCCTGTCTATCAATTTAAATGGTGGGTGGGAGGGGACATCTTCTTGTTTTATATATTTATTTTTGTCAGAGGAAATGTGCTGGTAAACTTTTGGGAACAGATGCTGCCTGCTAGTCGATAAAAAAATGTCTGTTCTCATTTTACTTAGCTTCAGAACCCAATGATAAGGAAGAAAACATGGCAGTCCAATTTATAAATCTAGAAAGCTTTCATGATAAGACACACACCCGTACAAACACATCCATAAAAGGTAAAAGTTGACCAAGCAAAAAATATTATAACATAACAGTGATTACAATTCTATAATTAACAGAATACTCCGAGGTTTTATTATAGATCAAAGAAAATAGTATACCTGGTCTTAAGTGAGACATTCTTATATATGGAAAAACATTGCATAAAATGACTATTATTCACTCTTAATGTTTTGAAAATTGTTTAGAAATGAGGTGTGCAATACGAAGAAAAATTTCCTCCTTTTCCTTACACATTATACTCTCAATAGGATTAAGCAGTTGACAAATATAGACGATAATTATGGCTGAGAGAAATGGTTTGAATAAGGTAAGAAACTTTTCAAGAAAATGTTTTAAAAGAAAACTTTTATTTAAATTTCAGGGAACATTTGCTATTGGTTGTTATTTTCTCTATATACTCAACCAACGCCATATTTTTTTCATTTTCAGATTTGAAGTAAAAATACCATTACAGTGTAGGCAGGGAAGATCTAGTCTTACTGTATTTTTCATGCAGATTAAACCAAGGTGGAAATGTTGTGGAAACATTTTTCTTCTAATGACACTTTCAGACCATAATTTTCAAACAAGAGATGTTCACAAAAGTTTGACTAAACTCCACAGCTCTAAATGCTTATCCTCATATCAAGCTGCACCTCCAGTTACACTGATGTTCATCTCGAACTAGTGGTAATACTAGTAGGTTTGAAAATCAAGGCCATTTTACCATGCCTTCCCGCCAATATCAATCTCCTGGAAGAAAAGCACACATACACCTTACTGACTATACTTGAAATATGACTTTAAAGATCACAATTTCAAGTGAACCAGGGGCATAGCTATGGATGGGCTGGGGTGGGCACATGCCCACTCAGGTGGCCAGCAGGCCTGTCCAGCCCCACCCACCGCAGCACCCAGCAGTGATGCGAACTTGCAGCCATGACCATGGACCAACCAGTAGCTGGCAGCTGCGAGCAACAGCGCTACAGGCAGACTGGTGGAGATGGGCTGCTCTCTGCACACTCAGCTCCAGTCCTGGGCAGCTGCTGCAGCCTTTGCACAGCAGCGGCTGAGCTGCCTCTCCCACTCCCTCCTCTTCCCGACGCTCCAATTACAACTGGAGCATCGTCAGGAAGCTTCTGGTCACATGACAGGAAGCAGGAGTGGATGGGCCCACCCTAGAGAATCAGGGGTCCGGGCAGAAAACAGGGGCTGGCTATGGCCCTGAAGTAAACATACAAAATGGCCAACTGCAGATCAAATTGCACACTTAACTGTTTTTATAGGTAAATACTGAATTCCACATAAAGAAGTAGGAGTTAGCAAGATCAGTGGGCACATTTTTGCAGATGCATCCATTGTTTTGACATTTGAAATGTGGCACAAGAGTGCGTCTACACTTACAAGTTAGGTCGACTTAAGGAGGCTTAAGTCAACCTAAACTACTCTGTGTACACACTGGGCTTTCCTTAAGTCGACTTAAGGAAAAGTTAAGTCTACGTAAGCCAGTGTGGACGGGGATTAGCACCTAAGTTGACCTTATTAAGTTCACTTAATAAGGTCAAAAAGGGGCTATGTGTACACTAGCAAAGTTAAGTCGACTTTTGTTAAGTCTACTTAATAAAGTCGACTTTAAGTCGACAAAGTTGACCTTAGTAAGTCGACTTAATAAGGTAAAAAAGAGGCTATGTGTACACTAGCAAAGTTAAGTCGACTTTTGTTAAGTCTACTTAATAAGGTCGACTTTAAGTCGACTTAAAGTTGACCTTAGTAAGTCAACTTAATAAAGTCGACATAATTTTCTAGTGTAGACATAGCCTAAGAGTTTAATTGATAATGCTATACCTAGGCAATGGCACTGTGTCAACATAATATATTGCTTCCAACGGAATATTCCTTATATTCCATCACATGTAAAGGATTTAACATGTTTAACACACAGGAAAGATTTTGCTAGGAAATATTGTAAAAGACTTTCATACACATTACTACTGGTCCACCAATTTATTTGCCTCTAACTTTGGTGAAGTTTTATTATTTTTTTAGAAATTTCCCATGGATACAATATAGACAGCATGACAGTGATAAAAATTGCCTGTTTTTCACAAACAATATCTCAATATGTTATTTTGGTACTTATAAGAAATGGAGATGGAAAAAAATATCCCTTGGGTTTAAAAATATGCTGTAGTTCATTATAGTTCTGAGCAGCATAATTAATGAGGTAGTAGTATAGAGAAGAGAAAAAAGGAATGCAAATATTTGATCTTCCTTTGAGTGAAGATGCTAGAGCTCATTTCAATGTGTGAAACATGCTCCGCAGATTCTTCGGAGACCTGGTCTGACAGGCAAGAAATACAAAACGATGTACCAACAGAGGAGGTTTTTTTTCTTTACATAGTGTCTCCTTTATAAAGAACTTTTCTTTTCAAATTAAATAAGAACATGAATTCTAATCAACAAGTTTTGTTAGCCCAGAAGGATTCCAATTAGATTTCTAAACATCTGTACAGACACAAAGGGGGATAAGTAAGAGGCAATGGATTAGAAAGTAAAGACTTAGAAAAGGAAAAAAAAATAAACAAAAGCTAAGAAAGGGAAATAAGCATATCTGGAAACCTATGTATTTTTGTGTTTATTATATAACTACTTCATAGTATATATACTTTTTATATACAACTCTGTGTCTGCGTTACACATAATAAACAGTTTGCATTCACACAAACACACCACAAATGCTGTTTATCATATATTTATCCCACTACTACTGAAGAATAAAAACTTAGAAATGATTTTATCCTGCCAGGAAATGTATTGTCACAAACGTACAGAACAGTATAGTATGACAGCTAGACAGAGAGACAGGAGATGTCCAATTTTAGGAGAATGTCAGGGTATTTAGATCTAGCTTCATTTATGTTGAACTGACATCAAGTCTCTGAATCATATCATATATATATATTTATATTCATGGTCAGTGTGTTTGTCCACCAGTCTATCATTTAGATAATAATAACCTTCAATAGAGTGATGAAACAAATAAGAAACTGTGACAGAAAGACTATCCAAACAGAATTCTTACCCTCTATGGTTGCTCTCTTAGGCAGAATGGTGATTGCTCCCTCAGCAATGTCTTCGTGCTGAATGAGCAGATTTATTTTGGAGCCCCAAGTGTCTGATCCCACCCATAGAAAATGACCAATTTGATCAGCCCTTTTTGCTGCTGCAAGGATCTGCCTGTTGAAAAACACAAAAAATGTACACATGAATGCAAAATGAATGGAACTGTACTTAAACACGCAGGAAAAATAACAAAAAGCAAGATTGCTGAATAAGCAGAAATAATATCTACACTTGTAGCTCAGCAACTTAAAAATCCACGACTATGTTTACACCAGAAAAGTTAAGTCGACTTTATTAAGTCGACTTAATAAGGTCGACTTGAAGTCGACTTAAAGTCGACCTTATTAAGTCGACTTAACTTTTCTGGTGTAGACATAGCCCCTTTTTGACCTTATTAAGTCAACTTAAGGTTTTAAGTTGATTTAATAAGGCTGACTTAGGCACTAATCCCCATCCACACTGGTTTAAGTCGACCTAATAAAGTTGACTTAAGTCTTAAATCGACCTAAAACGAGGTGCTATTAAGTTGACTTAACTTTTCCTTAAGTTGAATTAAGTCAACTTAAAGAAAGCCCAGTGTGGACACGGAGTAGTTTAGGTTGACTTAAGCTCCTTAAGTCAACCTAACCTATAAGTGTAGACACATCCCACATGATTATGTCAGTGTTGAAACAATCTACCTTCCTTTTTGTTCTTTTATTCTAGGGATGAAATCTGGTCCCATTGAAACAGGAACTTCAATTTAAGGAACTGCTGTGTTGGAGGGCCTGATGAAAAGCTCCTGTGGGCTAAAGTTTGTCCACCCTTAAATTAAAGTGTAAAACAATGTCTGGATGTATTTTAATATTTTGCCATAATATTACATCAGTTTTGTTTACTTTCACGGGTAAAAATCAAATTAGGAAAATGAAGAAATATCTACAGGGATCAAATCTGCGGAAAAATAAAGTGCTGGCACTTTCTGAGCTCTGCAGCAACTCAGTCTCTATCCACTCAACACCAACATGCTCATCTCTAGGGTGATGTCTAGAAGCTATTGGAACACAACCAAAACAACTAGCTATCATAAAAAAGCAACACCAAATTTAAAGAGATACAATGCTGGTGTACTGAGTTCACACTAGAGTACGGCACTGCTATGCAAAAGGAATCCTTTGTTGCAGTCCTGGCATAGGTCTGGATTTTTTCAGTGGCATGTTTCAGTGGCGACCTATGTAGGGTGAGGGGCTCTCACTGGAGCCGTTGCACTGGGATCTGATTGATGTCCTATATAACATCCTGGGATCCTGCACCGGTGTATCTCATCAGTGTCTTTCTGGGGTTCTACACTGGGCCCTGGGGTCCTGCGCTGGAACATTCCGGAGTCCCAGTCAGTTGCCTTTCGTGGTGTAGACTAGGTATACTCCTCCTCAACAGCAGCAACAACTCTTTGGAGCTATTCCTCCAGCTGCAGCCCTGAAGGGAAGGGTCTATGGCAGCGATGGATTCTCCAGCTCCTCCAGCATCAAAAGTTGATTCAGTGGTGCTCCCTCTGCTTCAGACTGGTGGGGGAGCAACTGAGGCTCTTATAGTAGTATATCACACACCTGCACTGCCGAAGTTTTGTATCACTGGTGCATACAGGTTAATGGAATTGAGGGAGGCAGGAAGGGGGCAGAACAAAATGGTGGCAACTCAGAATGGTGCTGATACAGCATTTGAGCACACACTGGCTGCTTGTAAGCTCTGATGAAGGAATCAGTGCTCTGCACATTATGGATGACTATGGTAAGGCATTCCAGATATGACTGCTAGAATCAGTGGCTTTCCCTAGTCATTTATACTAGACAGTCCTTTCAGCAAAAGTCCACATGTGCCATGGGGAAAGAGTGATGTCATAAATCATCTCGCTTAGAAAAATAGTATATAAAGGTTAAGGATACAAACAGAAGATATTTGTGTATTAACAAGTAGCTCTAAGACACAGGTTGGTTAAATTCAACCCTTTATCTTTCCCGCGAAGACAAGCTGACTTTTGTGAAGGTTATAGAAGAGAGCGGCATCTTTCCGATGACTCTTTAAGAGCCAGTATCCTGTCTGTTATGGGAAAACATAAATGATCCCTTCATGCTATTACTAATACTAAGGATTTGGTCAAAATTCCTTCCCCCATCCCTGCGTGCAGAATTCTGTTTGTTGCATGGCTTGCTAGCACTTTCCTATGGCAGAAATGGCTTCATGTCAAAGTGGGATAAAGTGATCCTGTAGCTCATAATGGAGGATAACTCCCATTTATACTCTATAGGAGTTTTGTGTTCAAAGCAACTGCATAATCAAGCTCACAGATTTTAAATACCCTAAAAAATGGAGGACAATTATTTTGACTGTCTTAGAAATTCTAACAGTACTTTACATATTACTTCCTTTCATTATGAAATTAATTTCTCATCATAAGAATAAAAATGCATACCATGCAATCCTTTTTCCCACATAGCAAAATATATTGTGTATTCTTCTGCTACCTCTCTATAATGTGCCCCACAGATTCTTACCAATAGATCACTTCATTATATTGCTCACTACATTCTTAATTACTTTGTCTACTCCATAATGCTAGCAAGTACAAATGAATTAATCCTTTCAGTCGTCCTTACTTTATGTCCTCATCGTTGGCAAAAATAATGATGGCCCTGGCATTGGGGGTATCCAGGAGTTGTTTGATAATTTTATCAAAGTCGATGGTCCTCTCTTTACGATCCTGTGGAATTTTCAGTGACTGAGCAATGCAGAGCCCACCTGTTTTGAGAAAAAGAAGAAGAAATCTATAAAAGAAGAGCAAGGAGAAGAGTGTGGAAAATACACAGAAATTAGAAGGCAGAGAAAAAAAATCAGTACTTGATTCTGATCACCATCCTGATGAAGCAGTTAAACTTCTTATTAAGCTTAGTAAGCCATTCCTACAGTTCCCACCCCCCTTTTCTTTCTTGGGAAATGTATGCTATCCGACAGAACACATGCTATATGCATGGTTGAGTAGAGTCACAGATGGACAAAATTATACTATGCAAAAGAGGAAAAACAAACTCACCAGACAGCAAGGAGATGATGGAAATGAACAAGATTAAAAAAAGACTGAAATAAAAAGTAAACAGGAAAGGAAAATACAAAGCAACTTTATTTGGTGTAAGAGCTTTAGGGTTTTTTTTAACTGCATAAATAGAAAGAAAATCCAGAGAAACTGCTCCCACCATTTAAACTGAAACAGAAATAATACTGAAATTCAAATACTGTCAATACACAGAGATCAATTTCACCCATACTTACTTCATGAAATTATCCACTTTTAAAGTGAATGGGATTACCCTACCTCAGTAAGGACTCATAAGAAAGTCAGGATTTGACCCACAGTTAATAACCAGAATTCAAGAAAATATTGCAGCCATTATAATGGTAGCAAGATTTAAAGCTTCAATGCAAAAGCTAACATAACATAAACATAATTCATACTAATGTCTTTCTTCTTTTGTTTTCCACTTATAATATCTTTCATCTTTTATAGAATCTTTGATACAAATTATCTTCCTCAAAATACTTCAGTGTTAATTAATACATTCTCACAGAGGCATAATAAGAAACAGCAGAGGGAATAAGTAATTAAGTAGCTGAGGCAAAAGAGGTGTTTTCAGAAAAGGTTTAAAAATAAATGGAGAATTGATGAGGAGAACTCTCCTGAGGTGGAAATATTAGCATCCCCCACAAAGAAAGGGAGACTAGCCTCAGAGGAAAACCATCATGTAGCTAAGCATAACAGTGAATGAATGTGCAAATTTAATACAAAGATACTGATAGATGGGCCGTGCACTGAAATGGACAGAGAAAGCAATTAACATCTGCTTGCCACTAAGTGATTTGAGCTTCATGACCAAGCTTTCTCTCTCTCCTTCTGTCTCTCAGAATGAAAAATCTCTCTGCCTAAGGAGAACTTAAACTTATTAACTGTGACTTTAAGGCACTTCATGGCCTCTCTGGCATTCCATCCAGAGATGTTGCCACTTTGTGTCTATGTTGAGAGCCTTCCTTTTCTCCTGTAAGTAAGATTTGGGGACTTGGGAGAATTCATTTTGGGGGAGGGAGCAGATTGCAGCAAAGTGCCAGACTTGGCACTTGAAAATATATACACTCCTGCTACAATGGTCTTTCAAGAGGCTCCTACTATGACACTGCAGTGAACAGCAGTTGGCATATTTTACAGTGTCAAGACTAAAGATCCTTAGTGTGGATGGAATCGTTATTTAGACACATCTGAAGCTGGGGTTGAGATGCTCTGTAATCCAGTGCATCTCTCCATAACTTTGATACAAAGAGAAATGAGCATCTGTCAAGATAGCATCAGAGGACGAAGCCCAGATGTGCACGGAAAATGGTGGTTATGGACAATGAGCATATTTTAAAGTATTATATCATAAAGTAAATAAGATCTCCTTAGGCTGGAGTGGAACATTCATTTACAACAGGCTTTCTTAAGGTGTGCATGAGAACATGAAAACATTGTAAATGTTTCTCTGCCCTGCAGGTTGATGGGAGGAGAGAGAGGAGATAAAGATACAGAGGGGGGATTGGGGGTTGAGGGCTGTAGCCAACTACAAAAAACATTTCTATAGTTAAAGATCCAATTGCATTAAAGACAGTTTGAATCCATTCAAATGATTGTTCAGTGAGACTGACCGGTACACTGTTATGACAAAGCTGGTAACAAAATTATTACTTGATTTTGAATAAATGGGCTAGATTTACTATATTAGTACCTGAAAGCCAAGCTTAAATACAGAGGGCATCAAATGGTGTGGCTATACATATTATGTATACTGTGTGTCATGCTGTCCTTTCCATGTGCATGGAGGAAACTCAAAATCCAGCTGTAACGGACACTCCTTAGAGCTGAATGTGTCTGAGGAACACTTTGTGTAGAGCAGGTAGGCAGAAGAAGAGTTATGTCCAGGCCCATTTGAACTAGAACCAAAGTACAGGCTCATGCTTATTGTTGAGAACAATAGACTGTGGTTGTGATTTGGGACTAAAGGAATTCTTAGGTGGCAGTACAGCAGATTAGAAAGACTAGGAGTTCTTAAAGCAGGATAATATCTGAGGACGCTGCTTCTCTGGGTCCAGGGCTACACTCATGGGTATGCTGGCTTAGGCTTTTGAAAAAGGAATGGCAAATATAAAGTTTTGCTGTCATTTTTGCTACTTCTGTTGAAGAGAACAGGACTTACCTTAAATTTATGTCACCAAAGTCCCTTTCAATGAGAATACAACCTACTGCCAAACAAAAGACTCCCAAACAAATCTACTACTATTTAGCAAAGGGGCTATAATATTATTTGCTTTTTCGGTCCTTCTCCATCTCTCCCCACTTGAAAGAGATGAGCACACTGTGGCTACGTCTACACTAGAAAAAGTTAGGTTGACTTTGTTA
Source organism: Pelusios castaneus (assembly GCA_007922175.1). Lineage (NCBI taxonomy): Eukaryota > Metazoa > Chordata > Testudines > Pelomedusidae > Pelusios > Pelusios castaneus. The sequence goes on from ML685770.1 coordinate 14,126,742, forward strand.
AGTTGATTTAATAAGGTTGACTTTAAGTCGACTTAAAGTCGACTTAACAAAGTGGACTAAGTCGACTTAGCTTTAAGTCGACTTAGTCCACTTTGTTAAGTCAACCTAACCCCCTTAAGTCGACTTAATAAAGTCATCTTAAGGGTTACTCCATATCCACACCACCCTTAAGTCAACTTCAGGAGTCGACTTAAGGGTTAAGTTGACCTAATGAGTGACCTAATAAGTAACAAAGTCGACTTAAGCTTTCATTAAGTCGACTTAAGGAATTTCTTAAGTCGACTTAATGAAAGCCCAGTGTGTGTGTGGCTTAAGTCGACTTAAGCCTCCTTAAATCGACTTAAATTGCCAGTGTAGACGTAGCCTGTGAGAGTCAACAATCTTTTTTAAAGTAATGTCAATGGCACATAAACCAAACATTAGTGACTAGTGTAATGACATTAGCTTGTATTTCCATTCAGGCTTCTTAACTCATTCTGAAGCATTTGAATCTGGAGTGAAGAACTCATTACAGATGGAATCACGTGTCATTTTTTCATTCTGTAACAATATATTCTAAAAGAACCTAGTGGGGAATGGACAAAAATATGCCTTTCTATTAAAACTCGTCAAAAATGCATATATAGAATAAGTTTCACTTTCTTGTACTCAACTTGCATGCCTAAAACAAGAGGAAAGAGATGGGCACAGTCATTTAAACTGTCAAATTAATTCATAGTGTTCCTAAGGGTAAAATCCCCAGATGGAATTAAACAGTAAAATTGTGAAAGTGGCAAATTAAGGATATTGTCACAAGACCACTGCAGTAATACATTACCCTTCACTGACAAAAGTATTGACAAATGCTGAGTAGCTACAAACTGCCATAGCAATTAGAGTGACTCTCTGTTCTCCAAGTTAAACTGATCCTGGATCACTCCACTGATAAGTAATTTCTCTGCATAGCCATATGATCTGCTAATCTATAAATTTAGCAGTACCAAGGAACTTCAGAATCATCTCACAGATTGGTTTCACAAAGAATAATGCTCTACATCTATTGCTTATTGAAGGGGATTTTTGTTGCTGTTTTGTTTGTGTCCAATGAGTGAAGAGTGAAATAAATGAAATTTGAAATCTAATGCAGAAATCTTTTATACTGATAAATGGTCAAGGGAAGGTATCTAAAAAGATCTGGATTGAAGTACATCTGAGAAGCTTGCTGGCTTCACAGACTCCATGTTGCCCCCACCTTGTTGTCTCTAGTATAGTATGTTCAGCCGAGAAGGCAAATGTCAGGTACTCATATTTCCATTATGATGGGAGAAAAGGAGATGTAGCATTCTGGAAGCAGAAATTCTGGAAGCATAAACATGGCCCCTTTATGTGTGTGAACAACCAGCTGCATCATTAGGGCTAAAAAGAATCAAAATCTTAATGACATCATCCAAAGATGAAAGAGGAATAAGTAGAAATGGAAATTTCACAGAAACATTGAAGGAGCATAATTCATTCTCCATTTGATGTGTACCGAGTCTCTCCCCTCAGTGTCAACAGGCGTTATGCAAGTGCATCAGCTTGGAGAATGGCTCTTTGATTAATCTTTTTTTTTTTCTTTTTCCCCCATGCTGGGGCTATTTGTGGATAGTAACATAAATTATCCTTAAGAATTCTGCCATTTTCCTGACTGATAATCAAATACACAGTTAAGGGGATGAAGATTTAAGATGAGTTTTTGATCGTATCCTCAAATAGTCAAATATGATCATTTTGTGCAAGCTTTTTATAGAGCTGGTGGCCAGCAATCTGACACACATACAGAATAGCTGTGTGCCTAACTAAAAGAAGCAGTTGCATTCATGGATCAGGTGCATAAGGAAAGAAGGCTGAGGATAGCAATTTGACATGTGTCATTCCTACAGTTCCCCCGAACTATTGTTCCAACAGCTAAACAACACTTGCATTACCATGATCCTTTGGATCCTGGTAATAGGTTTGCAGGATGATGGCAACCACCTCTTGAAACTATTTATTCTCTCTCCCTTGTTAGTCATAGAATTCGGACAGTCTTCTTTCAGGCACCTTTTTTAATCCCTTCCCTGCAGCAAGCAAATGTTTTTGTGGTAAAAGTCTCTGAATGGACTACCAGAAGTAGACCTGACAGAGAGAGTGGCATTTTCCAGTCACGACTTTGTTTGGCGTATAAGGTGTTAACAATGATCCATGAAAAGAAGAGAACATAAGACAAACTGTTTCCCCAAACAATAACTTGAAAATTGCTTGGTTTTACAGTTACTTGCTTTCCCAGAGGTTTGAGCTTTTCTAGCAGACAAACCCAATTGTTTCAAATTTTTCCAGTCATTAAAATTCCCAGAACTGCAGGACTCTGGAAGTACAGAGAGGTATTTAGGCAAACTAACAATAGCTCCAAACCCCACTTTTTTTTAAAAAAAAAGCAAAGAGAAGCCACAGTACAGCTAATCCTTTCAGGTACATCTACACTGGAGGCTCTGTTAAGTCGACTTAACCAAGGTGCTAGATCAACAAAGGAGTGGCCAGGAACCCTGCGAGGGGACTTGGAGGCCAATTAGGTCGATTTAAGGGCTATCCCCTGTCTACCCTGGCATAAGTTGACTTAATATGATCAACTTAAGACTTAGGTTGACCTTAAGAGGTGGTGATATTAAGTCGACTTAAGGAAGCATTTAAGTCGACTTAATAAGCACCTAGTGTGGATGCAGTGGTGTGTAGGTTGACTTAACCATCCTTAAGTCAACCTAAGGCTGCAGTGTGGTCATACCCTTTGAGTCTTGATGGGTAGAGGATCTGCAGCGCCCTTATTAACTACTCTGGGAAATTCTTACACAGGTAGACTTAGTTCTTGAGAATCTTGGTAATAAATTCATGCACATGGAAAAAGTTGGGGCTGTGACATTTCAACAGTTCACTGCTGCTTGGAGGCCCTGAGCATGAACAGATTATAGGACTGCTCAAGGTATCTGTCCAGATTATGGATATGTTTCACATCATCACTGGATTGAATTGAGTCATTTTAAAGTTGTGTCCTCTGCTTTTGTACATAAAATGCAAATGAATGAAGATCAATCACACAATTTGTTCACACCCTAAACGCTTCCTAATTTGGTCTGTTTTCAAAAAGTCTAATGTTCTTTACTTCACAGCACACTATAGCTGTGTCACCGTGCAACTTACTTTGCCATTCTCTACTGGGACAAGGCAAAGATGTTACTACCAGACTAACTATACAGTGATAAGTTCCAAAGGGGTAGTCGTGTTAGTCTAGGTCAGCCAAACAAACAAGGGATCCTTTTTTAAAGACTAATAAATTTATTTATCGCATGAGCTTTCATGGGAGAAAATCCTTCTTTGGCAGACACTTTGAAGATGGGGAACTTACAGAAACATCTTCAAAGCGTCTGACGAAGTGGGATTTTCTCCTACGAAAGCTCATGCAATAAATAAATTTGTTAGTCTTTAAAAGTGCCACAGGACTCCTTGTTTGTTATACAGTGATAGTTCTATCGTGGTGACTGCGACCCATGAGGCCTTATCAAACCTTGCTAAGACACAAATTTTAAGAACATGAGCACGGAATTCTAAGACAAGAGTGGAGCCAATGCCGGATATGTGACTACAAAGGAACAACCACTTATGTGCAAAGGATTTTAAAGATCTCTTAAAATTCAGCTAAGTACATTGAAATTGGAGCTAGTCTGCTCTGCGCTGTTATTTAGAAATTGACCTCTATGTGTTTCAAGCTTGATTCCTGTAGAGTCTCAGAGATAAATTAAAGAACATCTTAGAATTATACTGTTACACTTCCTCTTTATTTTGCAGAATCTCTCTCTGGCTTTATTACCTGTAGTTTTCCTTGGTTACTACTGACATGGACCTGAAAGAAACTGCTCCAGATTGACCAAAAAACAAAAACAAAAACCCCACACCCAGCAATCCTGGCCTGGCCCATTTTACACAATCTTTGAACTTTTTAATCATTGCAAATGTTCCCCTTCCTTTCTCCCGTAAGTATCCCAAAAAGACTAAGCTATTAATGCTAATGTACTTAGCAAAGGACCAGAGAAATATTTAATTCAGAAGGTGCTATCCACATTCCAGCTGTGGTGGATGATCCAAAGAATAAGAGTAAATAAAATTTAACTGGGGGTGAGAAATAATTTAGGAAAAAAAAGAAGCGTGGCTTCCATAATTATTTAATAATTTAGATTTTTTTTAAAAACAAACATTCTGAACCAAAACAAATACTTTCATAACTCTGAGCATCCTTTAAATATATTTTTAAATGACAGACGCAACACAGGGCATTACAAACCACTTTGGTCTAAGAGCTATGATGTCCATCTCTTGGACCTCTTTCCTCAGGCAGATGGTGCTGTCAAAAACTAAGTTAAGCTCTTTCCACTGCAAAAAATTAATGTAGAACCTAGATATTTGGAAAAGGAAAAAGCAAGTATCTGATACCAATGTGACTACTAGAGAGCCAGATGGTTTTGAATTAGAGATGAAATTTTGGTTTGACCCTGAAGCTCCCTGGCAACTGAAGCACACCTAGATCTAGAATACAGTCATTTTTTCCTCAGAATTCAGAACAGATTGTCAAGGGAGAGATGCACCTCATAGTTTCAAAGTGTCTTTCCTTTTCTCCTTGTTGTTTTGTCAATTTAGGCTGGCATTTTCAAAGCAGCTTAACGGAGCCAGAAGCTAAATGCCAATTGAATTTCAATGGTAATTGGGGGCCTAATTCTTGAAAATGCTTTCTATAATCTTTTAATAAATGTCATCCTTAAGGTGTCTACTCGCCTCTCATCTATGGGTTTAAGATTATCAATCAAGCCAATAGAAAAGTTTGATCATCCGGCCATTTTGCAGGCTTTTCATGGCAGGGAGTAACTGAGTTGTGGCTCTACAGTACCTAGCTCTTTGGGGCCATGATCCTGCTCCCATGCGGTTCATTTCAGTTTTCTGCTATCTAAATGCATGCTTCCCCCCACAAGTTCCCACAGCTCTTTTGGAAGCCACTTCCCAGTTAGAATGGACATAATTTACAAAGAGAAAGGTCCCATTTCTGAACTAATCCCCAGTGCTCCAAATGAAATCACTGATTGGTACTGAGCAACAGCAATTAACCTGAGCAGAAGCTGAGGAAAAAGTGATGCAGGATCTGAGGATCTGACCCATTATTACTTACACAGTACTATGAATATACATGCAATTTATGTTGTAATAATAATAATAACAATAATAAAATAGCAATAATAATAATTACAGGATACCTACCACAAAGAATTCACAATCTTACTTGGGCAAAAACAAACATGGAAGAATAATGCAGGAGTATGAAGGTGTGGAAATCCCACTGGTGAGAACAGAGAGGAAAGATTCGGTATTGCACTCATAGCAGGGCAGAGGAGTCCAATTCAGTGGTAGCACCAGTCATTTTAAGGAGGTATAGGAAAATGTTAATAGCAATAAAAGGACTCCACATTTTCAGGCATGAAACTCACTCTCCCAGGCTATGTCTACACTAGAAAAGTTAAGTCAACTTTATTAAGTGTTAAGTCGACCTAAAATGAGGTGTTATTAAGTCAACTTAACTTTTCCTTAAGTCAACTTAAGGAAAACCCAGCGTGGACGCGGAGTAGTTTAGGTTGACTTAAGCCTCCTTAAGTCGACCTAACTTGTAAGTGTAGATGCACCCCCAAATTTATTGTTAAATGAAGACTTTTCTGACCATAAGTGGTCGATGAGGAAGAAACATTACCACCGGGGAATCTCTGGGCAAAGAGAAGCTTCTTTAGTTTCACTTTGATCTTTACAATGGCCACTTTGTTCTCACATTCTGCTGGAAGAGTTTTAATTGATAAAGTGAGGCTGGATATCCAGGCACTTCAGTCTTTAAATACTGCTTAGAATGAAGGCAATTACTGCTCAGTGTGGGATAAACGTGGAAAAGAAGTCAAATGAAACAGAGTTGTAAGTGGTGACCAGAGGGCTGGGTATAAGTATGAAGAACACATTGATCTGACAAAGCCAAATGATATCAACTGAAGGAGACTACTTTTGTAGCAAATGGGATACCATGACATCTGTTCCTTTATTCCTGCTTTTACTTTGAGCAGGATGACTTGTTGGGAGAAACCAGTTTCCTCAATTACTGTCAAGAACAACTCACCAAACCCATTGTCTTCCCACTGGCATAAGACATGGGCTTTTTACTTTGTTTCTCTCCATCTCCATTGAACCCTGCCCTAAACATTCATGAGATTCTTTTATAATTGCCTCAAATTCTCTTCCCATGAGATCTATCTATCTAAACATACTGGTTTCATTCTGAAAAAAATTACTATTGCTAGTCGAAGAAATTCATTTTTAACAATACGTTTGCAGCCAGAGAGATCTAGGTTAAATTTAGGTTAAACCTCTAGGTAGAGGTTGTGGAATCCCCATCACTAGAAGTTTTTAAGAACAAGTAAGACAAATATTTATCAGGGGTGGTCTAGGCATATTTATTCCTGTCCCTTTGTGCGGAGCTGGATTAAAGAACTTCTTAGTGACCCTTCTAGCCCTACATCCTATGATTCTGTGAAGTTGATGATGGAAAAGGGTTCCCCCCTGTACAGAAAAAGGTAGTATAAGAAAATGAAATGACAAAAACAGGGGAAATCATTAGGTGAAGAAAATAGATGCAAGAACATTCCCCAAATACTTCACAGACTCCAGTTTGTTGGGTCACATGGAACCTCTGTGGTATAAGACTCTTCCACTCATTCCTCTATTTCTTGTTTAAAACAAAAAACAAAACAAAACAAAAAACAAAAACATACCACTTCCCCTTTAAATATTTTATTTTTCCTTAGAACCAATCAGAAAAGGGCTGGAAGCTCTGATAGACAGATCCTTTTACCCAGCATAGAGCATCACATGAGGCCTGTAAATCACACTGATCTGGTCAGGGGTGGACTCCCTGGAGTAGGCAATATGGAAGGCAGCCATAAAGCTGTTCTCCTAAAAGTCCCTCCCTTACACGTTCTGATGTAAGGTGGTGTTCCAGGGCCAGAGATTCCAGGCAATGCTACGTCCAACAGGCAGCTAGGGACATATAGGTACCCAAGCCTGTTTGTGCTACATCAGATCAGCAGAGGTGAAACAGCACAGTACTGAAAGAAGCAGAAGTGCCTCACAGCAAACATAGCCATCCTCTCTTGGGCTACAGGCTTTGGGCTGCACCTCTGAGGCTTGGTCTACAGTAGAAAGTTTTGTGGGCATAAGTCACCTTATGTCTAGAGCCCTGCAAATCCACAGATATCTGCATTATACCAGCGGATACAACACAGCTATCCGGAGACCATTTCTTGCAGATGCAGATCGGATACAGATCCACATATTTTTAACTGTACAGGGCTAGAGCCCTGCAAATACGCAGATATCCGTGGATACAACGCAGATATCCGCAGATCATTTCTTGCAGATGCAGATCTGATACGGATCCACATATTTGTATCCGCGCAGGGCTCTACTTATGTCAACAAAAGAATTCCAGTGTGCCCCCTAGAACCTCCATTCTGTCAACACCCTGTTTTGTCAACAAAATAAAAAAACACCCCAACAAAAGGCAGTGGGAGGGTTTTTCCATAAACCAGTGTCATTTTCTAGTAGAGCAGTGAAATTGACACGGGGAAACTGGAGCCTGGCTCACAAGCTGACTGCAGTCCTTGGGATGCTGACCAGCATCCTCGGGCTCCAGCTTCTTGGCCTTGCCAGGTCCCTGAGCGGCAGTGGGGCTGGAGCCCCTCTGGGGCTAGCCAGCATCTCAGAGGTTCCCAGGCTTTGTTGGTGTCGTAGCAGGTCTGCAACTGCTCTGGGGCTTGCCACAGTCATGGAGCAGCAGCGGCCCTAGGTTTGCAGGCAGCCGCCCAGGGCCTGCCGGCATCCCGAGGGCCAGCAGGACTGCAGCCGCCCATGCCTGGGCTTGCAGACAAGCAGCTCCAGCCTCACTGGCAGCCTGGTAACAGATGCCTGCAGCCCCACTGGTAGCCAGGGCTTGCACAGCTATCTCCCACCTCCTAGGGGGGAGCTGGGACCTGGAAGCCCCCAGGGGCTACAGCTGGCTCCCACCTGGGAGTAGGGAAGTCCCCGTGCCCTAGCTGGGATGTGGAAGAAGGACAGGCAAGAGGTGAGGACGCACTCTGTTGACCCAAAGCTACCAGCATGCAGGGCCAGCCCAAGGTTTTTTTGCACCCTAGGGGAACTAGGACTTTGGCGCCCCTCTCGCCCCCATATGCAGCACCAACCTTTGGGTGGGGGGAGCAGGGCAACCACCCCAGGCCCTGCAGTTCAGTGGGCCCCGTGCTACAGCTCGATCCCTGGAGTGGCCCACCCCTGGGGACAGACCAGCTGGCCTAGGGGTGGGGTAGACGCACGGAGCCTATAGGGGCCTCCAGAATGGGCCTTTGCCTAGGGCCTGCCATAGCCAAAGGCCACCTCTGCAGCCAGGGGTGGCTGAAGCCAAGACTTATACCCCTCCATAAGTCTGCATTGGCTCTGCCATGACCAAGGAGAGTCAGCATCCCCCCTCCCAAGTGGTTTCTCCAGCTGTGACGGGCGACTTATGCCCCCTCTTTCAACAGGCAGGAGTCAGTCCTCAGCAGCATTCCCTACCTCCACATGTTTCCTTTACAAGCAAGTGGCCGAGGGAGGACCTTTTTTCCCCGCTGTGCCTAGCTTCTGCTGGGGCCAGGTCGGATGGTGGACAAGTTAAGTTGGGCACAGGCATCTTTCCCCCACTTTTCCCACTCAGTTAGGACTCTTGGCCCCACCTGGGCTCCTGACTTCCACATGGCTGGGGATTCCCCCCTCCCAGCACTCCTGCCTGGCCAGCCAGGGTCACCACCATTACTGCACCCCCCACCTCCCAGCTTTGGCCCTCTGGGAGTTGGAAGGAACTTACTCACTTGGTGGGTTCCAAAGGGGTAGTCCTGTCTGTCTGGTGGGTTGATAGCCTGTGCTATGGTGGTGGCCTCGGAGCAGGGACAGGTGGGAAGGTTTATTTTTCCTGTTTTTGCCTGGCATGCTTATTAGCATATGAAAGTCACTGCCCCTGAGCAGCAGAAGCCCCAGGGATGATTTGTAGATCAAGGAGGCATTGTTGTTAAATGGCTTATTAAACTGAGTAATCAGTGAGGAAAAGCTGAGACCGACAGACCCAGCCAGCCCTGGGCCCTTTGCAAGCTGCTCCACAATGTGAAAGAAAGTATTTTTTTTTTAATTTCTAATTTGGTGCCCCTTAATGCCTGGTGACCTAGGCAACCACCTAGGTCGCCTAAATGGTCGGGCCAGCCCTCCCACATTTTTGTAGTATAGACATACCCTGAGTCATATCCCATACGCCTGCCTTGAGTGCAGGGGATTGAAGTACATGAGCTATTGCGGTCCCTTCCATTCCTACGCTCCTGTGAGTCTATGAATACTTTTTCCAGATTGAGCTAGTCATGAGCTAATATCTTTATAGGGTATTACATGTCTAACTACACTATTTAAGGGTCATGGATGATTCTAGTAATCAAAATACTGCTTCAGTAACCATGGATACCTATGATTGTGTAATATTTTGAATCCAGTGCAAGAGTAATTATCCCTAGGTATAATATTCTTCTTCTCTGAAATTCTCCAGAATTTTATCACAATTAACTGGATTATCAGGTAGCAACAGACTTTTTTTGCCAATTTTTTTTGTCTAAAAAGATACTGTCCTAGATACAGATATTTTTGATAACATAAATTACTCAAACAATATTTCAATATTATCTGTTTTTAAGTACTAAAAGAAACCCTTATTCTGAATGAATTTGACTCATATGTTACTTTAAATTAACAGTCCTGAAAAAACTGCATCATGGATGTGTTTATCAGAATTTCTGAAAGAATAAAGCCAGGAACTTTGACTCCTACCTTTTAAAAAGGAAGCAGCTTGATTTCTTTTAATGCTCTAAGCCTTCCTTTAATTTATCATTCTAAAGGGACTGGTTTCAGAGTAATTACAAAGCTTGACACTTATTCAGTTCTATATCCCAGAAAAGCACAGTTCTGAAGTTATCCAAGCCACCTGAATTCTCCTTTTCCCATCTGTTGCCCATTTATAAATCCTTTCCTTTAATCATCCTCTCCTGCTAAACAAACTATGGTAGATCTCTCTTTCCCCCTAATCTCAAAAAGACACTTCGACTTAATTGGTATTCCATGGGTCTTGAGGATGGGAAGAGGTGTCTCTCTGGGCTTAGCGTTATGGGTCTGTCTTTTATATCCTGAATACAAGTTACAGGGATTCACTGAGCAAGTGTACACATCTGTAGCACACTGGAGCTCTGAGGAATAGCAAGAGCTCCGGCACTCAGGCTGTGCTGCTGTCAAAAGGGGAAACTGACAGGGAGGTGTGGTATTACTATGCTGTTTCTTCATTAAAACTGATTGGAGTCTCCATCAAAAGGGGCAACCATCCACAGCAGAAGCATTTTTATCACACTCAAGTCCTCAGGGAAGGCCTACTCACAGTAAAAAGGACTTGAGTAGCATTTCTAATTCATCTCAGTTGCTTGCTGAATGTGAAAGCGCTCAGACTTTTTTTTTTCAGTGCTTAAAGGTGACTTGTAGAACTTAACATTATCTGAGCCCTACTCTACACTTCCTGCCATTTTCGGCAGCAGTCAAAGGGAGATACGGAAGTCACTTAAAATAACTTGTATATTTCCCTTCGACTTCCTAACATCCGGTGGGTCCACTGTGCTGAGTCTAAGGGAATTGCCCTCCCTTCGATTCACATTACTCCAGTTGAGTGGTTGGAGTTAATGGATCGACTCCCCGATCAGTTGAGTGGGTTTTCACAGACCTCTCAACCTAAGGAGGAAGTTTGATCTGATGACAGAGAATTTGCCGCCATCAGTCTAGACCAGCGGTCTCCAACCTCTCGCAAATAGATGGCGCAACAGTCATAGGTTTAATAGCAACTGCCCTTCAAAAGTGGATTACAATCTACTGGTCGGGGACGACTGGTCTAGACAAGCCCTGAGTCTGACTTGCACTGAGATGCTGTTATGCAAGTAAAATAAATATGCTGTGTCTTATTTACACAGGGAAATGTGGGAGTAGAAACGGGCAAGTTAGTTTTTGCTAGGCTAGAATTCACATACATGTTCCTAAACCTTTCCCTCTTGCTCACTTTTCCAATCAAGTTTTGCCTGCCTACATAAGTTATTTGCACAAGACTCACCACCAAACACGTACATATACCTGTCACTTCCCCGTACATATACCTGTCACAGCTAATGACTGCACCCTCATCACCCATGATTAATAAAACCGTTCTGCCACCCTAATATATACTGTGTATATGCTACATGTTACAGAGAAGCTATTTCAGGAATGTTCTGACGTTTTAAAAAGTTTTATTGAAACAATTTTCCATATTATTTTTTGCCTGTAAAACCAGACTGTTAGCCTCCATGTGTCCATCTGTACAGGGCTGAAAGGGAATCACAAAGACCTCTAAAAATGCCCTCAACTAGCTTTACATAGAAAGTAATAAGTTTCAAGTGTGTTGTCTTTGCCCTGGTTGGGAGTGTGTTAGGGTGGCGGAAGCACAGCACTAGATCCCACTGGGGAGATAGGCATATATCCCGTCTAGCTGTACATAACTCCTATTTTGAATCCCAACAGATCACAAAATGTTGGACTTTTAAAAAGGTGATGTTATTATGTGTTTATAAAGCTCACTCTGATCCAAGAGAACTTCACCACACTGAGCCTTGGGCTGTGTTAATTTGATGGGATTGGCATCCAACTAGGAATTTTTTTTAAATAAAAAATAAAAAACATATCCCTAAAGCAGGGCTGTGGCCCCAAAGTACATCAGATTCCATGAAGTACACTAAGGACTTTACTACCAATTTTACACTGAAGTTATTCAGATACCATGGTGATGGGCAGCATTATAAAATGAAATAAAACAAAGAAATATGTCACATTTGGGAGAAGAAGGAAGCTTCTGAACCAATTTCAGCATTATTCCCTGTATATTGTATAGAAGAAATACTGTTTTATGGAATTCCAAAGGGGTAGCCATGTTAGTCTATTGTAGAAAGACAACAGAGTCCTGTGGCACTTTTAAAGACTAACAGATTTATTTATCGCATGCAATAAATAAATGTGTTAGTCTTTAAAAGTGCCACAGGACTCCTTGTTTGTTGTACTTAGGGTTACCAGACATCAGGCAAAATGAGGACATGTCCTCCTTTTTACCTTCATGTCCTCCGTCCAGCAGTTAATGTGCCCCCTAAGAATATTTCTTGTTCAACTTGTTCTCCATTTTTTTCATGCTGCCATGCATTCATTAATCATTACCCATTTTCCACAACATAATATGGTAATGGCAGTTATATTAATACTACATTTTCTCCATGTCCTCCTTTTTGTACTTCCCTGTCCTCCTTTGGTATCTGGTAACCCTAGCTGTCCTGCATTTAGTAGCCTCACAGGCTGACATTAGAGAAATTGCATAGGGATGCCTAAATCACAATTCAGGATGTCATCAACTGAAAGTTAAGTCAAAGGAACTAGAATGTGGGAGAGTCATTCTTGACACATAACCAAGTTCTGCAGCTCACAGTCAAAGAGTTATTCAAAGAACAGCAGTGGCGCAAGCTTGGCCTCCGTAACCATGGACTGGCCAGGACCAGGTGACCGCAGCTGTGAATGGGGGGTGCTACAGCAGGCAGATTAGGGGCGTGTGGGCTGCTCTCCACCCTGACATCTCTGACCCTGGGCAGCTGCTGCAGTCTTTGTGTGGAGGGGGCTGGGATGACTTTCCCCCTCTCTCCTCCTCCCAATGGTACAGTTGCTAGGCAACTGGAGCATCAGCAGGAAGCTTTTGGTCACATGACTGGAAGCACGACTGGCCAGGCCCACCCTGGAGAGTCAGAGGCCCAGCCAGAAAGCGAGGGCTGGCTGCACCCTGGCATAAAGGCATGAGATACTTGGTCATGTAAGGAGAAAAGATTTGGGGGAGATTTGTTTGGGATGTGTCAGGTTAGGTGGGAATCTCTCATTTACTAGAACACTGGTTTTCAAACATCTTGATAATCTCCAGCAGGCAACCCAGTGCTTCAAAACCTGTCCTGAAAGGCAAAATCTTTCTCTTGTTCCAGGGCTGCAATGTGAGCCTTCATGGCTACTACTCCAAGCCATTGCCTACAGAAGTGCCTGTACCCTCTCCATGTTGCTGGTCAAGATATTGGAGTCACTGGAAGTACAATGACAGGTCCCTGACCTCATAGATTCAAAGAAGACTCAGAAAATTAGGATTGGAAGGGACCTCAGGAGGTCTTCTTGTCCAATGCCCTGATCAAAGCAGGTCTAACCCAACTCAATCATCCCAGCCAGAACTTTGTTAAGCTGCATCTTAAAAAGCTCTAAGGATGGAGACTCCACCACCTTTAGAAATATCAATTACATGAACATTTTAAGAAACATTTTATAATCCAATGAGATCATGGATTAAAAAAAGCTTGTTTCAGAAGGTCTCCATAGAGACACTTTATATAAAATATTTTTTTTAAATGTATTTTTCTTTTATTTATTAGTTTTCTCCTCCTCCTCCTCCTCCCATCACAAACCCTCAAAATCAAACTTAAACAGAAGACTCAATAAACAAATTGGAAGAGAAACTAGAATTTCTAGCACAGATTAGTTAATTAAAACTTTATTCAATTAAAGTTGTCATTATAATTTTGGTGCATTTTAATGCAACTCCCTAGTGGATTTTATCACCTCAAAGATTCCTTTATTATGACAGTTAAATCAAGCTCCCGTAATACAGAGAAAAATCAAGACAGTCACTGGAAGACTAAATTAAAGGCTAAGAATGGTAAAAAATGATAATTATCGAAGAGATGGGAAAGATAGCATAGCTTCGTCTGATGAGCTGATTCTGATCTTAGAAAGCTGTGGGCTTATATTGCTTCGTATCTTGTTAAATCAGCAACTACCTGCACTCATGAATTCACATTTGCTCATTTCTCAAGACACTCAGTGATCTGCTTTTGGTGTATCGGAGATCACAGTCTAAATATTTGTTTTATGGTGAACGAAAGTATATGGCCAATGCCAAGCTACAATTTAATAGAGAACGTATATAATAAATGTAAGCCTTATAACATTGCCATGTAGATACAACAAGAATTCGAAATAAACTCCCTAATTCTGCATTTAACCTTAAATTCATTATCAGTATTGTTTCTATTTGTATTACAATAGCATCTATAAACATCATCAAGTTCAGCACTCGAGTGAACTAAGCGCTATATACAGAGATAGTCCATGCCCTGAAGAGCTTACAGATCTAGATCCAGGTTTGGATTTTGGATACTCCAAGGTTTGTGATTGTTTGGATCTATGGTTTTCATTCAGGCCCATTTTCAATATCCTATTTCAGCACCCAGAAAACCAGAACCCTTGAGTTCAAATATTTCAGAGTTCCAAACGGGTAGCTGTATTAGTCTAGTTCAGCAAAACAAATAAGGAGTCCTGTGGCACTTTTAAAGAGAAACAAATTTATTTATATTGCAGAGATGCTGTGAAAAAAAAAATTGTAAAAGATTTTTAGGTATATGTTCTGGTCCCCTTGGGGGATAAATTGTGATAATACAAGCCACTTTGTTCAAATCCAGTATGTTTCAAATCCAAAAATAATGTATCTCTCCCTCTTCCTGCGGCAACGTGATTTAGATTGTCAGACGAAGATTGGCACCCGGGTGCTATGGATATGAATGCACAAAAATAGCTAAGGTGTGTTTCTCAGAAATAGTGTCAGAATGTTTTACAGACTAAATTCCCTAACTCTTTTTAAACAACCACAGCTGCCTGCCATTAGAGTAAAAAACAAACAAATCCAAAATATAATGCAAAAAGGATACTGTATATCCAGAAAGCAATAAAAATTAGAGTCATTCCCCACCTAAAACTTCATTTCAGGATTCAGATTTTTCAGAAGGACCCTATATCTATTCTAGGTTCAATCCCAACTCCTCTGAATCAGGGGGTGGTTTGAAGATCTAACCTAAACTTTTCAGCTTGTGCCCATCTTTAATACAAAATAAACCATGAAGTCACAATCTCGCACCTTGGCCCTCTTACTCATTAGGAGCCTATTGACTCCAGGTTCAACGGCTTTCCAGCATGGATCTGACTGAAGGATGGGGTCCAAAATGAAGTCCTAAAACAAGAGATCCCAATGGCAATCAAATTAAACAGTAATTAATACAGTGCAGTACGTCAGTTCATCTGTTGCTTTCTAATTACTAATGGTGAATACACAAGAATTCCTTTTTATCAAAATACCAGTTTGTGTAACTGCCAGAGTTGAGTCATGACAGAATTTGAAAATAATAGAGCTGTTGAGCTGCTACCTGTCCAAACAAAAAAAAAAAAAGTTTCCGGCTGGGTGCTTGTCACCTCTCAGCATGATGTAAATATGTGCAGTGGGCATCCATGCTCACCCATTTCTGATTTTCAGTTATTTGTTTGCTGACTAAAATGTCTGAGTGCAACACTGCTCATAGACAATATCTTCCATCACTGATCTGGCTCCCCTGCAAAAAGCAATTTCCTGCAACCTCCACGTATGCTAAAGAATCCTATGCTCTATGACACGATTTTATTTGTTTGATCCATGCCTTGGAACACCACCCTGTAATTGAGGAGATTGTTCAGTGCTGTGCTATTCTTACAAGGACTTTTGCCCACTAACAATAATGATACCACCTCTGGAGGGTGATTCATTATAAACTGCAAGCACAAATGATCTCGAAGGATGAGGCTTTTCTAACTGTACTTTGGAGTTTTTTAAACTTTTTTTTCTTGGACATGCACAATATTTTAGCTTTTCTCAGCTGACTGTTTTCTTGGTTGCTGTTCATCTGTTAGGCTAAGCAAAGACATTGCATTTCTCGTTCTTTGCAAAAATGAAAAAGCAGCCCAGACACAGTGACAAAGAAGGATTGTGATTCTTTCATCTTTACATTCTGTAAGAAATCTGCAAGAAAGTGCCCGCCTGGCACCTCCTCCCCTGCACCACATACATACCCAGAACAGAATCTTGTATGTACAAATGAACAATATTTCACCCATCAAAAATATTGGGAAATGCTTGGCTTGTTCAAGATCCCACAGTGGATTAGGTGAATTGAAAAGGTAGGTGGGGACAGTAAGCAGAACAGATCTTGTGTCATAAAGGATGGGAAGACCAAGACACAGAACTAGAGAGCATAGATTAATGGAAAGGTAAGTACCCAGGGATGAACAGAACATAGTTCTCACCAGATCTACATTAGAGAGATTGACAAGTGTGCTTGTTGGCAGGAAAGTAGGCCAATGGAAGTAGAGGACAGAGGAGAAGGCAGAAATATACACAAATCATACCTGCTTTGGAAGAAGGACATGATGGAATAACAAACCTCATTCTGATAAACATCCATTTTTTTCATTTTATCTTAAGTAAACCTAACTCCCAAATTGTTTTAAGAGAGTCTTATTAGTCCTCTAGACTTAAAGCAGAACAAGGAACTCTTCCCCATGTTCTATAACAATCTTCTCATACATAGACCTTTAAACCAGGCACAAAGGATGGATAGAAAACAACTAATTCCCTGCATTAGAGCTGGCTTAGCCAATGGAGCACCTTGGAATTTATGATTTACACTAGCAGAAAATCTCATTCATTGAATTTTGAGGGAGTTTTGCTGGAGTAAAGACCAAACTCAAACACAATAAAGACATCAGGATTCAGTCCCAGAATTAGCTACCATAGAATCATAGAAACTGGAAAGGACCATGAGAGGTCATCGAGTCCAGTCCCCTGCACCCATGGCAGGACCAAGTACCCTCTTAAGCCATCCCTCACAGGTGTTTGTCTAACTTGCTCTTAAAAACTTCCAATGATGGAGATTCCACAACCTGACTAGGCAACTTATTCTAGTGGTTAATCACTCTGACAGGAATTTTTACTTAATGTCTAATCTAAACCTCCCTTGCCATAATTTAAGTCCACTGCTTCTTGTCCTATCATTGGCAGTTGAGGAGAACAATTTTTCTCCCTCCTCCTTATAACAACCTTTTAGGTACTTGAAAACTGGTAACGTGTCCCCTCTCAATCTCCTCTTTTCTAGACTGAACAAACCCAGCTTTTTCAATCTTTTCTCAAAGATCAAGCGTTCCTGACCTTTATTCATTCTTGTTGCACTTCACTGGATTTTCTCCAATTTGTCCACATCTTTCTTGAGATGAGGCACCCAGAACTGGACACAATACTCCTGTTGAGGCTTAATCAGTGCGGAGTAATTAAAAAATATTGGCAACTTCAATTGTCATGTATCCTTCTCACGTACAGCTGCACTGACCAGTGAGCAAGATGAGCTAATGGGTTGATTCAACAATATTTCTGCTGTTGTATTGACCCTGACACAGTTTAATAGGGACTTTCACAAAGAAGAGCCAAAAGAATTGAAAGATAAAAGGTTCTATTAATAACCAATACACTGATTTCTAGCAAAAATTGGTCATTTCAATACAATACTATTTTTATGATGTTTCATGAACAAACTGTTTTGGCAAGTGCTAAATAAGACTTATATAACAAGATAAATAATACGCATTTGTTTTAAACACACATGAAGACACCCTGAAACATACAATCACACTCATCCTTTCTCCTGCTGGATAATGGACTTGGGCTAAAAGGAAATAAATAATAAATAATTGAAAATATCTATTTTCCTGATGGATCCCTACCTGGACTTTTGGCTAACCCCAGCTGCAATGTCCTTTCCCCTAATGGCCAGGACAGAAATGGTTAGTAGAGAACACTACATTGCTCATTTGTCACCAGGTCTTAACCTCCATAAGCTTAGCAGGAAAAAAAAGGCTTACATAGAGACCAAATGTTGCACTTTAGAAGGGCCCTTAAAACCATAGATCCTTTTCCTCTCTACATTTCTGAAACCCTCTGCACTGCAGTTAAGGTTTTAATGTGAAATACCATGCTTTAAAACATATCACTCAAAATTGTACTAAAAGTGCACTATAATGCAATAAAATCACCACTGCACCAATGCATAAAAGATTTAATGTATAGTCCTGAGAACAATACCTTCACTTTAATGAAGACTTACTGCAACAATTGATTTTTTTAAAGTCTCTATGGCATTAGCAGCAAACTCTAGGCAGCCAGATGGCAGTTCAGTCTAGGACTGTCTTATTTTAAGTAGTAATGATCATTCTAGTATAGTATAGCACCCAATATGAGAAATCACTAAAGATATACTACATGACAGTGTTTTAATATAATGTTTCCCAGGGATGCCTTTTAATGAAGATCCTGGAAAAGACAATTCATTGGAATCCTTCATTTGGAATTGCAACATTTTCTTTATACAGACACCAAACTCAAGAGGTAGATGAAAGATTAGTCAATATTTGGGCTGCCTAGGTTAGAATGTGTATCTATAATCAAGTGAAAAGCAATTACTGAAGTGGTGTCCTTTGCAACTCCTTCAGTGAAGCCGAAACTGTTTAAAGAAGCATATCATAATCTTAAAGGCTATGTCTACACTTGCAAGTTAGGTCAACTTAAGGAGGCTTAAGTTGACCTAACTTAGTCCCCATCCACACCAGGCTTTCATTAAGTCGACTTAAGAAATTCCTTAAGTTGAGTTAATGAAAGCTTAAGTTGACTTAACAAGAACCGCCGGTAGGTTGACCTAACCCTCCTTAGGTCGACCTAACCTTTCTTTAGGTACACCTAAGTATAGGGTGGACTCTTAAGGTCACTTTGTTAAGTCGACCTAAGGGCAGTTAGGTCGACTTAACAAAGTGAACTAAGTCCACGTCAATGGACACCACTTTGTTAAGTTGACTTAATAAAGTCGACTTTAAAGTCAACCTTATTAAGTCAACTTAACAAAGTTGACCTAACTTTTTGTAGTGTAGACATAGCCAAAGAGCTTTAAAAGCTTTTTTATCCTGTCAGTGGAGTTATGGAAGCCAAGAATTTAAGAAATTGTCCTAGTTCTTCAGAAAAGGAAGAACAGAGAAGGATTAGATTTCTCTCGTTTCGTGTGTATGTGATAAAGAAGCCAAAAACAAGTGTTGGCACTTACAGAAATTAGTCAGGCATCTATAGGGTTGAGGCTAAGGAATCCTGAGAAATGACTGAACTATTTAAAAACAAGGAATCCTCTGTCACTTTTAAAGACTAACAAATTTATTTATTGCATGAGCTTTCGTGGGCAAAAATCCGCATATCCACTTCTGGGGCAGGAGTTGGAAAAAGGGACTTCAAAGCAAAAATATCTTCTACATATTCATTTGAATAAATCAGATTTTTGTAAGTCAGTGAGTCTTTCCCTTCTCTACTACACTCTTTTCAGTTTTTAATAAAAGAATTTGTTCTATATGACCAGAACCTTCCACGCTTACTCATATTGAATAGAATCTCTAATTCCACAAACAGCTCAGTTGAAATCAATGAAACTACTTCATAGTCAGCTTACACTCAGAACAAGCAAGAGTACCAGAATCTGGCCCAATGAATGCAAAACTGCACAATGTTTTACTTATATGTATTAACATGCCTGAAATATTAAAGATTATAAAGTAACTGCACCTTTAAATGGTAGGAGAATCTATACAAGGAGAATGGTTATTCTAGGTCAAAATTTTAAGTGGACCCTGTAACTTGCCTCCGGTGTAATCCTAGCTCCATTTAAATCCACAGCAAAACTCCCACTGAATCAGGATTTCAGCTGAATCAGGATTTCACTTATAGATGTGCCCCGAGTGCTGTCATAGGTTGATAGGTTGTTCAACATAGCTGTTGCTCTTTCAGAGCTCTCCTCTGGAATGTACACTACAAAATGTGAAACCATGCTGCAGCTACTCCTCCATGGATCCTTCCTTCTAGAAAAGCTACTCTCTTCTAGCCTATCAGGATAAAATATTTGACTTACTGGAGTGAGGCAGTTCTATATGTATCACACAGGTAGCCACTCCACTGTTGAAGAAAAAGATTATAAAGAGAAGCATATATGAGTAAATTCAGAAGACTTATGCTTTTTACCATCTAGGTTTTTGCTTAAATTTGTTCTTTTTGCAGAATGAGTGCTTTTAAACTAAAGGGACTGCATATCTGTTTAGCTGGATAGGTATTTGATTCAAATATTTTGAACAGCTCCACTTCATTCAGGTGCCATATGTACACCAATAGCTTTCGTTTGCTGTGGTAAAGCAATTTGTTGAGTCATGCTCTTTTCCCCCTCTACATCCAATATCAATTCCCTAGACACTGTCAGTCCTCAATTTGTTAATCCATATTCAATTTTAAAATCACAAAACACCGTGGTTTTAAAGATAAGCTTTTAAAATGCCCTCCTACACAGTCTTTCTTGCTGTCTCCCAGGAGATCACTGATAAGTGAAAATTATATGCTTCAAATATTAATAACGAGGCTGTTATTGCAAATGGGGAGAATAAAGGTAATATGTCTGTGTGTATAGATGTGGTTCAAACTAAGCATATTTGTCCATGAGTATTTCTAACTTAGCACTGTTTCTATATGACTAAGAGTATTAAAGGGAGGCTAATAGCTGACAAGCATATCTGTGGCTGTATAAGGAAAGCCAGCCACTTGATGATCAAAGAAGCCTGTCATCATATGCTCCTGAAGGGGGGGATACCCTGTTCGCTGAATCCCTAACATTTAGGGTGAAAATTTCCACTCATGCCCTGAGATTTTCACTCTGTAGGGTTATGGTCAAATCGAAGAATGCAGAAAATGCAAGGCTCATTCCAGTTACTGATTTCAGCTGCAGGAGAGGAAGATGGGACAATTCAGAGGATTTCAAGCAGAACACAGCATCTTTCACATCTAGGTCACTCATTCAAATCAAGTCTAGGTTGATACTGTTGGAAAAATATTTGTTGCAAAATTCTTTGTGTGAGTTTTGGTGAAATTTCATTTGAATGTTAATGTCCAGACTATCTGAAGTAACGACTGTAAGCTATTGCTGTGTGATGATAGCACTTTGAAATCATGACACAATTAGGGAGTCTCAACCCAGTTCCTAACAGACAGGTGTTGACCTGAAATGATCCACTAGGTTCTCACTCATGACAGTAAAAGGGGTTTTTAGAGGAGTGTAACTAATTTATACCATCTTAAATGCCCCTTTCCACTGCCAGAAAGGTGTCAAAGGAACCATAGTGTGAGTTAGCATCACCATCTTTGTATTCTTAACAGAGGCCAAAAAACAGCCTGACCATGGAGACGTCACTACACTACACACCACCATTGTGGTCTCTGCAGGCCATGTTTGGCAGAGTGATGTTAGGAATCTTTCCTCACCTCCGTCTGGGCTATACCTATTCTGTGATTAACTAATCCTTTCTTTCTGGGTTTGTTAGCCAGGCACCTTTTAAGAATAATCATCTTCACTTAAAAATACATTCTGTGAAGTCTGAAGGTGTCTAGACAGAAATTATTCAAAGGGATGTCCAGGGTTGAACAGTTCAAGCTATTCTTTTTTAGGGGGTATTGCTCTGCCATGCCTGAACCTTAGAACAACTACTCTCAGAGCTAAAAACTTAATGAAGATTTCTGTAAACACCAGTTTTTGTTCCACCAGTAAATATATGTACAAATTTAAACCATTAGTTAGGCAGTTACAATTTCTCAGAGAAATAATATTTCTTAGAAAAATGGTTTCAGAAATTACAGATATAAATCATAAAATTATATTCATTATAAATTCATTGTATAATAACAGATATAAATCCTAAAATTCTTTTACAAACTCTGGAAGCAAACTTGGAAGTGGTCTTCAGTCTTTAATTTCCTAGATTTAACTCAAATACTTTGGGACATTTTATTATTGTTTATCATCATTGTTATGATTAATAAAATACTATTGGTTAGGAAGGGTGGAACAGCCCCCCCCCCCACTCCCTCCCCCTCCCCCCACCGGCCCTTTTATTTAGCACTGCAGTATGTTAACTGAAAGATAGTTTGGGCATTTCAACTATTTTTCCCCCCTTAAAATTAAAGTCAATTATCACTAAATGCCTGTAATAATTTTCAAAATGTTAACAAAAGGGGAGAAAATCCAAGATTCCAAGCTTCTTCATTGAATAGCAACATAGACGGTCTTTTTCCCAAGATTGTGTTAATTCCAGTGGCTGTACAGGTATTTATGTGGCCCCCAACACTGTAATATCTGAGTATCTCAAAAATCTATCCTCACAATAGCACTTGGAAGCATGGAAGCATTACAGAAATTTACGAACAAGAACTGAGACTGTCAGAGGTTAAGTGACTTTTCCAGAATCATATGGGAAATCAATTTCTGAGCCAGGAATTCAGCTCTGATATCTTGTGTCTGAGGCCAGTGCCTTAACCACAAGACCATGCATCCTCTCAGTGCCTGGGCACAAAATCAGTTTCTGGGAACACTCTGAGTCATATTATCCTTTGCTTCCTCTGTGAGTGGAGGGGAAGAAAAGCACTTAGGGCTGGTCTACACTGTGGGGGGATTTTGGCGGCAATTGAAGTGAGATATGCAAAGTACTTAAAATACCTTGCGTATCTCCCTTTGACTGCCTAACGCCTACTCACCACAGGGTTCCCACAGCGCTGTGGCAGTTCTCATCAAATCAGCACTGCACTACTTGTTGGGTGGGTCTTAACAAAATTGACCTTCAACTAACCCTGGGTTTGATTGAGCGCGTCTTTACAGGCGCTCAATCAAACCTGCACAATCAATGCTATGCTGTCAGAGGTGCTGCCAACAGTGTAACCTAGTCCTTAGACTGTGAGGGCGTGTGTACACTTACAAATTAAGTGGATTTAAAATACTCCACGTCTACACTGGGCTTTCCTTAAGTCAACTTAAGCTGCTCCTTAAGCCGAATTAAGGAAAAGTTAGTCAAATTAATAACACCTCATTTTAATTCAAACTAGTACTTAAATTGACTTCATTTGGTCGATTTAAGCCAGTGGAGATGGGGATTAGCGCCTTGGTGGATCTTATTAAGTTGACTTAAAATGTTAAGTCAACTTAGGGTCGAAAAGGGGCCACGTCTACACTTGAAAAGTTAAGTCAACTTCTGTTAAGTCGACTTAACTTTTCAAGTGTAGACATAGCCTGACAGGAACGACACAGAATGGAAAAGTGATGTCTGTGATGTCATTCCCCTCCATGGGGTCTAAGAATGAGGGAGAGCTGAGTTGTGGGATGGGGGCCAAACTGAAGGCTGCTCACAGAGATAGTGATATTCCCTTAAATCTGCTACTCTTTAGTGGGAAGAACTAAGTCAGTTGCCATTAACCCATCTTCTCCTACCCACCACACACACACGCGGACCCTATTCCCATCCTGACCCAGGCTCCCAGGGGATTGCATGGTGCAGAATGAGGGCCAGTGTGTAACACCAGGACCCTCCACAGATTTTCCTTGGTCACTGTGAATCTTTGGCAAGCTGCACAGATGTAGACGGATCAGCACATTTGAAGCAATTAACTTACAGCATATTTTGTGGAGGAGGGAAATTCATGCATGCAAGAAGAGACTTCTGTCTTCCAGGAATGAGGATAATCCAATATGGCCCCTTCAACTTCAAGTGGCTATGGACTAGCTGTCCTAAATTGATGCGTGGTGTTGCTGTGCATTCTCAAACAGTGGCCATGCTATATCCCAGAACCAGCTTCATTTAATTGCTAAGTGAAGAGGTTCCTAGATATGTAATGATTGTGAAGTGTTTTGGGCTCCCTCAAGATGTAACTATTCAGAGTAATATATACTGATAATGATCACTGACATTCTAACGTTTCCCTATCTTCTTTCCCCAACACCTTCCTGGAAAAATGAGAAGCTGCTCTATTACTTTTAAACTGTACTGAGTAATTTAGAAACTTGGTGTACTATACATTTTATGTAGTGTTTAAATGCTCATAGTTCAAAGCTTTTCA
>ML685770.1:14150833-14199897 GCA_007922175.1 Pelusios castaneus
TATACATTTTATGTAGTGTTTAAATGCTCATAGTTCAAAGCTTTTCACATTATCTGACTGGATTTACTGAATATTAATGCATTCTGCATGTCAGGGCATTGCGTTTGTCAGGGAAGGAGATTGCAGTAAAAAGGAAACTTTGGGACATTTCAATTGCAATCTGTGTTCCCACAGGCTTTCAAAGAAGAAAAATAAAACCATTATTCTTACTAAGCACCTCCTCTTGCCAAGGAGCTGAGGGCACTGTGCACTGTATCTAAAATCATTCTTTAGATTCTGAGTTGCCACTGAAAACATACAAACAAAATACAGGTAGAATTAATTTCTTTGTCTGAATATCATTATCACTCACATCACATTGTAAAGTATGTGACGTTCTCATGAATTTGATGTAGTATACATCAAACATGGAAAGGGCAAAAAAGATAATACATTCTCCATTCTGGTTTATAGATCCTCTTCCTCTTTATCATCAGAGACCATCAATTGAAGAATCACTCCTCTCTCCGCAGAATCAATATGCAGTGGGAACGTGCTTAAAATGTTTATTTTTCTTTAGACAAATAAATGGGATTTTAAAATTATGTTTCAAATTAATCACTCCAGGCAAGTAAAACAGTGTATTAGAAACCGGAGAGTATGTTGCAATGTCTAGTCTTATATTTCTTAACACTCTCCATAAAAATAGGTTTTAGAAGCTCATCAAGTCTTGGCTTTCAAATGTGTCCTTAATATCTCAGTTCAAGTTCATTAAAGTTGCAGTTCATGAGAGCATTCAAATTCAAAACACAAAGCCGCTTAAACCCTCTCTTACATGTACGCTGACAGAACTGGAAACATACTTCAAGAAGATAAACAATATCCTTGTTCATACACAATCTGTAATACTGTTGTCATTTATGTCAGCATTTCATATATAAAGCCCTTTTAAAAAGTAATTTAAAAACCTCAGTTATTACATTCAAACTGGGCTGATCTGCGTTATAAGATTTCATAGGAACATTTTATTCTTTGCTAAATTTGAAGGGAAAAGGACAAGTGAAAGCTGTCCCAAAAATGTTGGGCCAACATTTTTTTTTAAAGCAACTGCACACATAGTCACAAATTCTTTGCATGTGCAAAAACCATGTCTGTGTGCACAGCTGCAGCCATTATACATAAAATGAGCAGAAAGGAGTCTAAATGATCATTTTTACATGCAGGTGTTTCAGTTACATCTGTAATTGTGGTCCAAAGGAGTAGCCATGTTAGTCTATTGCAGAAAAACAACAGAGTCCTGTGGCACTTTTAAAGACTTATTATTTTATTTATTTTATTTATTGCATGAGTGTTCGTGGGAGAAAATCCTACTTTGTCAGACGGTTTGAAGATGGGAAACTTACAGAATGGGAGGAAATTAAATGCAGGGGAGTGTATGACATAGGATCAGGTCAGGCTGTAACAGCAAATCAAAATAGGTGTTAGGATGCAAACACTGGGGAACATAGAGGAAGGTGAGGTCAAATCACCTGCTGTAATGAGAGAAAAATCCGTAGTCCCTGCACACACGCTGTGAGCATATATTTCTGAAAATATGTCCC
The DNA here is from genome assembly GCA_007922175.1 of Pelusios castaneus. Lineage (NCBI taxonomy): Eukaryota > Metazoa > Chordata > Testudines > Pelomedusidae > Pelusios > Pelusios castaneus. The sequence continues at coordinate 14,152,414 of ML685770.1, forward strand.
TCAGATAAGAACGGTAAGTTCTTTGAACCATTTTAATAAGCCTTTTGTTTTTCATTGAAGGCTAACAAAATTTCAAATGTGTACAATTATAAACTGCCCATAAGACCCCTGCTCATTGCATTAAGAGTTGCAAGCAATAACTAAGGGCAATGTATGGCACTGTAATAGTTCTTTATCAAAAATTCCTGGACATGGTTTATTCAAGGAGAAAACAATCCTTGGGGAAAAAACAAACATTTACATAATGAGACCTTCTTTATCAAATTTTAGCCAACCCCTTCCCCGCCCTGAAAACAGACATAACAACAGCAGACAACTATGATGACAGCGAACAGCTTTTGTAATAATAATGCAAATAAGTAAGACACTTGAAAAGATTAAAAACATGTGCTTGCAATTTATCTATCTAAAACTTTTGGATTAGAACCTAAACTATAGTTAAGCATTTCAGGTAGCTTCCCAGGCCTGGCTGTAATTCTCCTATCTACATGACACCTTTGAGAATAAGTGCAAAGGGAATTTGTTGACAGAATGATTAGATATACCAACAGACAGTCCTCTCCACGTCTAATCTAAGCGTTACTACACTGAACACATAAGGCTGGCAAAGCCTTTGGAAAAATAATATTTAAATAAGCCATTTAAAGAGTTAATCCCCACACCGTACTACAACATTACCAAGTGGGATTATCTTTATCAGGGAAATTATCACAGATCGTTGAATATTTTCATCAGCCAATGACTCTGCAGATAAATGTTCCAACTTAACTTCCTAAAATTCCCTCAATTTCCTATCATTTTCATACTACCCTCAATCCAGTCTTCAACAGGTTATTCTCCAGCCTTCTCCCAATTCAAGAGACATTCCACAACAGGATAAAGTGGGAATGGTTGCTGTGAGCATAGAACCATAGGATAATATTTTTGTCAACAGAGCACTCCACTATAGAATAAGTCTGGCATGAGAGTAACCACAGAGCTCAATCTATAAAATGAGATCGGGTTGAATTAAATGGCTTTTTATTAGAGGGGGAGAGGAGAAACAGTTGTAGAGTATTTTAAATTAAATTAAAAAGCTATCCTGTTGGACTGCTTATTTCCTTCTTTCCATCCCTGCAGCCTGCCTCCTCTCCTCTGTTCACTAAAAAAGGCAGTTTAAATGGCTTGTAAATGATAATTTAAAAGAGGAATTGGGAGGACATCAGAGGATGCTGCAACTGAGGTGGATGCAGGCTCTGAAGCGGCCCACAGCGATCATCCCCTAAACCCCGCCATCCAACCTTAAGAAATATTGTGCTTGACGACTAAACCCCTCAAGATGCCCTCTAGCTTCACAACTTATTCACTGAACCCCAAAGCCATGGGGGAAAAAACAGAGGAGATAGGCCTCCCCGACTTCTATAGTAACATGATGCCCAAGCCTGATGGAACACCACTGATGTCTGTATAACAAGAGGTAGCCTACAATACGTTTGAAATTAAATCTACGGTTTCCAACCTACAGACCACCATGACTGAGATTCAGTGTGCACTACAAACTCAGTCTAGATGGATGGTTGAAGTAGAAAATGATTTCTGAAGTGGAAGATGACTTCCAAGAGAACAAATTTCCGGGTATGAAGAACCTTAATGATATCAGAAGTATTAAAACTAAGCTAATACATCTAGAAAGTAACTCAAGACTAGGGTAGCATCAAGATTGCAGGTTCCCCTGTGGGAAGAAGAGAAAGATAAACCTTCCGAATTTGTCCTTAAACTACTAAGAGTATGGTTATACTGCCAGCTACATGGCGATCATTTCAGCGGGACCGATTGAGCAGGTAGTGGAGACTTGATCAGTCAATCCCAGAGGGGTGCTCTGGACAATGACAGCAATCCTTCTGCCCAAAAGGAGTAAGATTGCATCAACGAGAGGATGTTTTCCATTGACACATTGCTGTGAAGATGCTGTGCTATGTGAACATAAGTACATCGAAGGGAGGTACGCAAGCTATATTATATAGCTGGAAATCTCCTGTCAACTGCTGGTGCTAGGGTAGACCAGGCCTAAATAAGTTGTTGGATCTGCCTATAGATATTTGTTTTGATATAGAACAGACACATGGACCCCTTGCCAGAACATTGATTGAAAAGTTCCTGAAGTTTACTACTAAGAAGATTATATTGGCGAAATATAGAGAAAAGAAGGGGCTGCTAGGTGAGAGCCAGCAACTAAAATATTGCTCTTTTAAGATTATGCCTGTGACGTGATTGCAATGAGGGCAGTTTTTAACCAAGTGAAACAACTGGCCAAGGAGATGGCTTTGAAGTATTTTATGAAATTGCTGGCAACGTGCTCCATGGTAAGAATGGTGAGAAGATGGCATCATTCAGTTCCCATCCACAGGAAAAAAATACATAAAAACCATGCAAACTCCCCCCTCACAAGAGGAGACATCTATGTGTTGATTAGACCATATGGAATTTCCATACTACTCTCTGAGATCTAGCCTGGTTACTCTAAACAAGTTGACTGGCGCTAATTAAAATTGTTGATATGTTTATTCCTCCCCCCATCCCCATTTTTTTATTGGAACTGAAGAGTTAGAGGGTTATCAATTTACTTCTATTGCCTGACAGGGACAGGAGCATCAATGTAAAAATCTATCATTTGATTAGTAATTATCTATAAAAGAGTTTTATTAGATGCTGGTTCCTTTTGGACTAAGTATCAAGGTTCTATCGGTAATCAATAATTACTATAGTTGTGTTGTTTGGGACCCCAGAGACTGAAGATATTCAAGATTCATCTGATTTAGCTGCCCACTGGGAGTGTATTTTCTGGATTTTAGAAGCAGGTTTTCATTTTGATTGTATGTTACTAGTGTATATTTCTCTCTCTACGCTTCTTCTGTTTCCTTCTACTTATTTAATTACTCTTTCTGTCCCCCTCCTGTTACCCTCCCATGTTGGGAATTTCCACTCATATAGAATATGCAGTGGGAAGTGACACTGCACTCCAGGATTATATAACTTTAGTTACTTAAATATTCAAGAAGTGTATGTGGCTCAGTGAAATTTACATTTTCTCTTTTATCCAGTATATTATAAACTTGATTTCTCTGATAATTAAATATGTCTCCTGGAATATAAAGGGTTTTAATAATCCTCTTAAAATAAAAAATATATACTTTTTATTTTTTATTTTTTTAAGAGTATGTTGATATTGTCATGTTCCAGGAGAGGCATCTGGCAGAACTTAAACATGGTATATTGAATAGTCCTTAGTTTCTAGTTGCAAAGGGAATTGCTATACTAATATATAAAAAAATGTATATTAATACTTTGAGAACAAGATCTGACAGTGAGGGCAGAATTACCGTCCTCAAGGGGATACTGGCAATTCTGTAATCACCTTCGCATATCTCTACAGGCTAAAGTAGGATGATCCCAGAATTTTTTCACAGTTTTTATGAGTATGAATGTATTGGCCCATCATCCTGTTACTGTAGTGGAAACTTTAACAAAACTCTAGATCCTGTTCTTGGTATCTCCAATTTGGAGATAAAAAAACATTAACATTCATCAGGTTCTTCATATGTACATGGCTAATTTAGGCTCACAAGGTGCATATAGATTAGGTAATCCTACACTCAGAGACTGTATATATAGGGGGTTATGGAGAATGTGGGGGGGAAGTGGGGGAGGTGGGGGGGGAGGTGTCCCTGAAGTTCAATCAACATATTCACCTAAGGACTATTGAGTGTTTCACAACTTGATCAATTCTGTCACAGATTGTGGCATTGATACTATTGTTATATCTGGCCATGCTCCTATACAGGTCTTTTAGCCCCCCAAGCAGCTGCCACATTTTGCAAAATCTTTGTCACCTTCATCAGAGGCTGTATTAACTCTTATGCCACCTTTAAAAAGAAATGGAGAGAAAATATAATTGAAACCCTTACAAAGGAATTTAAGGCATTGGGTGTAGACTCTGATTTCCCCACCCCAATTCCCAGAGACACTCAGGACCCTCATCAATCTAAGATATGAAACCAATAAACTTCTATCCCTAAAGACCAAGTTTGCATTCTTTTGTTTGAAGCAAAGCTGTGGGAAACCTGGCTAGATAGCAAGCTGTTGGCATATAGCAAATGGCTCTGCAATAGGATTGCTGCTATTCACTATAATAGCAACATATGAGATACAATATTTAACAATTTCAGCAGCTTTATTCAAAACTATATTTAATGGAAGAGAGAATCAGATAAATGAAAAATAAATGTTTTTTAAGTTGATTGACTGCCACAGAACTCTGTTCTCAGAAGGAGCTTTTAGATGCCCCCTCTGGAAACGGTAGAACTGACTCAGGCTATAAAAGAAACAAATACTGGACAGATTCTTGATGCAGACAGGTTCCCAAATCAATTTTGCAAAAAGTTCTTAAGTTTTAACACCCAGCTCATTAAGTATGTTCAATAAGGTCAAGAATGACCTCAATTCTCTAATCTACTCAAAGAGAGCTATAACTATAGTTATTCCTAAACCTGAGAAAAGATCTTGAACTATCTAATAATTACAAGTCAACTTCTTTAATCAATTGTGACTCTATGATTTCAGCTAAAACTCTTGCTATGTGATTGGACAAAGTTCTTCCACGTGTTATACACATAAATCAAGCAGTCGTTTTTGCAATAGACATGGGTCAGATATTTTGCATCAACAGATGGATATTATTGCTACTTCAAGAGATTCTAAAGAATCCTTGGGTATCATTGTGTTAGCTGCCAAAAAAAACTTTGACTGCATATATTGGGAACGTCTTTTTCATGTATTAATAAAATTTGGATTTCTTAAATTTATTACGTGGATTAAGCTTTTATACTATAACCCAACGCTAAGCTTTTATATTCTAACTTCCAGGGTACTTACAATGGTATTATTTCTGTTCCATTTCCATTACAGAAAGCTATAATGCAGGACTGTCCCCTTTCTCCTCTTCTGTTTGATTTAGTTCGAGAACATTTAGCCATTGCTATCCAAGCAAATCAGCGTATCTGTTGTGTTAGTGGGAGTAAAACAGAGCACAAAATTATGCTCTGTGCAGTTAATGTTTTTGGATTTATACTAAGTCCAAGGTTACCGGTCCTAACCTTCTAAACTTTAATAAATTTGGATTCCTTCCACTATATAAAAATAATTGGGGTAAATCAGAAATCTTCGACTTTACAAATATGGCAACAGAGGCCTTTTCTGAAATAGAGGCTTTTAAAAGCAATCTTTTTTCTATAAAATATTGACAGATACTGATTTCCAAAAATATTCAAGACATCCCCAAGATAAATATAGAACCAATTATTGTACAAGTGACTAACAATTCGGAGAGGTGAAGTTTTTTTTAACCCTCAGTTTGTGAAGAAAAATTAATATATTGACACAATACATGTCCTGAGGGGGTCTCCCAAGTTCTATTCCTCAAACTTATTTTTAAGAAATTCAGTAATATTTTCAGAATCTTTCTTTGGGAAAAAGGTAAGAAACCAAAACTGATGCTGAAGAAATTATAGCTTCTCCTAACACTGTGAGGATTATATGTTCCCAATTTGGAAAATCACTATACTTTTTGTTGTTGCTGCTGCTGTTGTTACGAAAGGCATCTTTTTTATATTCCAAAGGGGTAGCCGTGTTAGTCTATTGTAGAAAGACAAAAGAGTCTTGTGGCACTTTTAAAGACTAACAGATTTATTAATCGCATGAGCTTTCAAAGCTAATGCGATTAATAAATCTGTTAGTCTTTAAAAGTGCCACAAGACTCTTTTATCTTTTTTATTGTTAGCTATGACTCTACAGACACTATTTTGTTCTGTGATTGCACAGGAATTAGTATAGCCTCTCTCTCTCTTTCAGGCACTGTAGGGTCAAATATTATAGATTTGAGAGCTCCTGATCCCCTACAATAATGTCTGTGAGGCAAGCTTGGTGAAACTTGACTAAAAAGTTCTATTTCCCTCAATTATTTCATGTAGATTAGGTCCTATGGCCAATACTATCCTTAAAATCTGTGGCAAAGCCTTGATGTGGAGGGATTGGACGGACAGAGGAATTATGTCTGTGTCACTGCTAATTGGCAAAGACAGTTAAATCATTTGTAGATCTTCAGCAACAATTTAGCTTGTCCTGCTCTGGAGCATGGAAATATCTTCAGTCAAAATATTTACTCCACAGTCACTAGTACTTTTATTATTTTGGAGGAAGCTTCTTTGATTTTCTTGGCAAGCAGTACACATTTCTGGCCCAGCAAACGCTGCCAAAGATTGATGATTTGAGAGTTGTTTGGAATAGAGATTTGGTTACACAGCTATCTCTGACCCAATGGAATACAATTGTATCAATTGTTAAAAATGCAGCTATGGGGGTGTGCTCAACAAAAAAACCCAACAACACTTTTTTGAATATTGTAGAAATACAGAGAAAAGAAGGCACTGTTAGGGGAGAGCCAGCAATTAAAATACTGCTCTTTCAAGATTATGCCTGTGACTTGATTGCAGTGAGGGCAGCTTTTAATCAAGTGAAACAATTGGCCAGTAAGAGGCTTCATGGTAAGACCGGTGAAAAGAAAGCATCGTTCAGTTTTCCTTAGCAGGCAGAAAAATCTCAAAAATATGCAACAGGCTAATATTAAAGGCCTCATAAATGCTGACCTCTGTAGGAAATGTAACTCCCTTGGTGGTACTTTAGCTCACATGTTTTCTGAATGCTGTATCAGGAATTTCTGGTATGACATGGGTCAAAAGATTGATTTGACACTGGCTGTTAAGTTGGATCTCTCCCTCTCAAATTTTCTTCTTCTCCCTAATACCTGGAGGTTACCTGTAACAAGACTGCATGGTTCCAGTGTGCATCTTTGGTTGCTAAAAATTAATCTTTCAAAAATGAAAAAGTCAAGCCCCACCAAATATGGATGCCTGGCTCAGTGATATGACAGATCTAGTAGCTAATGAAAGATCCATCATTAACATACACCCTGAAGATGTCCCTTTCCTTCCCCTCACTTTATGCTAATCCTATTTACTTTTGCATTTAAATTAATCTGGTATTTTGGTATATTTGCTGTATTTGGAAAAAATAATAAAAATTGTAAATAAAAAAGAGTAACTGGAAAATTTAAAAAGTGGAGAGCATGAAAGATTATGGGTGAAATTCAATCACCCACCCTCAGCCAGAACACAAGGCAGTGTTAAAAGGGCTTTGGATTCTGATTATATAGTAATTTGCTATCTAAACTGGTACCTGGCTTCAGAACAACAACTCTCCTTGGAAATAGCATCTTCTCGAGGTAATAGCCATTAATTCATGTTTGGTTACTTTTTCTGAAGATGGAATTAAACCTTCTGTTGCAGGTGGACTTCTGCAACCCACTTAAAACAAATGTTAACTGTAAAATCAGTATCTACATACAACGCTAACTACTTCCTCAGAGGTGAATTTTCATGTAAAACAAAATGAGCAGGCTGATTAGTCAGTGAGGCAGACCAGTGCGTCGGCATGTTACATAGATTGATTGATCCCGTAACTTTTAGTCTCTGCAAGTTGGTATCAGAAAATAAACCAAAGAAAACATTGTACTTCCACTTGCTATATGGCTGGCACAAGCAAATCCGAACCAAGTGCTTTAACTTTAAAGGTTTACCTAACAGCCTCTAGTTCTCACTGGAGGCTTTTATCAAAGTCTCCACTTATTAGTCTTCAGGACATAACAAATACAATAGGTGATTAGAGTACACCAAACCTTAATAGTTACCCCCCAGTAGTCTGAGGCAGTCTTTGGGAGAATCAGACACAGATTTCCAGATTTCCACTTCAAACGGCTGTATTCAGTGCCCTCCATGTAGTCAAATTCCAAAGGGATAGCCGTGTTAGTCTATTGTAGAAAAGTCTATTGATCTTCAAAGCGTCTGATGAAGTGGGATTTTCTCCCACGAAAGCTCATGCGATAAATCTGTTAGTCTTTAAAAGTGCCACAGGACTCTGTTGTCTTTCTACAATAGACTAACATGGCTACCCCTTTGGAATTAGATTTCCAGATGGTCTACCCTTCCTGGAGATCATTACAAATGTGTCCACAAAGCAACCACCCGATGCAGACTTGTTACTTCCTTCTGCCCCAAAAGTTAGGGATATGTCATTCAAAAGAATGTTAAATAGCTAACCAAGCGAAGTAATCAATGCGCAGAAGCAGGAGTTACAGAGACATGTCACCATTAAAATAAAAACATTGTTCAGTAAGCACTCTTAAGCTATTGGCCTGATAACTAAATTTCCTCATAACAACAATTCTAAATTATATCCAGACTTTCTGTTTTTCACAGACATCTGCCCAAGCATATTCAGAGAGAACATATAGAACCAGGCTCTTTTCATCTATTCAGTGCCGATTCCCCACCTCCTAATCATACTAGGTTCTTGCAAAGGCCTGGGAATGGCTAAAAGCAGCAAGCCAAATAATTAATAATCCACCCCAGTAACTGGACACCTGACTGGTTGCTAAAATGCCCCTGTACAATTTGAGCACAGACATCAGGCCAGTCAGAAAAATATACTGAGAGTATTTTTCCTTTCAGAGGAAAGTCTTTACAAGAACAATGTATTTGACTTATTAACACACCACTTTATGTATGAAGTTTTGACAGGATTTCATTTTGTGGAGAGCCACATTTTTATGCTAGCTAAAATCTACGAGGGCTATAAATCCTCAGACTGCAGGGCATGCTATAAGCATCTGCACCGGTTTCCCCCATGGAACGATATTGAACAGTCAAGACTATTATAGCAAAGGGGTTATGTCACTATCTTCTGAAGCATCCAGTACCCAACACTGAGCCAAATACTGATCTCAGTTAAAACTGTGGTGCAGGGGCATCACTGCCCCGAATAGAGGTTAGGAGCCTGATCTGTGCTCCCTCTCCACCTCCCACCCCCCGAGGAGCCCCCTCCCAGGAGTCCCATCCAATCTGAATAGAGCTCCTGCTGCCACAGGCCTACAGCCCAGCCCCGGATCGCCAGCTGCAGTTGGGGCTGGATTGGGCTGCCACTGGTGGACGAGCTCTGGGTCCCCAGCCACAGTTGGAGCCAGATCAGCCCACTGATGGTACTCAGGGGTACTGAACACTGGCACCTTTCTTTTCACAGCAATGCGGCCACAGCTCCTGCCATGCTGCCGTCGGCCCCAGGCCAAGTACCGGCACCTTTAAAAAAAAAAAAAAAGAAAGAAAAGCACAGGCCCTGCCCCTCTGTAGAATCCCATTGACTGGAATGAATTGCCTGGGGAGCGAGGGGAGGCGGAGTGCTGTGCAGTGCAGGGTTTCACTCATATACGTAGAGTAACTCTCAAGATGACTCTCTTAGTTTGTTCTGGCATGGCAGTTGCTACAGTCAAAGGTTTAAGCTACTTGTTTGCCTCACAAACCAAAATGATTTACTATGCCTCCTCCCAAATCCTAGACTGACATAAACACGTTTCCTTTAATACAATGGTCACTGCACAGCTTTAAAGGTGAAAATGAGATACTGATGAGACATCTCCATTTCTAGTGTCAAGAGATCATATATCTGCAGCACACAGAAGATTCAGTGGGTGGTGAGAGATATGAGTACAGCGTGACAGATGATGGTTGTCAGAAAGCTTAAGCAGCACACAAGGCATGTAAGAAGGCAGTCTAATCTTTCTGTAAGCAGTAGCCCGTATCAGAAGAATATGAAATCCAACACAGCAGAGATTTGGAATTCAGGTAATGCTAGAGATAACTACACTGATTCAAAGATCAAGAATCCCTTCCTTTGTGTTGGTGTAAAAGCCTCCCAACAGAATTTAAGCTTACTTTCTTAGAAACAACAAACTTGGTAATCAACCTGCACTAATCTTATTGCTGAGATTTTGCCATGGCATGTGTATTAAATACCTGTTTACTCAGACAAATCTTCAGGTCTTTCCATACTCAACTTCAGATCCTTTCATAAGTAATGTCACTGAAGTTCTCCCCTGCAAATGAGCTGCGTACACAACTAATGTTAGATGAAATCAATCAGTAGCACACTGCAAAGTGGCAATATCCCTAATGACATATACCTAGGTGAACTAAAAACACTGCACACTCTGGGGAACTTCCATGGTCATAAAATACAATGGCAGCACCCCACAGAACTAGGTATTCTAGACTAAAGTCTAGATAACATACATCCACCACTTTCCTTCTATTCACAAGGTTTGCTACCCTACTTTAATCTCCCTGCTCACTCCATTGATGACTTGTTAATAGCAGTGCTCAAACAAATGAATAATAAATCACAGTTTAAGAGAGAAACTGCAGCATTGGAATTTATATGTAAATTCAACTCCACTGCCTCAGGATTAAACAGGGATGACGGATTTTTTTTCTCATTACCTTCCTCTATATGCTGTTCCCCAGTGTTTGAATCCCAACACCTAGTTTGATTTTCTGTTACAGCCTAACCTGATCCTGTGTCATACATTTCCCCACATTTAACTTTCTCTCATTTTGTAAGTTCCCCATCTTCAAAGCGCCTGACGCAGTGGGATTTTCTCCCATGAAAGCTCATGCGATAAATACATTTGTCAGTCTTTAAAAGTGCCATAGGACTCCTTGTTTGTTTTGCTGACCAAGACTAACACGGCTCCCCCTTTGGAACTTACCCTGTCATAGAAAGCGATCAGGTTGGTTTTACAGGATTTGTTCTTGACAAATCCATGCTGACTATCCCTTAACACCTTATTCTCTACTAGATGTTTGCAAACTGATTCCTTAATTATTTGCTCCATTATTTCCCCTGGTATAGAAGTTAAGCTGATTGGTCTGTAATTCCCTGGATTGTCTTTATTTCCCTTTTTATAGATGGGCACTATATTTGCCCTTTTCCATCCTCTGAGATCTCTCCCATCTTCCATGATTTTTCAAAGATAATAGATATCTCCTGAGTCAGCTCCTTGAGTACTTTAGGGTGCATATCATCAGGTCCCGGTGACTTGAAGACATCTAACTTGCCTAAGTAAAGTCCTGGATGTCTCGGAAAGTCATGGAATCTATGACCTCTGTGACAATCTTATCCCTACTAATAGCCTTTGATGGACCTATCCTCCATGAATTTATCTAATTCTTCTTTTGAATCCAACTACATACTTTTGAATCCAGTTACATACTTTTGGCCTACACAACATCCCTTGACAATGAGTTCCACAGGTTGACTGTGCATTGTATGAAGAACTTACTCATATTATTTTTAGTAAGCAGCAGATTTAATTTCATTGAGGACCCCCATTTCTTGAGTTATGTAAGGGGGTAAATAATATGCATTTCTGGCTGCCCCTACTAAAAATATAATAGAATAGGAAAATCAAGTTTAAAAGATAATGGTTCCCAATACTGTTTGACTACTGTTGCACATTGAGTAGGTATTTTCAGACTATAAGCCATGACTGCAACATCTCATTCTTGAGTGATAACAGTTAATTTAGACCCCGACACTGAGTACACATAGTTGGGGTTATGTTTCTCCATGTGCATTACTTTGCATTTATCAGCACTGAGTTTTATCTGCCTTTTTGTTGTCCAGTCATTCAGTTTTGTGAGATCACTTAGTTAATGCTTTGCAGCCCATTTTGGATTTAACTGTCTACAATAATTTAATATCTGCAAATTTGCTCACCACCCCATTTATTCTCTTTTCCAGTTCACTGATGAGTATGTTTAATAGCACAGGCCCCAATACAGATCCTTGGGGGAACCTCCTATTTACTACTTTCCATGGTAAAAACTGCTAATTTAGTCCTACCCTTTGTTTCTTATCTTTTTTACTCCGTTACAGATCCATGAGAGGACCTTCCCTATTATCCTATGTCTGCTTAGTGTGCTTAAGAGCCTTGGGTGTGACACCTTGTCAAATGCTTTCTGAAAGTCAAAGTACACTATATCAACTAGAAAACCCTTGTACATGTGATTGTAGATGTCCACAAAGAAGATCAACCACGATTTGAAACAGCATATTTTCATCCCTTCCTAACAATCTCTTAGTGCACATCAGCAGCATCTACATGGCAGTTAGTGCATGGCAGACTTCAGCAGGATAGTTTCACACACACTAGCATGCTAAAAATTAAATGGTCATGCAGACAAGTCATTAGTCTATGGCATTGATCTTGCAGTGTCTAAATCAATAGGAGTTTTGTTATGGACTTCAAAGGACATAGGATCTGGTTCCAAAAGATAAGACATAGTAGAATGTGACCCAAACAATAGGGCACAAAGAAAGAGAAAGGGAGGAACAGATAACAAAACAAATGGGGTGTTCTACCATGGACATGCTATGCTCACCCTTCTTCTCTCTAATATCTGCCGACCCACTTAGACAACTATAACACCACTGCATATTTGATAAATATTTGTATCATTGTTCTGAAATTCATTGCTATAGCAATGAAATAGAATATTGCACTCACTTCACATCAACATTGAAATATTTATCCAAGAGACTAATTAATTACAATAAAAATACAAAGACCACTTATGACAGGCTGGATTTCAACCAGTGATCTATTTCACCAGCATCTGAATTGTTACTATTTGATGTTTTAGTTCCATCGTCAACTCTTAGAAGAATTGCATCTTATCTGTAAATTTTCGGCCTCTCAACAAACTTAGTATTATGAATAACATTGTAACATTTAAATATGTTCAAATGATGAAAATAATCTGGCAATCTCTATCTAGTGGTCTCAAACAGAGAGAATGAAGACTGATGGACATGAAGTTCAAACTTCCCTATAGATATCACTTCTAGAACAACGAAGAGACAATTTTGGTGGACATTATTAAGGAGGTTGCACTCCTTCCCCCCCCCCATGTCTGTTCTGTGGATTAAAAAGAGCATTTCATTTTCTAGTGCGATCATTCTGTTAACTTCCACAAATATTAAGCTCCTTTCATTTTTCTACTTTATAAAGCTATTTCACATACCAACGTGTTTAGAAGAAGAGAGTGTTGGATGTTGTAGCAAGTGAATAATATGCTTAGAGCTGTGTGAAAGGGATGAGATACCCATAAGCTAGTCCTTTTTCACATTCAAGCTATTTGACATGACATATTGCATATTTTTGCAATAATTGATTTGTATATTTTCAATTTTCAGATACAAGTTACAAATTTTTATATTTTTGCTAGAAAATAAGGCTATGTAGAGTGAAAGAGAAATCCCAAAGACTTCATGTAACTGAGAGACCTCAGCCCTCTGCACTCCCTGGCTTTATGGATTTGTAGTTGTTCATGCCTCAGTTTCCATTAGTTCGTTCAGGGATGGAACCAATATTCTCAGTCTTTATCTATAACTTGATTCATCTGACTGAGTTACTTGTGCATCCCTGCTTTTAGGACTGAAAGTAGTCTGAGAGCCACCCAAATTTCTACAGGCCCCTTTAACGAACCTTCACTCAGTAGTCTCAGGAGTTTGGGCTTTTGCCTCGGGGCCTTTCCTAACCTTGTCTGGTCCTGCCCCTTTACAGGTTTCTTTCCTTCTTTCTTCAGGAGAGCTAGAATAAAGTTAGCTAAAAGAGGGACACAAAGGGAAAGTGCAATATTCCTGTTATTGTTTTTACTCCTTGCTGGGTTCGGTCATCTCCACCAATATCTGTGCAGAAGATGTTGGACGTCCCAGCTCAACTGAGTGGGGCAGTCAGGGACTTATTTATTTAAGTCTTCTATTGCTGCTCTAGCCTACTTCCAATTTCCAGGTCTTGAAGGTACTGCCTATCTTATAATCTTCTCTGATACTTTCTGGAACAGCACTAGTTTCTCTGGGCAGCTTCCTCTGGTCTGACCCAATGGAGTCCCTTAACTGCTGCTCTGTCTTCCGTGGCTGCCCTGTTCTGATTGAGCAGTAGAAACATTTTATCACTGAAGTTGTCAGCTTGCTACTAGACTGCAGCAGGAGAGGGGATTTTTTTTTTAAAACTAGATACATTATTGTTATTTATGAAGCATTGAGACAGAGGTTATTTTAGACAAGGAAGTCTCTTTAGTATGTGCTATCTTATTAAGGCTCATGAAATGACATTTTAAGTATGATACTTAAAAATGTTTAATCTTTCATTAAATGTGTTATGAATATTTATAATAATCAGTTGCAGTTAGCCTGAGAGCAAGAGTCACTTTCCTCTACAGCGACGCTACTGTATCCCCAGTTGGGTCATCATATTCTTCAAAGAAATGACACGTGAACATTGTCACTCTATACTGCCAGTAGTTGTAACTAAAGCACCAGAGAAGATAAAACTTCACAGCTTTGGCAATGATGTTGTCATTAGAGGAAAATACAGGATGTACCAATTTCCCACCAATCATAGTGACTAACTACACATTAGAAGATTCCTTGAAATGTCACTGTTTCATGACACAACTGTAGAGTCCAGAAATACTTTATTGTAAATCTTTTTTAGCATTTGTTCTAGCCCTTAATACAGTGCAATGTTATATCTCTTCAGCCAGGAATTATTCTGTTTTGTATATAAACCCACAATGCTTTTAGGAGAAGTGTTAGAAGGAGAAAAGGATCCTTTCTGCTTTAAGACCCTTCTCTTTAACAGGTAATAGTCAAGATGCAGGAGTGTACTAATTAATAATCACCTTTAGAATGTCATTAAAATCCAAATCCATGTTGGATCTGCTCATAAACACAAAAGCTGTTTATTAAGAATTTGCTCCAGTGGCATGAACACTCCATTTTGAACAACAAAGTAGACACAAAACAAGTTTAAAAAAATCCTCTGTTGATTCATGGAGGATGGACAAGCCTGTGGAAGCACCATCTTGAATCTTCTACTGATTTTACTTTCAGTGTGTGGCACGTTCTAAAGGAAATATATGCTAGTCCAATAAAACTCATAAGGAATTTGCCACTGACTGTGAAGGAAGCAGGATTTTGCCCACTCAGTAATTGCTCAAGGAAGTAGTCTACATGCAAAATCAATAATTTAACATCAATAATGATTTCAATATCACTAGAGAGAGGAAGATTTAGTTTATCAGAGCAGGTGTTCTGAAATTCTTCTTACAGCAAGGTAACTGTACAAGATATCTTCAAGAAAACAATTTTTGTGAAAAGAGACATTCCATATTAATATATGGCTGAAAACCTCTGTTCTGTCTCTGCTTTCCACAAAACACTAAAAATATGAGGATACCACAGACACAGCTGAACTCCAAACAACATGTTCACTAAGTACATATATCCATATAGGTACATGCTCTATGCCACATATGTACACTACTGCTCTATTAGTGTTTTGTTGGCTCTGCAGAAGAAGACAAGAAGATCCACTATACAGGTACCAAACTATTTAAAGGGACATTAAGCAATTCTTCTATACTACAGATTTTCACAAGATTATCTACAAACAGTAAGAGATATTTGACTGTAATACCTTTGTTTTGCCTACTCTACAATATACTCTATTAAAAAAATAAGTTCAGTTAACAGTTTACTCTGTTATTTCCTCATGCATTTTGCACTTTTAAGACCTGGCTGAGTAGAGAAGTGGAAGGCCCAGAAATGTGTAAATTCCTCTCACCATCTCCCTTTTATGAATACCACTTTGGGAAGAGGAAGAGAACAATAAACCTAGTAAACAGCCATGCCAATCTTTTGTTTGTTCCCACAGCTCTGAAGCCAGCAAGTCTATGAAGCAGGAGGGACTAGTAAAGCATTTGATTATTAACATACTACATTGCACTACAGACACATACTTGGCTTCTTTTCCCTGCAGAGGAAATACACACGAACCATTTTTTTACCCACCAGATTCTTCACATCAGTTAATATACGAAGTGGTAAAAGTTTATTCTAGATCTCTCCGGCTGTATCTCCTCAAATCAATTCATTGCCATTGCAGAGGCCTCAGGCATCGATGCACCTTAGTGCCTCGTATTCTCTGCCCGTAGCACACAAAAGTTTAGTCTCTGAACAGCTGCAATACTTTAGTGTAATCTTGATTATTAGGCCAAAATCTGGGTTATACTGTAATTGGGAATAATTTAATGGCCTATGAGACTAGATGACATAGGGTTCCTTTCTGACTTTAAACTCTATGAGACATAATTTGAGTTGATCCTTTTCTTATTTTCCTTCACATGATTTGTTTAAGAAGAAATTATAAAGAATGAATAATGTCTAGTTACATGACTTTGCAGATATATTCCTCTTAGAGAGAAGTAAGGCATTCAGTCTTTGCATATCACTTTGAATGATTTTTTTTATCATTACCAATTTGTCTCTAATGTATTAATAGAACTATAAAACAGTTTCCATTCAATGGCTAATTTAACATGCAATCATTTCTGTAGAAGGCAATGAAGTCTAGACTAGTTCATAAGGAATCTGTCATTTGTTAAAATGCAAGGTGCCAGTTTAATGTTGTTGTTTGTTTTCTAACGTAAATAATTTTTTTCAGTATTTGAAAATGCAACTACACTAAGAACGTGAATTTCGAGTTCTTGAGAGATGTGTTTGTTGCTTTCCTCTCTAAATCTGTAGATGCCTATACAGCATGATATCAGTAAAGAGACACCAGTAACACAGGAAACCCACACTACAAAAAGCAAGAAGATATAAATTATTACCTGTCAGTGGCCTGCCTGTTCACAGGAATGGTGCGGCAGGCAAAACAGAGTGGTGGTAAGGTCTACAAATACTCAATTGCATGCAAACAAAAATACAGTCGATAGCTCTACTTTTCTTGGCAATGTCCCTTTAAGTCTCAGACCTATTAGTTATTTTCCTAAGACCTATTAGTTATTTTCTTTTAAATGTGTCATTTTATTAGGTGTTAGAATATCTTTAATGACAAACTGACTTTTCAGAACTTCAATGTTTCTATCTGTCCTTGGAGTCTTATATAGTCCTGCCACTAGCCTGAGAAGTCGTCTCCCCGCCGCCATCCCCCCCCCCCATTTCTTTAGCTCCTCTTTGATCTAAAAAGTGCATATCACAAACAACTGTTCCTTAAACCAAATGAGAGAGAATAGGGCATCCCTTTGAAACCCATCCAGGTCTCCAAATCCTTAAGACCCCTAACAATCAGAGGGATGAGTTTCTGGAACAGCCTCTAAAACAGGAATTTTGGGGACAAACAAATTAATTGGTTTTAAGACAGAGGTGGACAAAATGAGGATTGTGATCATGTGATGGGATTTTTTATGATGATAGGTTGCAGGCTGAACAGCCCGAGGGCTTCATTCTTGTTTATGTCTTATGTTCCTAAAAGCTTATGCTTCAGGGTTTCAGCCAACCTCCTACAGAGGTCAGGAAGGAGATTCCCTCCTGCCACTTCAATGTATCCTGGAGTTGGGATTTTGAGCTCCTTCCACTGAAGCATCAGGGATGGCTATGACTAGAAATGGGACATTGGACAGGAAGGGCCAGGGACTTGAAGTGACATCAAGCATTCTCTCTCTCTGGTATTTAGCTGGCTGGTTCTTCCTCAAATTCTCAGACACTAACTGATCACCATGGCTATGTCTACACTACAAAATTTAAGTCACGGTTCTCTTGTCCCTGAGGGGAGCCAGGGCTCCCAGGGAGAAGGGAACCCCATGGGGCTTCCCAGCTAGGGCTGCAGTGGCAAGGGCATGGCTGGAATCCCAGCCAGGGTGATGGGGGAATCCCTCACTGCTGGAGTGGGGGTTTCCCTCACCACTGCCTGGGCCAGGGAGCCCCACATGGCTCCCTTCTTCACAGGAGCCACAGCTCCCTTGTCCCCCAGGGGGGAGCCGGGGGTCTCAGGGAGAAGGGAGCTGTGGCTCCTTTCTTGTCAGGAGCCCTGATTCCCCCCGGGGACAAGGGAGCCACTGCTCCTCCTGGGGAGAAGGGACTCCCCCTCCCTCCCCAGGAGAAGGGAGTTATGGGGCCTGGAAAGAAATTTTCCCCAGTTTGAACCTCTGGGTCTTTCTCATTTAATCATTCATCAGCTATTGTGTGGTCTCAGGCACCGATGCATCTTGGTCTGTATTATTCTCTGCCCATGGCACATAATAGTGTTGTCTCTGTGGGTTGTAATGTTTTGGTATAATTCCAGTTGTTGGGTTTAGCAGGTGGGTGCTGAGTCATGTGGGTGACCTGTGATATACAGGAGATCAGACTAGATGATGTGGTGCTCCCTCTTGGCTTTAAACTCTATGAATTTATTATTGGACCAATTTTCATTGGTAAATGACAAGCTTTGGAGCTGCACAGAGCTCTTCTTTAGGTCTGTGTAGCTCCAAAGCTCGTCTCTTTCACCAACAGAAGTTGGCCCAATAAAGGATAGTATCCTATCTACCTTGTCTTTCTAATATCCTGGGATCAACAGAGCTACAACACTGCAAACATGAATCTATTATAACATTTTCCAGGGATCTCTCTTCAAATCCCAACCACTCAGGAAAATGAGATCATACTTTATTTATTATTATTATTAATTATTATTATTACATGAAATTGGAATGTAAATGTATATAATTTGCATGGTTATCATTGCAGATGCCTTTGACAAGCTATAAATGTACCATTTTACTCAAGAAGTTGAACAAATGTAGAAAACCAGTCCAATCGTAAAGTCAATGAGCTCATAAAATTTGTGGGTTTTTTAAAAATTATTATTAAAGAAAAAATACACAATTCTGCTGCTTTTCATACATTGGGACTTAATATTTCTTAATTTCTGTTTGTTTGGGGTTTTTTATAGAAATACTTTATACTCTTAAGATCTCAAAGTAATTTCCCAATTTCTGTTTGTTTTTTAAAGTAATACCATATACTCTTATGGTCTCAAAGTAATTTAGACCTATATAAGAGAATCATTTTGCAACAGCCATCTCTGGTCTGTGGAGAGGCAGAGACACAGCCACTCTAGACCACGGCAGCATTAATTAGTTTAGCACAGAAAGTAAATCACCATAATCTATCAGACAAACTGCAGGGGAAATTAAAAGAGAAAGAACAAAGTTACCCAAATCAGAATGTGGAGGCAGCACTCTACATTAGCAAAGCATACCATGTGATTTTTTTTAATGGACACAGATAGTCAGGATCCTGTTGTTACATCACATTGAGGACACAGCATACCTCCAACAGCACTGCTGCATTTCTAATACCATGCTGGGGCATTATGAGCCCAATCTGAAGCTCAGTGAAGTTAGTGTGAAGACTTATTAAATTGACAGGATCAGCGTGACTCACCACCTGTTGAACTGTCATCACCTTCACTATTTCCTACAGCATTTGGAACCATCTTCTGTGGTTTCCCAGTCAAAAAAGCAAAGCAAAACATGCTGATCTTGTGAGACCACAATGTGGACTTGCTGTTTTGAAAACAAAGCTCATAGTATTTACTCATTGTAGACGATTGCTTGAATAATTTCAAGCATTCTTCTATCATTGTATAGCCTATAACAAACACCTTTATAAAGTGACCGGCATCCCTGGCCCTGTCTTTCTGCTTCTCTCAAGCTTTTCCTCTCTGTCTAAAGTTTAAATAAATGTAGAGATAGATCCTCTGTCTGGCACTTTTGCAAAATAAATCACTAAAATAGACGAATGAAAAGAAACCAGAATATTACTGCAGATGTTTTAAGTTGGTATTAGGAATGCTTCTAGACTGGATGAAATTATAAAAACACCTACTGTTCAGAATTCTCTGGATTGCATTTTTTAAAAACCAGTGGTTGCAAAATGACTATGTATGTAGCAGAATCAAGAATTACGAGAAATGGAAGGAAAATACTGCAAATAATTGCTGAACGGCTCAACTATTTGAGAGAAGACAAGCCAAATGGGATGAACAATTTTTTTTTAAATTGATTGGTTTGCAAAAACAATCTGTATACCTACTGTAATTGAGAATCTATACTCTGTTTCAGGTCTTCTGTACTTCCTGGTTTATTGTATTTTTTATCTTCTTTATAGCTATGAGGAAAAATAATTTGTGCTGTCAAAATTTTTGTATCTTTAACAAAAATGTGGGAAACTAAAGAAAATCCTGAGAAATATAAGCCATGATTTCCCACAACTACTAAAACCCAAATGTTGACTCAAAAACTAAGAGAGTTCCCTATATGCTAACATTTCAGTATTCTCCCAATGTACTTCATTCAATCAATATCACTTGAAATGTGAAGGCTAAGCCACAAAAATAGGAATCAAAATAAATCTTAAAAAAAAAAAAAGAAACTTCACAGGTAAGGATAAGTAGGAGAGTTGTATGATGAGTATAGGCTATTTGAAATAAATAATTGCAATAAAAATCTAAAAGCATCTAGGGAAATTTCCCAAACATCAACCTACCCAAAATGAGACACAATTATCAAGGCATATATTCACCTATGAAAGGTTAATGTTCTTCAGTGAACTAAACTGTGACCAATTAGAACACAATAATTTGCATAGGCGGTTTGATTGGTTGAAGTTGTTCCATACCTCAGCACTTACAAGCAACAGGGAGGCAGATACAAAATTACTGCTTTGCACATATAATTATAAATAGGATAGCAATAGGAAACATTTAAAGAAAGATGACTGTAACAATCAAGAAGCAACTCTTCGCTTATGAATGGCTGGACATAAATATTTGTGGCATTAAGATTACAGAAACAAGATAATTGTTAATAGAAGTCAGTGAGACTATCCAGGTCCTTAACTGTTTTGCTGAATCAGGTTAAAGCATTTAGCATTTTGCAGGATCAAGTCCTTCATTCTCCAGCTGCTGCTATTTTTATTCTGAGTTTGATTTCAGAGAGTGTCCAGAAGCTTCAGACATATGAAAATAATGATCTTCTACAAATATTTTGAAATCATTGGCACAGTAAGCAATATCTGCCAATCGATTAATCATTTCCTGTCAATAGTGAATGAGGAAAGTAAGTAAATAAAACAAAGGATCTATCTTTCCCTTTTCTCTCCTCTTGTTTCACACAACCTCTTCTAATAGAACATGTAAGAGAGAGAAAAACTGCTACAAGACAAGGAAGTGAAAAGAAGCTTCACTTTTGGTTCAGCCATGGAAGAAAGAATTTAGGATTCCCTTCCAAAAATTTGTAAAACGCAGAGAACAAGTTAGCCTTTCAATACAATACTAAAAGCTCTCTCATCAGGAAACACCTCTTAGCCTTTTGCTCAACAAAGTATGATTAAAAAGTAACTATTCCCTAGAATACGAAGAGAAGATTGAAAATATTCAGTGATGCAAATGTGGATTGTTGGATAATGCTCCTAGACAATTCAGCAAGTTTTATGGTTTTTCAAAATCCAAAACCAAACACAGCATGATAACATGTGTCATGATAACATGACTTTGACAGACTGGCCAATTCCTAGAACAAACTAGGCATTTAAAACAAATCACAGAGCAATATAACATAAAATTTGCCATCCCTGGGGTTTCCTTTAGGTTTATTGAAAGTTTAAGAATATTCAGAGGGACCCCAAACACTGTTTCAGGACATGCTGAGCCAAGTTATCATTCATGTAAAGTTCACAGTTACTTATATTTTTGTTCCCAAACCAAAAGAAGCTAGATATTCGAGAAGTTTTCTTTTCAAGGTTAATTAACAGATAAAACTCACAAATGAGAGCTGAGATTAAAAATCCACAGGGATAGTCACTGAGGAAATAGTTTAAGAAAGAATGACTGTGCTGAGTAACCACTGAGTCCTGCACAGGTTTATAAGCATTTACTGGACTACTACCTAATGTTAATAAAAATATTAACATTGCGTTTTTATAGTGCCTTCTGTGAGGCTCTCCCTATAGGAAATAGGTGAGCAGTATCCCTATTTTATCATTAGGAAAGATGAGGCAGACTGGTTAAGAGCCTCCTCCAAAGACCACTGAAGTCGAAAGATTTCTGATGACCCCGGAAGGCTTTGTAACAGACAAGGAAGTTGGCCAGACCAAACATTTAAAATGTGGGAGAGCAAGAAATAGAATGCAAACTCATTGCTCATATTATTGGATTTTAACCATAGACCATTCTTTACTCTCATCCTTTGAACAAGCTCAGGGAACATGCAGTGCACTATTTTCAAAATACTGTGGTGAAGGGTTGTGGGGGAGCTGGTTAGAGAGTCATAAGTACACCCTAAATTTTAGGGAATGATTCTGTTTTCATTGTTTAATTATTATTTTGAAGAGAAGAGTAACATTTAGTTTGAGGAAGCCCACCAGACAGCACATTTAGCCAATTGTATTGTCTGCCTGTCTGTTAGCCCGGCGTGTATAATTTTGATAAAGACACAGCATATTCTTACGGCTCAGCTCACGTACATCTTTACTCAGCAGCTCATTTCCAAAGATTTCCTATACCAAACAAATTGGTTAAGGCAGGTCAGTAACAAGCATCTACTCAACTCACTCCCTTTCATATCTACAGGCACTCCATTTCTCTGCATCTCTCTTCCTATCTTATCATGTTTGCTTCAAAAATGAACACATGGCACTTTCAATGCTATCCTCAGTTCCTCTGCAAAACCTCCACTGTGCAGATTGGACCCACACTACCTGTATGCAGTAATGAGATGAACAGACTGAGCTCAACAAATGTTGCTATTTTTGCTCCATGAATTATTCACACTGAAAAATACAGGGTTTGGGCTTTTGTAAAATTGCATGGAAAGCAACCATGGCCAATGTTTACCTGTGCAAATCCCCCACTGCAAAAACTTTCTCAAGGATCAGACCATAGATACCATACATGTATCATGTACAATTTCTAGGCAATTAACTAGACTATGCACGGGTACTATCACATAACACCTTGAGATAACTACAAAAGTAATGATCTGAACCCTTATGTCTCCTCTTTGTCTTAACTTTTCAGCCCAAATACACATCTGTGGTTATGCCAGTAATCTAAGGCACTCACACAGGTCTGACATAGTCTAAATGGGTTGATCTTTAAATCACATTTTAAAAGCCCATTTCCATGTTGAGTTTTTTGAGAAGTAGGTGGGTAACAGAATGTTAGGGATATACTTGTATGACTCGGAAAAATTGAGAGAGTGAGAGTTGGTTTGATAACATTGCTGGTTGGATGTTTAAGTTGAATTGCCCTTTTAATGGATGTCAAAGGTGAATTTTTTTGTAAATATCTATTTAATTAAATAAAATAATAAACAGATAACATCATAGAAGGAAACATTCTGTACTTTCAATCCAGGATATCTGGGTGTTTTACAGCCATCAATATCAAATTGCTTACAAAGAACACCAGCTTCTGGTACATTGTGCTTTCTTTCTCACTGAAAACAATCGCTACTACAACTCAGAGAACAACTTTCGATTGCTTGTAACTTTCCTGTAACAAATGCCATACTTTATATTCCCACTGCTTTGAGTAAAATGCTGCATTGTTCCACATCTTTATTCAGTGAAATATTAAAAAAAGCCAGAAATGATCATTTACTTTACTACAGCCACTGGACATGATAGCAAGTACCCAAAAATAAAGAAACTGGAGATTATTATTCAACAGTTTTATCTAATATATGACCAGCACATTAAAATGCTTTGGTTTTCTCATCTTATATGAGGTCTGGATCAGGCCACTTGAACAATCAGTCACTGTCTCCCCTTGAGGAATATTACTACCAGGTAATAAACTGCCTTTAGGGGTAGATCTGTGTCTAGCTCCAATGTAAAAGTGGAACTGATTATGTCTCTGGGTAACTCTGAATCTGGGATATTTCTATTTATGAACTGAGTTAAAATTGTCTCCATGTTCTCCCTGAATAAACCTTCCTTCATCATGACTTTCTCATCATCTTATTCTCATTTGCTCACTAGGCTTCCTCTTTAAAAAAATACAATCTGATTGCAACTTCTGTTTCCTTTTGTGGTCTGTTTGACTGGTCTGAGAGTTAGCCACTTAGGATGTGTTTAATCTTTTCGAGTAGAGACTGGTGTGTTGTGCTATCTCCTCATCAACAGCTGTGCTCGGCTATGCTTAGCAGCATTTATTGGAATTAGTTACTAATGGAGTCATGCTAGAAAACAATCCTCTCATTTAAGAATTTTGATCAGCTGTCTCGGACTCTCCATTAGCTTGAGAATAATGCAGGTTGGTTGTATTGTGGAGTAAAATATATTTGTGCAAAAATTCAATTAATTTTTCTGCCACATAGGCCACTGTCCATGCCTCCTTTGATCGTCCAGGGTCTGTCTGGCAGCTGAGGAACTAGTAAGATCTCACACTGGGTAGACTTGGTTCCCTCACGCCACGTGGGTGTTGCAAAGATTAAATGTTTGTGAGGTGTTAAGTCACTCCTGTGATGGGTGCGGCTTACATTAGTGCATGTTTTAGACAGATACCACAGTCTGCATGGCTTTTCCCATTCCCTGTCTACCAGGCAGATATATTTGTTAGTTCATGACATTTATGAAAGCTCAAAATGATCATTATGGGTTAGTTTGACATTATCCTGTCTTCATGACATAAAATTCCATTTGTTTTCACAAAGGTACTTTGCAGAAAGTATCTGGATTTTATTTCCGAACTATGTTTCTAATATATTAGAGTCCAACTACTTTTCGGAACCCTCAGAACGATCTGATGTTCCAGTTTTTGAATAGAGGCTTCTCTGATGTGCTGTAACAATGAACCAGACACTGATATTAAAGTTTCCAGTGGATTTCCTTAAGCTTCAACTTCCTCTGCCCTTTGCTATGTTTCTGCATCAGTCAGTCTCAGTTTGCATTTCTCCAGCAGGCACAGAAAAGGTATACAATTATAGACAGTTGCCTGCACCTTGCTATGCACTTTCTTTGCCTATGGGCTGTAGGTCATCATACGCAGAAATTGTTCAACATCTGACAATAACACGACATAAAGCAGCAAAAGCAGCTGATGACTGATCACACAGCAGTTTAAAAGAATTTGAGGCATGTAGGTGTTTTATGTTTGTTTGTTTGTTTGCCCGTGTTCAATGAGGCATTCCTCCACTTGGGTACAATGGGACAGATCACCTGGTCCACTTTGTGCAAAACTACAAAGTTTCCAGAATCCAGCTTCCTTCCCAGTGGGCCTAGAGCCCTTGACAATGGAGCTATGCTGGGTGCACTCCTGCAAGCCTTAGCTAGTAGATATTTTCTTTGGAGCTGTTATTAGCCAACATAGGCCTCCCCAAACCTTCAAACACTGATTCAGTTTTGAGTCAGACATTGGGTAAAGATATTTGGGAAGCAGGTTTCTCCTCACCAGTCAACGTGCAAACTAATGCAGGTATTTTTCAGTGGGTCCTTATTCCATTGGTTACAAATGCACAACTCATGTGATTCGTAAACCTTGTACTGCCCTTCAGGGTGTTACATGCATAATAAGACCAGGACTCTTTCAGTATCTCATATACCCATTCCTCTGAGCTGAAGTTCAGTGTATAAAGTTAAGTTTATATGTCCTGGTCCAACTTCAGTCGGACATTGGTGACCTTCCACTAAATCCTTTTCAGAATATCATCTCCGCAAGCCATGGCTTCCTTCCCCCAGCCCTAGGTTGACTTAAGGAATTAAGTCAACCTAGGGTTGCCAAACCGGTTTTAGGTTGACTTAATAAGGTCGGCTTAGACCTTAAGTCGACCTAACAACTGGTAGCTATTAAGTAGACTTAAGGATGCCCTTAAGTCAACTTAATGAAAGCCCAGTGTGGACCTGGAGTAATTTAGGTTGACTTAAGCATCCTTAAGACGACCTAAATTGCTAGTGTAGACATACCCAAATGAGTAAACCTGCAGCTTCTGCATTCTGCCAACAAAGTTATCAAGTGCAAAAGAAATATCCAGGCTTTTATTCTCTTCCCTTAGATCCTGTACATCAAGGGTTTTCATGACTCTACATTTCTACTTAGGGATATCTATGGCTGCCATTAGGTCAAAATGGTCCAGTGGAATGGCTCAATAACAAAACACCTTTTTTTCCCCTGTACTCCTCATTATATACTCTGTGAGCACTGCTAGAGAGTTTCTGTAATAATGCCAGGGCCTACCTTCTTCACCAATGAGTATCCTGTTTTAGCAGTCTCATACATTTTCCTTCTAAAGAGTGTATTTAAACACAAGATAGAACAAAGGCAAAAAGAAATTTCATTGCAGAAATGTAAGTGGACAGAATCCTTGACCTGCTCTCAACAAAGACACACACACTGAAAGTGTCTAGAAATAAAGTCCATCTCTAGACAATTTCTGCAATCTTTTTATTTTTTCAAATTAAATACACCGTGAAAATTAGCCTGAGCGTCTTCATGTTTCTGTGGGTTTCTTTGCAAGACCCTTTTGTTTCATTCGCAAGTCAGCTCACTTCCATTAAAAAAATCATCCAGATAGCAAGATCAGCTAAGTTAGCAAAATAGTCTTGTATTTCCAAGCAGGGTTCTAGAATTCAGCTTGCAAAGGAGTTAAAAATAGTATTTGGTACTGAAACCCAACATCTGGTTTTAAGACTACATTTTTATGAGAAAATGAGAAGTTTCTCCAAACTGCTCTTCCATGGATAAAGATAGAGGGTAACATTTTCAGATGTGCCTAAGCCATTGAGAGGACTAACTACATGGGACTTACTTAGTTCATTGTAAGCGGAAGGCTCTTGATATTTAACATACCATAGACCTGAGAAATAACTATTTGATAGGTTAGGTCTGCAGTAATTCACATGCAACTGTGTGACTCTTTCTAATGAAAAGTGAACATTAATACTTGTGTAGCAGAATGATATCTAAGGTAGTACTGTTATGGACATAAACCAATTACTTGCCTTGTTTTGAGGAATTATTAAGAAATAAGCTCATGTTGTCACTATCATCCCTTTGTTGGTCATTGGCATGCACCAAAATATTTTTTCAAAAACCAAATCAAATCTTTTTTTTCATAAGATCATATTCAGAGATCATCCACTTAATAGGCAGATTCCCTTTCTAATATGATGTATACTTTGTCAATGTCAGTCTTTAAATATATACTTCAAATGCTCAAATGCTAGAAATAATTATTCAACCACATCTACCACTTCTTATGTCCAATTCTTCTTCATGTTTTTTGTTCTTCTTCCTCCTCCTCCTCCTTCTTCTTTAATTTCACCGAGCAACCATTTCATCTCCAGTTGTAGTGCCTAGCAGTTAATCATCCATTCGGGTTAAATCTTACTGATGTAGTGACACAACTGATCTTTGTTTTAAAACTACTTTCCCCAAGCCTGTACACTGGATCATAGAAAGTGGAAGTTGAGAGGATAACTTGTTTTTTTCTCACTCATGCAGATTTAGCTACCCAGAAAAATGTTCTCTCAGGCTGTTCTAAATAAGGGTCTTAGTTAAAATAATGTGACTCTTTGTCTGATTGTGTCATTGTGACACATTTTGCCTTTGCATATTTAAGATTCTGCACTTTCTTGATCCATTTTCTAGATCTTTGGATTTCTCTATGTGACTGTTATTTGCATACTTTCAGCTGTCAACCAGTCCTTAGCTAGATTAATTCCCTGCTAATGCTCTTGTCTATATCTCAGTACGTAATGAAATCCAACACCGCAATAAACAACCCCAGAGGCAGAATGTAGCCTTGTTAGCATTTTTCTTTTTTATAATGGGGACCAACTTTGTTTCCCTAATAAAAATACCAAGGAAAAAAGAGGTGAAATTTGTCCTTCTGTTCCATATTATTAATTTAACACGTGGAAGGTAAGATGTGCATCTGAGAACCACATCTGTCCTTTAGGTCCTGCAGAGCCAACTTGCTATGGGAGCTTCAGTTTGGGAAGGGACTAGAAGTCACCTAGCAGGTCTGCTTTATTTCAGAATAGTAAATTTATTAACAAAAATAATCTTGAAAATCTAACATGATGTAAACTTAACCCTAAGGCTGCAAGGACATGATGACCATATTCCTATTTGGTAACTACTGTGCTTCAAGATGTGTTGCACACCTCCGTTCCATTTCATTCATGCGCATGCTAGTGTACTGTGCACACACATGAAGTGGAATAGAAATGTGCAGACACTTGATGAACCACTACCAGGTATTCACTTCTGCAGCAGAAGGTGGGAGGGAGAGGCCATGATCCCAGCCACCCAAACTCTTTTTTAATGATATAGTTAAGTTTAAAATGCATCCCAAGATATGATCTTGTTAAGCTTAGCCAACATCCCTCATTCAGCACCTATGCAAAATGGAGTGATAACAGTGAACATGTAGTAGTTATATTTGGTGGGTGGGAAGGGCAGTTTGATCTCCCATTAAATGTTTTTGTTGTCATGCCTAAAATTGCTAAAGGTTGTGCTGATGACACCTGCTGTCTTGACCCTGCAAAGATAACATGTTGGTGCAACAGTCTGTCCCTGCTTTATCCATTTTCATATAGGCATTAGTCACTGAATACTCTTTGCAGATCTAAAAAGAGCTCTGTAGAGGTTGAATGCTTGGCTCTTCCATCAACAGACGTTAGTCCATTAAAAGATATCTCACCACCTTGTCATTCTCTCAGGGGATAAGAGAAGCTGAGAAAGGACTGCACCAGATTTTTTTGTTTATTTGTTTTGTTTTGTTGGGGAGTGGGGAGGGGAAGGGGCAAAGAAGAAAATCTCATTCTGAGTGGAGCTCACTTCACAATGATCCAAAGAAACGTACATCTGAGTCAAGGACGTCTCTGAAAAGAGCCATATAACATTTACCAATTTCCAACTTCTTCTGACACAGAAGTAGAATAAGCAGAGTCACCACTCTTGTACCTAACAGCAATCACACCAATGTGACACAGAACCTCGATGATGTATTAGAGAAAAGCAGCTTAAGTACTAATGACATCCAAAATACGCCTTCCCCGCCATTAATGTCTACGATTAACAACATCATTTTTAAAGAGGGTGTCACAGCTTAATCAATAGTGCTCTGCTCTAAGGAAAGCCTTTAAACAGCTGACAAGTATCAAACAAGAATTATTGTGAAACCTGTTCAAGCTAAAACAATATGAGAAAAATCTATTTTGCTTTTAAATGCAAGGCAGGTCGTGCACATTTATCCAAAAAGGCCTCTTTTTAAAAAGTGATTGTATTTTGCTTTGCTTACATACAGTGCAAACCAGAGAACCATGCAAAAGATTTGAACATGCTTAAAATGAACACAATTATATGATAGCTTGAGGGTATTTCTCATTTACTAGGTAATGTATCCTGAATTGGGGGGTAGGGGGGGAAGGGAGGAGTGGTGACCAAAGGTCAAGAAATTAATAGGAAACAAAATAAATTGTTCAGCCAAAAGCCATGGAGTTTGTTATCTTGGGACTTAGTTATTACATTACTCTGGGCCAGATTCTGACACCTTTGTTTCCACTGAATAGCACCTTGCTCTAAGAGAAGACCCACTGATTTTAAACAAGGTTCTGCTGAATGTGATAAAAATGGCAGATTCTGACTTTTTAGATTGTAAGCTTCTCTGGGCAAGCATTATCTTCTGTGTCTAGCACAGCGTGAAGGACACTCTTGCTACTTCAGAGATACTAAATAATAATAGCAGGGCATCCTCAAGGACTTAATTCTATTCATGAAGAGTAACTGGCAGAACTTTAGAGGTTGTCAAAACATTATTTATGTCCCTTTGTATTGATATATGTTAACGAGCCTGATCAAAGCATAGTCTGCGCAGAATCATACATGGTGTGATAGGGTATGTCCACACTAGAAAAATTATGTCGACTTAGAGTGTCCACACTCAACACTTCAGTTGACTGCCTGTGTCCACACTGACAGGTGCTATGTTGACGGAGGAGAGCCTCGGCCTGGGAAGATCTGGTTGGGGAAAGTTGTGGCCGTGCCTAAAAAAGGCTCTCTCTTTGAGAGACCTACTGAAGGTGGGTTACTGTTGCTGGGCAGATTAGCTACCCACCACCAGAAACTTCTGGAAGCAGGGAGTGATAGCATTTTGAGCATGCTCCACAGGTTCCCTGCTGGTGTGATGTGGTGTGGTCAGAGTCAGATCACATGAGAGCAACAGTCTGTGCAGACAGCAGGCAGGAGCTGCTTTGAGAAGAGCCCATGTGCTCAATTTTCATAAGAGAAGCTGAGCCAGGAGTGAACAACAAGATGTTTTCTCCTTCCTATGGAGTCTTCTGGAACAGACTTAGTGCACATGCATATGGGACTGAGAGCTGATTAACGAGTGAGCTGACCAGATGGCGCTGGTTCCAAAGCAGAAGGAAAAGCCTGCATGGAATTCTACAGAAGATTCCTGCAATGAAAGAAGAAGAGGACAGCTATTTCTTGCCACTCAAGCCTGTGGACTTGAACAAAGACTGTAGTTGAGAGTTGGGTGAACTCCACCTGGACTTTGGGACTCTTGGTATCTTTTCTGCAGGGTTTCTGTAGGGATTGTTCTGTTTAATTGTATTTTGTTTTCTTAGGATAAGGTTTATTTAGCTAGTAGTTAATAAAGTTCATTGTTTTGTTTGTTTTTAGTAGTATTTTAATGTGGGGTGGTAACTCTGAGCAATCTTTGCTGTGAGCCCCATACAGACTGAATCCTTGGGTCTCCAGGTGCTTCTCCATAGGGGTTGGGGATTGATTTCTGTAAGGCACTGGAGAAGGGCAATTAAATGAATTTTAGCCCACCCAGAGGTTACATGGGGTTGCTGGAAACCCGCGGTCTCGGGGCTCCAGTCGCAGGGGCTCCTTTGCCACGTGGGGAACCAGCATCCCCGTGTGGCTGGAGACCCTGGGGTGGCAGGGATTTATCCCTGCCCCTGGGGCTCCTTTGCCACACAGGGAGCCGGCATCCATGCACAGCTGGAGCCCCGGGGCCATGGGGGAGCCAGCAACCCTGCACAGCTGGAGCCCTGAGGCCAGGGGGTTTCTCCGTCACTGGGCTTCTAGGCCGGGAGAGGAGCCGGCAACCCTGCCGGCTCCCTTCTCCTGAGCCCATCCCCAGCCTGGAGGCCACTTAGGTCGACTTAGAGCATCCACACTGGCTTAAGTCGACTTAAGAAGTTGACCTCAGAGGTGGTGTTATAAAGCAAGTGCTTAACTCAACTTAATAAAAGCCTAGTGTGGATGCGGCTTTGTTTAGGTCGACTTAAGGAGGCTTAAGATGACTTAACTTGCCTGTGTAGACATACCTATAGAGACTATACCTCTATCTTCTGATCCTCCACAGTTTCCTTGGCATTTGCCTCTGGTGTGAAAGAGCAGAGGATGCATCCTTAGTAGTATTCTTCCCTCTGCAAAGGTGGCAGGAATTAGGCAGAGATCAATGGGAAATATGTGGGTCCTTGGCTCAGTCCCCCCAATGCATGACTGTATCATCTAGTGCTCAGAAGACCCATTAGCAAGGCTACTAGCCCCGGGGAACAAGTGAGGAATTGTACCTCTCTGAAGCATGATTGCTACACTGGGATGATTTTTCTGCAGCTTAGATTTACAGGCAAATGCACAATCAGATCTTATGAAATTAATTCCTAATTTTGTTTTTGTGGGGGCGACACCAACTTTCTACATTTTGTCAGTGAAGCATGTCAATATATTTGAGGAATTGACTAACAGATTCTGAAATACTTCGTTTGTTCCAGTGAAAGAGAAACATTCTTTCTGCACTGCAAATTTTCTATTGCCTTTGGAAAACCACAGCACTGCAAGAAAGGAGAAAAGAATGCAATGCTTCTTTAAAAAAAGATGGTGTTTTAATGGATTTTGACATTAATGAGAGCTGGGATTTTAAACAAACTCTGGATTTACTGCACTGTAACTTCATCTCTTTTTTTTAGTGAAGACAGAAAAAATACTGCATCATAGAGATCTTCAGTGAAACAGCATTATTTGTAAGAGCCTCAAGAGTCACAAAACTAATAAAATTTTGAAAAGCACTCAAAAGTGCTAATTGCTTTTTTAGTGCATCTAACAAAATCCTTCTATAACAGAGGATCCAAGTGTGAAGAGTCAGAAAAGAAGCATAGTTTCCAACTGCTTCTGTGGAGATTTTTCAAAGATGTTTATTTCAAGGAGCAACCTGACAGTTTGCATATTATATTCTTTAGTTAGCTTGCATTTTGTGTGATGCTTTTCCTCTCTCGAGTGCTGAATTTGCCTTGATGTTACTAAATACAAGTTATTTGATTAAAATAATTGGAGATTTTAATGAAGTGATGTTCAAAATGATAGATCTGAGCTTTCTTGTAAGCAAAGAATAAAGGAGGCTACATGGCTAAGGGAATTGCTAATGGGCTACAGAAACTTTCACTGATTGCTCCTAGGTTCAAATCCAGCCTAGGTCTTGCTGTATAAAACAGGCATTTCTCTGTAAAAACTGTTCATTAATATGAAATGAACTATTTGTCTCATTGCAGCTCTCAATGCACAACTTGTGTGCCTCACCAACAGACTCTCTTATGATAAACCCAGCACCCATTGTGAAGAGGCAATTTATTTGTGGCTATTAACTGATTTTTCCACCCTACAGGGACTCCTCTTGGACAGTTTCCATTTGAGGCGCATCAGAACGGTAGTATATAAGCTTGTTGTATAACTGTTCATACTGTATCTACCCTATGGTTAGAGGACTTCATTTCCTGGGGTGCCACCTTACACAAACTCTAAAGACAAATTTTGAAATACTGGTGCATAAACTTAGGATGCATTCACCTCTTGCAAGCACCTCCTGGTCAAGTGTGTGCATGCCTGCACTCTCTCCCCTGTTACCCACTTTGGGATTAGGTCCTTAATCAGTCCCATACTCTATCAATGGGTCTTGGCCCTAGTATTGAGCAGTATTCCAGAATTGCCCTCTCCCCCCCACAACCCCAGAAACAATAACCTCACCATCTCTGGGCCTTTTGGGACCCAGCTCACCTGCTGGACCACTAAAGACTTCAGTTTCCCTTCTGGGGTGCCTGAGGGTGTATCTACACTTACAAATTAAGTTGACCTAAGGAGGCCTAAGTCGACTCAAACTACACCGCATCCACATTGGGCTTTCCTTAAGTCTACTTAAGCAGTTCCTTAAGTTGACATAAGGAAAAGTTAAAGTGACCTAATAACACCTCCTTTTAGGGCGACCTAACGCTTAAGTCGACCTCATTAAGTCAACCTAAGCCAGTGTTGATGCAGAGTAGCCCTAAATCAATCTCCATGGCCTCCAGACCTTCCTCCCTGACTTCCCTCCAGAGTTCCGGGCACAGGAAGAGCCTGCCCTGGCCAACCACAGGGCAGGACTCACCTCTGACCACCCTGTTGCTTGGGAGGAGGGCACAGTAGAGCCAGCACTGCAGGTGGGCCCCATCCTGGAGCCACCAGGAAATCCTTGACCTACTGGCCATTTGGGGGGGATGAGGCAGTTAGCTCTCAGTTGCGAGGCAGTGATCACAATTGGGAGGTGTATACCTCCATCTCCCAGGCCCTGGCTTCCAAGGGCCACATCCAGGACACCCAGCAGGTCCAGGTCAAGATCAAGGACCTCCATAAGGGTTACCACAAGGCCCGGGAGGAGACGCTCCGGACATTACTCCGGTATTACTAGCAGCTGGATGCCTGTCTGGGCCAGGAGACTGGCAGCCTGCCAGCCCACACCATTGACTCTGCCGAGGCCCCCTCCCTCGATGACGATCAGGAGGAAGGCTCAGGGGAAGAGACTGTGGTGCTGGAGCAGGGGGAGGCCAGAGTCCAGCAGCAGCAGGAGGATGCGCACCGGAGGGTCGAGCAGGGGATGCAGAGACCTCATGGAGTGGCAGACCCAGTCCCTGTAGCACCTGGAGGAGTGCCTGTTCTCTCGGCGCCCCGCTCTGCACCCCAGAGGGGGTGGGCCAAGACCTAGAGCGCATGTCTGCAAGCCCGAGACTCGCCTTCTGGAGGCCACTAGCACCAGCGCCTCCTCCTGACCCTCTTCACTCTCCCCGACCCCCCTCATTCCCCTCAACCCTCTTCACTCCCCCCGACCGCCCCTCCCCCTCACTCCCCCGACCCTCTTCAGTCCCTCCAAACCTCCCAATCCCAGCAGCTCCCAACCCCCATTCCCCCCTCTGAATAAACACCCTGAACACTGTTATATAGTGTGCCGTGCTTTTTAGTGGTGTGGAGACAAGGGGGAAATGGGTGCGTGGGGGGGTGGTGGAGGTGATTGGGCCTGGTAGTAGGCCCACTGCTCATTGCTCCTTGCTGTCGAAGTGGGCCCTCAGTGCATCCCAGATGAGCTGTGCTTGCCGCTGGACCCACTGAGTCTGGGGCAGGGTGTCATTGGGCTGCTCGTACTGCACAGCAAGCCACTTGGCCTCAGCTTCCCAGACACAGAGGAACCTTTCCCCCTGCAGCTCGCAGAGGTTGTTCAGGCAACAACATGCGCTGACGACCTCCAGGAGGTTGCTCTCACCGAGCTGCAGGCGGGTCAGGAGAGCCCTCCAGCAGGCCTCGAAATGGCAGAAGGCACACTCGACGATGCTGCGGCACCGGTTGAGCCTCCGATTGAAGAGGTCCCTGCTGGCATCCATGTGGCCCATGTATGGCTTCATCAGCCAGGGGATCAAGGGGTAGGCGGCATCCCCAAGGATCAGAACTG
Source organism: Pelusios castaneus (assembly GCA_007922175.1). Lineage (NCBI taxonomy): Eukaryota > Metazoa > Chordata > Testudines > Pelomedusidae > Pelusios > Pelusios castaneus. Next base: position 14,187,000 of record ML685770.1, read on the forward strand.
GCACCTGCACGTCCCCAATGGTGATAGTGTGGTCGGGGAAGAAGGTGCCTGCCTGCATGCGCCTGTACTGGGCGGAGTTGCGCAGGATCCGTGCGTTGTGCGCCTTCCCTGGCCAGCCCACATAGATGTTCTGGAAGATTCCGCGGTGGTCCACGAGGGCCTGCAGGACTACGGAGTAGTACCCCTGGCGGTTGACATAGTCCCTGACGTGGTGTTCCAGGGCTTGGATGGGGATGTGGGTGGCGTCCACAATGCCCCCACAGTTGGGGAAGCCAAGTTGGGCAAGGCTGTCGAGGAGGCCGTGCAGGTTGCCTGGGGTGACAAGGCGGGCTAGCAGGACTCGGTTGATTGCCCTGCATGAGGGTGGTCCCCGCAGTGGTCTTCCCGATGCCAAATTGTTGGGTCACGGAGTGGTCGTTGTCCAGGGCTGCCAGCTTCCACATGGCGATGGCCACTCATTTGTCTACGGGCAGGGTGGGTCAGAGTTGGGTGCCCATGCGCTGCAGAACCGGGGTGAGCTTGCGGACGAGCTCGAGGAAGGTTTGCTTGCTCATCCTAAAGCTCTGCAGACACAGGTGATCATCCCAGGTGGTGAGGATGATCCGCTCCCACCAGTCGCTGTGTGCCCAGAGGCGACGAGGCACGGGGGCGCAGTGCAGTGACTGTGGCAGCTCGCTGGGGCAGCTGGGCAGGCTGTTGTCTTCCTCTGCACTGGCGTGTCCCCAGACAGGCCTGCTCCACAGCCAAAGAAGCCTTACCACTGGTTGGCAGGTGTCGGTCAGCTGGTTGACAAAGCGCAGGAGAAGAGGCAGATCCATGACCTGCTCAGGCTCCGAATTGCCAGACACAATGGGAAGGGACTGAGCTCAATTCCTTTTTTGAAGGCGTGCTGGGGGAGGAGAGACCTTTTCTGCTGCCACACTAACCACAATGCAGCCCTCCAATCCCCCCAAGTTGACTTAAGAGTCTAGTGTAGACTCTCTACGTTGACTTGATAAGGTCAATTTAAAGCTGATTTGATAAAGGCGACTTACTAAAATCGACTTAACTTTCTAAGGGTAGACATAGCCTCAAAGTCCGGGGCCACTTACTCACTAGGCTAATGGAGGAAAGGCAGAAGGACACAGGTATGTCACTATTCCAGGTTTCACCCAGGGGCCCCGTAGATAGCAACTGTCAGCCCTGTCCCTTTATCTTTTTTAGAACCACTGTTCTAATTCCATTGGCTACTTGCCTGCAGGCCTACCTCATGGCCTTGTCCTGATGGAGTCCCAGCAACCAACACAGAGCAATTTCTTGCTTCCCTTAGCTTTTACCAGCACTGCTCTGTCTGAGGCCCTGTAGCATCCTCAGCCATCCATCCAGGCACACCGTCCACACTCCTCAAGTTCCAGCAAGAAAGTGATCTCACTCTGGCCCTACAGATCTTCTTATACTAGCTTGATAGACCCTGATTGGCTGCTCTCTGAAGTCCCCTTCTAATAGGCTGTGTCCATATAGCCACTCTAGTCATTTTGGAAGACCCTCTCCCACTGCACTTTCCCAGGGTAGGGTGTGACAAGATGAAGAGGCATCCCAAAGGGGGCTTGGGAGGGTCTGGTAAACTCTGCCATAGTACACAATTAAGCATCCTGATTTTCAAGAGTGCTGAGTACCTGAAACTCTTTCAGTGTAAACTGTAGATAGCTAGCATCTCTGTCAATGAAGACGCTCATGTCCCATATATGAATTTAGGTGACCAAATTTAGGCATTCAGATGTGGAAAATATTTTTGAAGCTATGTAATCCAACATGAAGAAAGCAATACCAAGGCATTAACAAAAGCAATCACGAGGTTTTGGTGAAAGACACATGTTACAATAAATGAAGACCATCTCTTACAACATTCCATATACCATACAGGAGAGACATGCCAGCAGTAAAATCTAAATTGGACAATTAATCCTTTTAGACATTCTGTCTATACTTTCCGTTACTTTCATATAAAATTGGCTTTAATTCCTCCCCCATCTAAACAGCTATATAACGTGTTCTTAGTGAGCTGTCAAAAACTTTTCTTTTTCATATTGTTCTTTGCAGTCTTCTTTCAAAATTAAAACTAAATTAAATATTCTCCACTTAATGAAGCATTTAATCAGCTAAATGGAGAGTAAGTACTGGACTAAGACACAAACATTTTTCACAACTATATTGTATGTTCATTATTAGAATCCAACTTTGCTAAGCCTCACTCTTGGAAGTGAAGCCTGCTCACAAAAAGCTTGAGCCAATGATGTTCATGTGGGACTTTATCTAATGCTAGAGAGGTCTGGGATGGACAGCTTCTGGTTGAAGCAACCGTAGGAACAGCCTTCCCAGAGAAAGGAACCCGAGTAGCAGTCAAGTACAGGGAGAAGTCTTAGTTTGGGTTTTAAATAGTGTTTGCTTTAGAATACTCTTTTTATCAATACAATAAGATTCATTGCCATTATAAAGAGTGTAGATGGGGGCTCATCCACCAGTTTATACCAAAAAGGTTAGAGCTTCACTGCTGGGAAAAGCTGCTTCTGATTCATTAAGGATTTGAAAAGGGGGTTCTACCTATTCTCTGGGTTAATGAGATGGCAAACAAGCAGAAGCCTGAAATTTGTGGAGACCTGCATTAGAGACAGAGAGGGACAGGTGGAGCTAGGTCTCGATGGCATCTTGTAGTATAAATAAAATTCAGAAAGCAAGCAAGCAGAGTCTCTATAGAAAGTATGGTATAAAATAAGAGTTAATTTAAAAGGAATTAGACATAGGGACTAGTGAAATTAAGGGGAGGAATAAAATACTTTTGGGAATTAACTGGAAAAACCTAACTATAAATTAGTGGTGATAGGCAGTGTTTTAGAGGTAATAAGTTGAGGTAGGTAGTTCTTGCTCTTTGCATGTAGTTGGCATTTCTCCAGGAGCAGTGTTCCATGAAAGGACAACTGCACAAGAGGTATGTACATGTGTGGTTTTATTCTTTTTCAGCATCAACTGTCTGAAGAATAGGGAGGGACTCTTATTATTCCCAAGTATTTAGAAAGGAGATTTGTTTAAACAAATAAAATAGAGAAGTAGTTAAAAGAATTCAATAGTCAGTGTTAAAGAGATCAGTCGATAATTTACTGGTCACTTAGGGTGCGTCTACACTGGCAACTTAGGTTGACTTAAGGACGCTTAAGTTGACCTACACAAAGCTGCGTTCACATTGGGCTTTTACGAAGTCAACTTAAGCGCTTCCTTAAGTCGACTTAATAACACCAACTCTGAAGGTCGACTTAAGCCTTAAGTCGACTTCTTAAGTCAACTTAAAGCCAGTGTGGATGGGGAATACCACTAAGTCAATCTTATTAAGTCGACTTAAATCCAGTGTGGACGTCTATGTCTATTGTTAAGTCAATTTAACAAGGTCGACTTAAGTTGATTTATAGTGTAGCCACTCTGTTAAATTGACTTAACAAGGTTGACTTTAAATGGACTCAAAGTCAACCTTGTTAAGTCGACTTAACAGAATCAACTTAAGTTTACAAGTGTAGACATAGCCTCAGGGCCTTAAAAATCTAAAATTTAAATCTAAAAACAGGAAAGGCCAATGAAAAAGGGAGCGCACCACCCACCCACACTGTTCATATGTATTTTCTTCTCATGGCAATATGTGCAAACCGCTTGAGCTGTACTGTTGTGGTTTGTGTTTTCCGTCAAGAGCCTTACTAAATATACAACTGTATGCTGGAGCAGACAAGGCTGGTTATTTCAAATATTGCCGTGAAGAATCCATTTTCTCTGAATACATAAGAAAGGAACATAAATTTCCCCAATCAGAATTTATGACACATCTACTGTAATTCTGTAACATGGGAAGCATATATTGAGGCAAGTGTTTTTTTCTCTCTCATTTGCTGATGATGTATTTTATTCCCTTGGAGGCAGCTAGAGAGGAAAGGACTTAAGCTGCTTGCAAAGCTGGCCTGAAGCACTCATGAAATATTTTGGGCACATTCATGAAATTGTCAACTCCCTAGAAAGATATCAACCAAAGGAGTGAAGAGGATTTTGTACTGTTAGAACTCTGTAATACCAGGAAGGGTGACAGAAAAAAGAGGAGCCAAAAAAGGTGATTGAAGGGATGAAAATACCACTATTGTTTATATGCCACTGTTCTTCTATGTCTGTGAACAATTTTCTCTGTCCCCCCCCCCCCATACGGATGAGTGTAAAGGGATCCTGAAAAGGTAGTGAGTAGTAGATGACAAAGACACTTTCTGTTTTCAACTGGTCAGCAGTAGCCAGTCTCAATAGAAAAAGCCTTTTCCTCAAAGTCAAATTTTCAATAAGAAAATCAAATATTGCCACAAACCTTTAAGTTTCTGTTAGGAAAATATAAATGATAGCACCCCAGCTGCTAACCCACAAGACACTTATCTATTTCACTTTCTGCCTGCTGAAAAATTGGGTTTTTGTTCCCTGTCAAACAGATTTTTTAAAAAAATTCTGCCCCCCTCCCCCTCCCCCGCCCCAAAGTTCAAGGTTTTTATTTTTCATCCCAAATACCTCCAAAACTTCAATGTTTCCTGTAGGCATAAATTCCATTTTCCAGCAAGCTATACTGTGATTCTTCCTTTACATCCAAACTTTTTCTCCCCTGACTCAACTCATCAATCTCATCTGGAGTACACTATCCTTCCTCCTTTTCCACATCAACTTCAGTATTCTTTATCCTTCAGACTACGTTCCTTCCTTATTTCCCAGCTGCTATCTCCCAAGTGTTCAATGTGTACTTATTCCTTCCTCACACAACACAAAGAGCCAGCTTCCACTCACCACCCAGAAGTCCAGCTTCCTCCAAGACAATACTACCCTTCCCCAGAAACTCTGCAGCATCAACAGTCTTTCCCAGAACAATACCCTTGTCATCATGGATGTCACCTCCCTATATACTAACATCTATCACTACAATGACATTGTTGCCTGCCTCAGATACCTACAAGATGATGTAAAATGCTTGGAAATCTACCATAAAACACAAAGCTAAACTCATCTATTTCATCCTCACCATAACGGCTTCTCATTTAACAACACTTCATTCAAAACTTAGCAACAGCCATGGATGCTAGAATGCCACTCTCTCTATGGGCCACCCAAAGGAAGAATGTCTGGAAAAATGCAAAGTGAAACCAATGATATATCTGACATACATCAGTGATATTTTTATCATCTGTACCGATGACCTAAACTGCCCCATTTACTTCCACCACAACTCCATCCATCCATCTATCCATCCACCCACCCACCCACCCACCTCTCTCTCTAGATCTGTCGCATCCCAGCTTCAACTTCTTAGACATCAAGACAAGCTTAAACAATGGAACCCTCCAACAATTATATACAAGAAACCTATGGATCACCATACTTTCCACCAGAGAGTCAACGAGCACCCAAGTCACATATCCAGTTATTTACAGCCAAACACTCAGCTACCACAGAATTTGCTCAGAACAGACAGTCCAGGACACACAGCTAAACACTCTAAGAACCAACTCTACTAAACAAGTACACTTTCCATCAGGGAGGTAGATCACATCACAGAATGGACCACTCAAACACCCTTGGAGGATCTGCTTCAGTACAGGGGGAAAAAACTGCTAACACATCCCTACCACTGCATATAGGAAATCATACCCAAACAATTACAATTCATACATGAGGGGGCCCACATCCTGAAAGAAACCATTCTAACCCTCTCCCCTCTTCTTCCCTTCAACCAATCCCTCAACATCACTAAGCTGATGCTGAGAAGGAAGTTCCCTATAGACCATACTCAAAGTGGCACCAAACTCAGCCAGAACAACAGATACAAAACCTGAAAACATATCTCCACATCTATGATGATCATTATCCCTCACACAACATTAGAGATCGGTGACCTAAATATGGCTATCACAACATGTGGTGCACTTCATCCAGTGCACCAAACACTCCAAAAACTCTATGAGTGAAAGCAGAAAATCACTACCCTCTCTAATGAGCTCACAAAGGAAAATGATAAAAGACAAAAAACATTATTTGATCCTGTGGCATATACTTTTCACAATGTGATCACTTAATGTCTGACCTCTCAGTCCTCAAAAGAAATCTGTACAATATCTTCAAAAGACAGAGCTTACAACCTTAAATTCATAATTCTGTAGACTCTAAAACCCATGGAATAACCAGAGGTACTGGTTTTATGGTTTATTACGCCAATTGTAAACACACCAGGCTACCTGTTAACCCTTAATAGGTCACTTAATTTTAGATGGTTTCCTATAGCACACATGATGCTTAACCACCTATTCTAACTTGTATTTAGTGCAGAACTTCTGGTTGTCTTTCCAAACCTGAACAAGGGTTCTTTGAAGTTCAAAAACATGTACCTTCAACTAACAGAAGTAGCTCAAATAAAATAATATTACCTCATCAAACATGTCTGCCTCTCTCACTTGATCATCTACAGCTGTCCTCCCTCCTAACACTTTTATTCAGCAGATATTGGCAGTGTTCTCATACTCTGCTCATGTTTCTGCACAAGTGAAAATTCCTCCCAGAGAAAAACAGCTGCAGAGTAAACCCCCATGGAGGATTCTCTTCCTCTGTGTCTGGTCCACACACATATACACACCAATACGAACATATATTGCCTTGAAGGTGCACAATGACTACAGAGAAAGATACAGAAGCTATTAGCATTGTGGTTGAAGAATCCCTTGGAGCTGAATCCAAATAACCTTTTCTTCTACTACATCATGTTCCCAAGTATTCACACACCACAACATATAAATTACCAGGTAATATAAATGATCACAGTCAATAGAGATCAGCCCAAAGCCACATCTTGGATACAAATATCCCAGGACTCTGAAGAGGCTGGGGTCTGGGCTCCATATCCAAACTATGACACTAGCTAATTCGAACTAATTTAAGTTAGTTCGAATTAACTTAATTCGAACTAGCAAAATGTAGTTCGAACTAAGCAAGTGCCATTCATGGCACTTGCTTAGTTCAAATTAGCGAATTGCATTGAGTTCAATGGGCTGGGTAGTTCAAACTAAGCAATTAGTTCAAACTAACATGGCCACATTGGTTAATTCGAACTAACTAGTTCGAATTAACCCTTAGTTCAAATAGCATATTCAAATTTATTAGTTCGAATTAAGGAAGCCCTTAATTCAAACTAATTAAAGCCTAGTGTAGCCATGGCTTTCGTTAGTTCCAATTAAGCCCCCTTAATTCGAATTAACATGCCAGTGTAGACATAGCCTAAGTGTTTGGCACATGGTGAGTAACCCATAGGTGCAAATTAGTGAATGCAAAAGTGAGCACAATAGCATCAAAATGTTTGCTTTAACTATGTGGTGATTTTTAGTCCTCAATGGTCAATGCATCAATACATTTTTTATGAGCTGATAGGTTGATGGCCCTTCAGGGTTGTAAAAGTGATATTTGTGGTTCTTCAGCCAAAAAGGTAGGGAGCTACTGCTGTAGTATAGGAGGCCCTGATTCATGAAACCACTGAAGCATTTGCTCAAGTCCCACTGACTTGAGTATTTCCCGGAATAGGGGTTTCAAACATTATGCATTTAAAGATACAGATAGGCGCCTAATGGAATTTACAAAGCATCTAAACAAACCTAAATCCTTTCAAAGGCAATGGGAGTTAGGAAACTAACTTGTCTTGCCCAGGATCAAACAGAAATCTGCAGCAAAGTCAGGAATTAAATCCATGTTCCAGTCCAGTACCTTCACCACAAGACCATCCTCCATCTAAATAGATAACCACATAGCATTTTCATTTAAATAATGCAAGAAGCCACAGCATGATGCGCCAAATCCTAAGCAAGTACAGAAAGGGGATCATTAACTTTATTAGTAACAGAACAGTAGTCTGGTTTTGTACACTGTTTTTTTGTTTCTTTTCCACTTTCAGAGGTAACTACTACTACTAAATTGCTGATATAAACCAAAACACCCTTGGGATAAAGTCTGATGTATCTTCTACTAGATCAGTAGCAGCTTGAAGGAAACCCTATTTAAACTAATAATAGTTCTACCAACAAGATGTAAAATGAATCTACATAAATATCAGTCAAAGACGTATAAAAAGCATATGCACTAGATTCCAAAGCAAATGGGCTCATTAGCATTTCACATGAAAGTAACAAGATTTCAGCTGGGAACACTGAATAATCTAGAAATGTTACTTCCATTGTTCTTTTACATCCTAGCAAAAAAGCTTGGTAAAGATTTCTGCATGGTGTGTTAGCTCTGTTGGGGAACACAGAACAGGAATGCTGCTGAGAAGGGTAAGGGGGATGGGTAAGTTAAACGTGAAAGCTGAACTGCATCAAATGACACTGATGTTAGTACAACATTTGGGAACGTAGGGTTAAGTAATATTGGTTTAAAATGAAAACACCAAAAACCTCTGAATGATGGAAATAAGACTCTATATTCAACATACCAACATAAGATATCAAAAAGGACACTACTGAAAATGATAACTCAAGTAAACAATAAAAAGAAAACCTCCATTCAAAAATAGTTTATCTACAATAAGACACAAGATAAACAGCAATAAGATACAATATTTCATTAATGTTTTATTTATTTCTTTTTACTGCATTTGTCCCAGGAGATAAAATAGGTGCACTAAAAATGAATGTGGCTATAATCCATAGGAAACCAGAACCATTTATCACAGTAAAAAAAGTCAGTGCATTCTGCCACTCCTTCTTCCTAAACAAATCTAGCATTTGCAGCAGAGTAGAAACTCCTGCATCACTTGGCTGTATTTCAGTATATAAATCTTGTTTTCTCCTCTTGTCTTCAAGCCCTCTTTCTTCCAAGATATGGGACATCCCTGTAGGGTGAACACTTCACAATGGAGACTGGGTGTGAGCTCAGGTGATCTGTCCAGTCCAGTGAGAGATTTGAGCTTGTATCTACCAGGTGATGTGGTCCCAGGGAGTATCCTGATGAGCCATTGAGGACATAAAGAATACAACCATTGTATCCTTAATGGCTCATCAGTTTACTCCCTGAGACCAGATCACCTGGCAGATTCCTTAACATTAAGGAGACAATGGTTGTTCACACCCTCCCGTCTAAGACCTTTGTCAAGAATGACACAAGTTAAAGTATGGATATAACATCAAATTCTTAACTTCTAATCGAAATAGAATTCCTGGACATAAACTATATAATCATTCCCAGCAAATTACTACCTTTCTATTGATACCAAACATGACATAGTTCCTATGGATTATAGCATTTATGAGATATCCATAAAAATAATATCATAAATGCTTCCCTAAATCCAGACAGTGTCACACCGTGCCCACATGCCCTGCCCTTTGGGGGGCATGCCAGGCTCCCCCTGTGTCACCCCCGGCAGGGAGGGCATTGGTGTAGTCCTGGGGTAGCCCTAAGTCGACTTAGGGCTACCCCAGGGCTACACAGGCTTAATTCGACTTTAGAAAGTCGAATTAAGCCTTAGGTCGAGTAGAAAGGTGGTTTAATAAAGTCGACTTAATTTTCATTGTCGACTTTATTTTCCTTAAGTCGACTTAAGCAAGCTGCTTAAGTCGACTTAAGCAAAGTGTAGTGTAGACACAGGGCACATTAAGTCGACTTAAGCCAAGCTTAAGTCGACCTAATTTACCAGTGTAGACGCAGACTTTGAGGCTACTCCTGTCTGACAGTGCCCTCAGAAATTGCTTGGTGAACTTGATGGAGGTTTCTGAGTAACTTTCTTCTTTCCTGTGCTTTTGCACTGATGGGGAGGATGTTGACCCAAACTTTCAGGAGCAGTTCTTTTACTGGCAAGAAGGTAAATGGAAGTAGATTATACCAGAGTGGCAAGCCTACTGTTTCAGAAGAGAAAACAAGCTAGCACACTTGCATACATCTAGTATTTAATAAATAAGAAAAAAATAAAGTTTACTCAGACAGACATTTAGTAAAACAAGCAACATGTATCTGAGGAACGTTTAGGTTCCTTGAGGATAGTACATGGCCTATTACTTTGGTTTTTTTGTTTTTTTTTAATGGTGTCTAGTATATCCATTGTATAGTATGATATATTTGTGAGCTAAATGTCTATGATTAACTGATTCCCTCACATAACTAGAGGGGTTTTTGGGGAGAGGGATGGGGGGATTCCCCATGCTCATAGACTATAAAGTCAGAAGGAACCATTATGATCATCTAGTCTGACTTCCTGCACAATGCAGGCCACAGAACCTCACACCCCCATTCCTGTAATAGACCCCTAACCCAGGAGTGATTTATTGAAGTCTTCAAATAATGATTTAAAGATTTCAAGGTACAGAGAATCCGCCAGCAAGTGACCCATGTCCATGCTCCAGACGAAAGCAAAAAGCCAAGACCTATGCCAATCTGCCCTGGTGAAAAATTCCTACCAAAACCCATATATGGTATTCAGCTAAACCCTAAGACTCAGCAGCCAAATACCCAGAAAGAATTCTCTGCAGTAACTCAAAACCCACTCCACCTAACATCCCATCACAGGCCACTGGGCATATTTACAACTAGTAGTCAAAGATCACTAAGTTGCCAAATGAGACTGTCCCATGACACCATCACCTCAATAAACTTACCAAGTTCAGTATTCAAGCCAGGTAGGTTTCTTCCCCCTCCCACCCCGCACCCCCCCCCCCCACGCTCCCCTTGAAAGATTGTTCCAGAACTTCATTCCTCTGATGCTTAGAAATCTCCATCTAATTTCAAGTCTAAACTTTCTGATGGCCAGTTTATATCCATTTGTTCTTGTGTCACATTGGCTATGAACATAAATAACTCTTCTATCCTTCCTCCCTGGAATTTTCTCCCTCATACCTATTTATAGAAAGCAATCTATTGCATTTTTTATGTTCTCTCTTTACCACAGGAAGAGGACTAAGGACAATTTTCAATAAAGGTAACATTTCATTTAATTGAAAAAAATAAATCTATCAGGTCAGATATTAGATCATACTAGCCCACTTCTTTCAGAAAGGTGGGTTCTGATCAGTATCATTTGCAAAGTGATTCTTTTCCATTTAGGTCTTTGTAAACAGTAATACAGAGCATAAAGCATTATAGTGTCTCATGAATAGATTGGGGTGAGTTAAAATATCATCCACTAACTTTATGAGCAGAAATTCCATTGATGCATAGTAACTAAGGATATGTCTATACTTACCAAAATTAGTTTGAATTAGCAATTAGCGATTTCGAACTAACATGGCCACATGGGTTAATTCGAACTAACTAGTTCGAATTAACCCTTACTTCTAATAGCCTATTTGAATTTATTAGTTCAAATTAAGGAAGCCCTTAATTCAAGCTAATTAAAGCCTAGTGTAGCCATGGCTTTAGTTAGTTCGAATTAAGCTTCCTTAATTCAAACTAACTTGCCAGTGTAGAGATAGCATAAGTGATTAACAGAATACTCACCTGGTCCTACAGGAATTTTCTTCCTGGCATATTCCCAACTACTAGGAGACAAGGAGCTCTTCCTCAGGACTGGAGAAAGTAACCAGTGTCTGAGCTAATCACAAAGTGGGACAAATTATTAAGCATAAGGGGTTTACACATGCTGCAGGAGACCACTTAAAATGAAGTGTGGTTATAGCAACATTGGTCCCTGTTAGGTGAGGTAATACCTTTTATTGAACCACCTTCTAAAGGCTGAAAGAAGATTTCTAATTTCACAGAGCTCTTTCTGAGGTCTGGAGCTCAACTGGAAGACCCAAGGCTCTGTGAAAGTGCTCCAATAAAAGATATTATCTCTCCTACATTGTCTTTGTAAAATGAAGTGGTCAATTAAGGGTCATTAGAGTGCTTCCAGACCTAAGGAAGAGCTCTGTGAGCCAAAGATGTTGGTTCAATAAAGATATCATCTCACCTACCTTATGTCTTTAAAATGGACACTTTAGGGTTCACAGGCAACAGGGTGAATAGCAGACAGTTAGAAAGACTTAGAGGAACTTGCCACTAAGTTGTGAGATTTCTTGATGGATGGTTTGGTGGTTCTTCCCTCTCTCACCTCACGGAATTTTCCACAGAAGATAAAAAACTTAAAATACTGAATCAAAATGCAACATTATAATATAATTCTCATTTAGGTTTTACCGAAGCCTTGGTCAAATAATTCCAATCATTTCTTGTAATCATTCGATCACAGGCATTTTCAGGAACATGAGTCCAGTGATTGCCTTCAAGCAAACAATCTCTATGCTGAAGAAGAAGTTGTCTCAATCCTTAGGGACCCAGCACTCACCTTCCACTAACAGCCCATCAGCAGAAAAGAGTTTATCTGGGGATTAAGTTACCTGCTCACAACTCTGTAGGTGCTGCCTGGAAATGTTCTATCAAGTTCACAATGATATATAATTGAAGTAATTTTGCAAATAATATAAAAAACAGTTCTGTTATCCTAGTGAGTATTTATGAGGTACATATATGCAGACGTTGGATTGTTTGCTTTATCTGAATAAGTGAGCTACTATTTAAAATCTATTAGGCATGAATATGAGACTAAAATGCCCCATTTATATAGAAATATCATACTGTCATAAATATAAGGATGGGAAGTTTGACAAGAAAACTCAAGTGTAACATCCTCTGTTTTTTAAAGCAAGGAACGGACTCTATGTACACACGAGCATACTTGTCCCGCAATAAGTTATTGCGGGACAAGTAAAGCGCTATAAATATAGCGCTTTTTCACGTGCACACGTGCACTTTGTTTCGCAAAGGAGCATTCACCCTTGGAATGCTCCTTTACGAAAGAAGAGCAGTGCATGGTGGGCACCTGTCCCACCATGCACTGCCCACAGCCAGCCCCTTA
>ML685770.1:14200297-14225224 GCA_007922175.1 Pelusios castaneus
TGCCGGAGCCCATATGTCAATTTCACTGCTCAGCTAGAGCAGTGAAATTGACATGTTGACAGCTCCGATGTCCCAGAGTGGCATTGATTGGCACTCTGGGACATTTCCGGAGGCCAATCATTGCGCTGTGAGCATACACACGAGCTCAAAGGCGCAACAGATGATCCGCAACAGCTGTTACCACTCTCGTCGGAGTGGTTGTTGGATTGCGCGACAACAAGGCAGTTAACGCGCAACAGCTCTGTTGCACGTGTGTACCCTGTTGTTGCTATCGCGCAGTAACGAGCTTTACTGCGAGATAAACTGATCGTGTGTACAAGGCCTGAGATTCAGGACTTCTGTGTTCCTTTTCTCACTCTGCCAATGATTGTCATTTGAGAAGTCACTTATGTTCTTAAATGTCTTTGTTTACCCATCCACAAAGTGTGTGTAAGCCTTACCTACTAAAGTGGCGTCATGAGGCTTAATTAAGCAAATATTTTGTGTGGTGATTAAAGGATCCTAAAAGCATAAGGCACTAAAATAAAATAAAGAATACTTGTAAATAATAATCCTAGACTAATCCATTATTCCATCCAAAAATATGAGCAGACAGAGTGCTATATTGTGCATCCTACTTATAAGCAAGGATCCTAAAGTGGATTAAGGAAGAAGTTTTTGATTGTGTCAAGGTGTTAGCAACCTTCCAATAAATATGACACTAGAAAAGCCATGTGTAAAACGCTGAGCAGATATAACAAGTTCTAATTTTTTCCTGTCTTTACCCAGCATCACAAGAAAGAAAATACCGTACCTATAATTTCTATTTTCTATCCCTTCAAAATATTTGGAAACAGCTAAATCTACACACAGCTCAAATTAGATCATTTTGGGATCAATACACAATCCAATATCTAGTCTGAACAGGTGGGCTGGACGAGGCTATTGGTAAACACACAAAGGGATAAGGAAAGAGTGGTGGTAATAGAAGTACAGCTCTACAATCACAGTTCACACCCTCTTTCCCATCTAACCACAGTCTGTGCCATGTGGCAGGCAGTCTAGGCCCCCTTTTGGGGAGGATGAATTAGGGAATGTGGCAGGTAGAAAGAGGGAATTAAATAATTAGAAATAAATATAAAAATTAGGGCCATTCTGTTAGAAGACCCAAATAAGGTACAGTTGTAATGTTTGTCACTAAAGACTTCCTTTCAGACAGTGATTAATCCTGGGGTACAGATTAATCTTTTAAAAAAACTCAAAGTTGAAATAATATTTGAAATTTAAGTATTCATTAATAACCTGAAATTATCCTTTAGATATTCCATAATTAGAGAGTTCTCCCAAATTTGACTCAGTTGTCTTCAGGTTAAACAGGGACTACAGATTTTTCTCTCACTACAACAGGTGATTTGACCTCACCTTCCTCTATGTGCTGTTCCCCAGTGTTTGAATCCTAACATCTATTTTGATTTGCTGTTACAGCCTGACCAGATCCTATGTCATACACTTCCCTGCATTTAATTTCCTCCCATTCCGTAAATTTCCCATCTTCAAAGCATCTGATGAAGTGAGATTTTCTCCCATGAAAGCTCATGCAATAAATAAATCTGTTAGTCTTTAAAAGTGCCACAGGACTCTGTTTGTTTTTCTGCAATAGACTAACATGGCTACCCCTTTGGAACTTGAACATTTGGTTGTCATCTTTGAAAATATTTAGAAAATTGGACCACCTTGGATTTTCTGTTAATTCTAAACTTTTAAACGGAACAGGGGAAATGGGTTAAGAGATGTTAAATACACTCAGAATGCCACCTACGCTGTATCAGTGCAACACATATCAATTCATTGCAATCTTAAGAAGAAAAAGATGCCGCACAGCATTTGAGATTATATAGTATGAATCCTGAGACAAGACAAGACAAGCTGCTTATATTAAAGGAAGTTTACACATTATACCTGCCAGCTTCTTAGTGCTGTAAGAGTACCCTACATTACCATACATTTCACATCAGTTTTAACAGGTTAACCATGTAATTATGTTTTATTTTTAGGACTTTTTATGACATATATTTAGTTTCATGTTGATTACATGAACTACTCTTTTCACTAAGTTATTTCTGTAGAACATCTAAAGCACAAAATTATCATGGAACTACAGCTTGTCCTTCACGCAGAAAACACATGCTCAGTATTATTTTGCAAAAGAGTTTGTGATGCATTTGAATTTGAAATGATAATGAATACTGGCATATTGTCACTTTCTGTAGGATTAAATCCAAAATAGTTTCCTTTAATACCACATAAATATGCATTCAAATGAACAGAGGAATTTATGCAAATTCCATCTTCTTCTGTAATATCAACAGAATAAAACAATTCAAGACCCCGCTTTCTAAAGCCCTCTTCTTCAAAGTGCAGCATCATCACCTCTGCAATTCTTATATGGATTACACTGACGAATGAGATGTGGTGACTTACTCAATGACAGTTTGGGGGGTGAGTGAAAAAGCTAATGCTCTCCAACTCGTGGATAATACAGACAATCTGCGAAAGCATGGTGCGTGCTTCTGAACCAGTTTTATAATAAGGGAGAACGCAAACCTCAAATGTTCTTTGAGAGCACTGTAAATCCCACTATAATCTTTGCATTTGAGACTGCTTTCTGAGAATGATTCCAGTTGTGATCTTTATTCCAGTTCAAGTCAAAGGAAGTTGTACTTGTTTAAACATGGTAGGACCAGACACTACTTTGATAAAAATAATGAAACCTTCAAAATGGAACTTTCAGTTCTTGTTAACATGTTATCCTTTTCCAAGCTATATAATCAAATATTCATTGTAATGAAATTTATAGAAGCCACTGCAAGGGACTAGCATATTCTGAGTATTCTACCCTTAACTGGCACGTGAGGTATCTCAAACACTTCAGCCTACAAATACCAAAACCAAAGATTTTCAACAAATTAACTTGTGGTGGATTCATTTTCTAATAACAATATATTCCTCCAGATTCCCAGTCCATCCGGGAAAATCTAAGCTATATTTTTCTCTCTGCTCAGAACATTAGTGTTAATAATCCACTATATTTATATCAACCCTAGAAGTATTATTTTGAAGGGTAGATTTTTGGGAACATGAGTTAATCAGCCACTGAAGTCATAAGCAATCCTAGCACCAAAAACCATGACATGTCCTGGACTCCAAATACCCCTATGTCTGAAGTATTTTGTCTTGATTAAAGTGTTTGACCTCTCTTCCCAGGCCAGTAAGCTCCTTCCATTCAAGTTGAAGAGAATGAATTGCCTCAATGAATTTGCAAAGAGAAATGATAAAGAAGAAAACTGATATCTCATAACTGCTCGAAAGGTGGACAGGCATAATATAACATGAGTCAATGTCCAATAATTTTCTGCTTTCAAAGAACTTCCAGCTGTGTAGAGATAAAAGCTCAGTATTTCAAAATCTGTCTCGCATCATGTCATCATAATATAATATTTTACGCTGGAATGCTAGAAACTGGAAGCAATTCAGTATTTTATATTTTCTCCAGTGGTGCATGAAAACTGTTCAAGTTTCAAACCCTCAAGTGTTTTGTTCTGGAACCCCATGAGCAGTTTAAGAATGAGAGTACGGGGAGCCATTGTTGAGAAATAAGGAAATGGAACCAGAAGCGGAGTCAAATTTCTGTTCAGAGAAGAATAGTACAACAATATGTAACAAATAAATATCTATCCACACCATACAGTTCTTTATTTGCCTACCTGCCTCTCTGGAAATCTGCATGAAGGACTCCACTCCTTTTTCTCCATAATTTCCTTCAGAAGCCAACGTTGACACGTAATTCCAACCCAAAGCTTTTACAATGTCCACCATTGCCTGTGCTTGAAAGGAATCTGGAGGGACCACTCGTGAAAAGAAATCATAGCGCCTGTCATCACTTAACTCTGGTGCAGTTGAGGCATAACTGATTTGGGGAATCTGTAGAGGAAAAAAAAACCAGTTATTGGTAAATAACATATTCACAAATTCACCACAGTTCTGGCATTAGCTTCAGCTGAACCTCTCTTAGCCATATATCCACCCTGTTATTTCCTTTTTCCTTTAGTACCTAAGTGTCAGGCAAATAATCCATCTCGCAGATTACTCCAGGAGTGAATGGACTACAAGAAAAGTCATAAGTGAATTAAAATATTTTCAGTTTTCTTTCTTTTATGCATCTTTAAGAGACCGATATTAAAAAATGTCAGTTGTGCTACTAAATAACTAATTTGCATACCACATTACTGTTGTTGCCTGTGGATAACAAGTGTACCATATACAAATGGCTGGTTGTTCATATAACTGTTGATTTACATCTACAGATATCAATTTGTATGTGGAGGCATATTAGTATGCACAAATTGTGTGTTTATTTGCACAGTTTTGCACTTGACATTTTCAAAATCAGGCCCTAGATATTCTGGTCTAGATATTATATTCTGTTCTCTCCTGTAGTGGAGGTTTAAAGAGTGACACCTTTTAATAAGCCGTGATCTCCAGCTTCCCATTTAAAACCAACTGCTCTTTTGTAAGATAACCAAAATGGAACAGTTTAAAAGTAACAGTTCTTCCAACTCCTCCCTGAGATCCTGTATCTTTTGGGATTAAGCTATTTGAAATAAAAAAAAATATTTGTTTACTTGAGGCTACTTTAACTAAATATAACAATGAACAGAAAAGATCTGTGTTTATGTCTTTTTTATTATAAATCAGATTTTATTAGTGTCTGGTCATTTGGGATCCTGAAGTTGAATTGAGAGAGATGGACTCACCACATGCCCAAGCATGCTAATGAATTTAAGATGATCTCAGCCTGTGGAAATATCAATATTTCATACTACAGTACAGGTATCATCTATATGCTTTGGGAGCCATCGTCTATCTCTACAAAATTACCGGTATTCCTATTAGTATGTAGTGCTCTTCTCTCCCTCTCAAAGGAAGGATCAATATTATATACTCCTGGACTCAATCCTGAAAAGACCTCAATTCCTTCAACTCCCACTGAGATCAATGGATGTTGAGAATTGCTCAATTTCCCCAAGAATCTTAGAGGATACGGGCCTAAATATGCCTATATTTCATTATGGAATGAGAGCAGCACAGTAATAAAGCAGCCCAGCAGATAAATACATTTACTGAAACTACGTGAAGTGTTAAAAATCCCAACAATTGCTGAAATATATAATATCTTTCATAGAAATGTCAAGAGAGGCTTCGGATACCTCTAAAATGTAGCCTATTATGAAGTATACCACTTATTAAGGAGCTATGTAGCTTTATTCTTCAAAATGTTGGGCTTGATCCTACTCATGCTCCTTACACATAACTCCCACTGAAGTCAGGAAGAACTCTGCATTCAGAGAGTTGGCCGAATCAGGCCCCGGTGTAATCTCTTTCTTCATTACTAAATTATTAACTCCCCCAAATGCTTGACCTTTGACTGTGGTTATGGAAATTGCTACCTCTGTTAGAGAAATGAACTCATCGAACATTCTGCCCTTCATTTCTGTGTTGCCCATCATTTTGAGTTCTTGTATTCTCTTAAAAGGCTAGTTTAAAAAAATCTGAGGTTTAGTATGTTCAGAGACAGGATGCAGGGGTACTGGTCACACATAAAACTTGCCAGGTTTTTCTGAGATCAATAGATCTATTACATCAGTTTCAACAGAATTCCTTATATTTATTATAGGAGATACCTGCACGCATATTCAGTGCTCACATAAACTGTCATAGTTTCATTTAAATCCATTGAGCTATGCAAATACCCTTACCTGGAAGATCTGCATCCTAATGATTATTCCAAGTATCTAAACTGATAGTATTGTTACACTTACAACTATTGCAAAACTTTTAAAGGTGTCCAGGGTACTCTTTTTGGTTTATTAAGAGGGATTTTTCTCTCCCAATCTGCAAAAAGATACTACAAGAGTTTATTTGATTGGGTATCAGCTCAATTTTTCTCCTAATGAGGAACATAGTCAACCAAGGGCAGTTATAAACATACTACTAATTTGATTAAAGTCTGGCCTTATATGCAATATTGTATACAGAGCAACTGCACAATGGGCTGAGTAACATTAATGTTAAAATACACAAGCTGAAAAGTGTATCTTACATAAGCAGATATGTGAAACCTAAAGTATTCATCAAATTGGCAGCAAATATTTATTAACTTAAATCAAAAGATTTAAGGAGCAAACATTCACTGAATATTCCCAATGCTTTTATTACTCTTAAAAATTTTGCTTTTTAAATCTTTTATTTTTCTATTCAAGAAATGTTAATGACCCGTCTATTTCAGCCTGCATTTAGCAGTTACAATATTAAAACCAACCATGTCATTCATACAGTTTCCTTCAGAATGTGAAAGAATGTTGTACAATGACATGAACTTTAGAAAGATTTTCTTTAGGAAGCAGGAGAAAAAAAATTAAAAAACCAGGTGTAATAATCACTGCAAACATTGCCATTCAACTTTGCTCAATGCATCAGATCCCTACATTCCATTACTGGTACCTCCCAAAGATGTTTGCTATTCCCATGTTCCTCTATCTGCACACAGTTAGCATCCCGGATTTACAAATTGAACATCTGCTCAAATCAGCCAAAACCAACAGGAAATATTTCTTTTGTCTGCTAGTTTTCAGGCCTGTCTCATTAAGATATCAAATAACTAAAATGTGACCAGTGTGGGCCAGACAGACCTGGACTCTTGAGAACAACTTATCCCTGGAATATCTTGAAATGCTCACTGCTATTCAAATATTTTTGTTTTTCCCCTTGGAAAACTGTTGATATTTTTATGGACCATATTCCAATTTTAGCTATGTGGACACATCCCACATTAACTTAAATGTGGAACTCTCTGCTATATGGTCCTGGGTGGTATTATACTGTTTTGAGTGAGGTTGATATGAATATATCTTTTTTCCTCTTTGAGATGTCTCCACTGAGTTTAATTAAACTCTTTAGGCTCACAAGCTTGAAGCACCATTTCAATTTCTTTTGATGTATCAATGACAATTTGTAATACATTTTTTTCATTAGAGATGGCCCCAGAAGGTAGTATTTGGATTCATGTAAGGATGAGTCTAAGCTTCTAGTCTAAGGCCAATTCAGATGTAGATTTAACATCTGGATTCAGTGAAACTGTCCATCTCAGACTGCAATAAGTGATTGTCATACAGTAAGCCATCCTTTACCATAATGAGCTAAAATATTGTGAGTGTCAACCATGCCTAAACCAGAACAACAAAAAAGGTGCATGTTATGGATTTGGAAACAGTATAGGAATAATATTTATATGGGATAAAATCCTGGTCCAAGAAGACAATGGGATTGTTCTCATTGATATCAACAGGGCATTAATTTGACCCCTGAATCCTGAAATTCAGCTCTACATGCCAAAGGAAAAATCAGGGGAACTCAGAGCTAATATTCCAATAATGGCCATTTTACTTCCTATAAGAGTATTCAACTTTGCAAAATGTTCAGTTAGTGTTCAGAAAAGATATTTACTATCAAGTCCCACCTTCCAATGATATTTATTCCTTTATACCAGTGGTTTCTGACCTTTTGGGCTCAAGGGCCACAGATATGTTGACAATCCTGAATGGCAACCAGTCTCTGCCAGCAGCCCCTCCACCCCTGCAGCCAGATGGAAGGAATTCAACAACGACGTTGCCTCCTCACTGCTCTCCCATCTCCCTGGCTGCAGCAGGGAAATTGTAAGCATCCTGTAGCTTTGTGTGCTCCACCTCAATCCCTAGGCAGTGACTTCCTTCTGCAGCTAAGGGTACAGAAAACCAGTGCTCCCCTTCCTCTGGCTCCAGCAGGGACCCGAGCACCCATGGACCACTTTACTGTGCTCCCTGCTACAGCCAGGGGGAATGGAGAGTTCATCTCCCATCCCCTTGACTGCAGCAAGGAGCCTGCTTTGATCTTCTAGGCCTGTGGAAACACTCTGGCTGGGTACTTAGTCAGCAGCTCCTTTCTGTAGCCTGCAGGAGGGAAGCCACAGGCCACTATGAAAGCCCCTGTGGCCACATTGGCCCCGAGGCAACATATTGGGAACCACTGCCTTATATAGTACAGAATGACTCAGAGAGTGGCAGTGGAAGCACTGTTAGTGATTTTTGATCATTAGGAACAACATTTAGGGATGAGAGAATGTATTCTCCATGATCCTATCAGTCCTTAGCCTTTCTGCTGTAAACCACCTACAATCATATGACTAAACATTAGTTCTGATCATGTTTTGTGATGTATTCACTTGAAGACTATCAAAATCATTCACTTATACCATCAAATGGTGGTAACCAACATGCTCTAGATGTTATCTGAAAATGAAAGGGAAAAGATTTTGTCCATCTTGACCAATCTAGATACCGAAAAACTTAGCATTATTCTCCCATATTTTCCTTTTTAAAACATCTGTGTTAGAATTAGAGTTTTCTCCCTCTAATCTATATTTGTTCTTTGTTTGATCCTACAGTGATCCTAAATTTGAAACCTCACAATCTGCTGGAATGACTGGGATGTCAATAAATCCAGCATTACAGTCCCTTCTCGGAAGGATTAAAGTAGGAAGAGGAGAGACTGAAGGGAAGAAAGAATTTCTTTAAGCACAAATGTATCATAGATAATTCACAAGAAAAGGCTCATAAATGTATTTTATAAGCTCTGTTTAATGTATATGTAACACCATCCCAGCAAGAGAGTTCAAGCTTAAATCTATATGGTTTGTGTCAGCTTAGCTAACTTCAAGGATCAAAACCAGAACTCTTCTAAACAGAGATCAGATAGTTCATATATATCAAGTAAATAAAGAACCACTCTTCATTTCTTTCCTTTATATATTACTTAATTTAATAACAACTAGAGTCATTTTTTTTTCATTTTAAGACTGGATAAAAAACGTCAGTTACAATGACAAATCTCAATTCTCTGGCAAGGAACAGAGAACCTAGGTTTAAACAGCTATTTTGAAACAAGGGGATAGTAATTCACTTCATTATGACGGCAAATGTGTTTCTTATTGATTTAAAAGCAAAACAAAACAAAAACATTTTAGGTCAAAAGGTCAATTCAAATTGACAGTTTGGTTCATTTTGATCGAAATCATCAAAACTTTTTCATTGTGTCGTTTTGGACTTGACACTTTTCACAATATTTTGTTCCATTACCCATTTTTTTGTATGTTGACTTTCCATTTTGATTCAGAACAGAAACTAATTTTGAAAAGTGCCACAGGACTCCTCGTTAATTTTGAAAAGTGAATATTTGTCAGGGGATGAAAGTTCTGCTTTCCATGCAGTTCTAGCATCTTGGTAGCAGACTTATGCTCCACAAACACAAGGATGTCAGTTCTCTCCAGCCTTTATACAGCCTGGAAATGTGTGTCTTGGGGGGTGGGGGTGGGGAGAATAATCATTATACCTTCCTCTACATTCCTCAATGTGCCAGGCATAATCTAACCAAGTGTTTCCCAAAGCATGGGTCATGCCTCACATATGGGGACACAAAGGTCTAGCTGTAGTGTGTACAATAAAACATAAAGGCCTTTATCAACACCATGTTACGAGGTGGCAGAGGAAGTAAAATTGATGTAATTTTTCCGAAGGAGATTAGGATTTCAAAAGTGTGAAAAATGCTGATCAAGCCCATCAGGAAGTATCAGATTGTCATATAGTCACCCTACATTTGAGGTACTACATTATATAGAACTAATTTACATATTCCACACAGATGATATTTTGCTTAAAACAACAAAGGACAATTGAAAATGATTACATTGCATTTATCAATGATTAATTAAACATTGTGATTTATTTTTATATTGCACATTAGCATGAGTCTGTTTCATTTTTTCCCTTTAATGAAGAATGCACTCTACTATGCACTCTACTAGATCCCTTTGCAACTCTTAGCCGTTTTATTTGAGAAGCAGGGTTTATTAAACACATTGAGCACCTCAGTATATTTTCTACAACAGACACAATGAAAGCTGTACAGAAAACATTCCAGGAATAAAACCACACAATGGAATTAGATGTTTTCCATGATCTATTAAGCTACTATTAGAAACTAAAATATTTTCTAAAAGCAGAACTGCAACTAAAAAGCAAATGAAGTTCAAACTTGACACAAAGTTGACTTTAATTTACTAAGATGTAATGGAAAAATTCTATAGAATATACCTACCCTCCTCCACCTCTCTGTGCAGGAGACAGCCATTTTGCTCAAAAGTACCCAAGAGTATAAAGCGCCAGGGACAGAAGTGGTTTTAGCTACACGACACTTTTGCCTAGTTGCTCACTATGCTTCCTAAAGAGCCTTCAATCACACCTCTCTAGCAGTGCACCTCCTATCTTATTGTCTGGAACAGTTCTGCTATCAATGAACATAATTCAATCCTTGGTGACCAACATACACAATTTTGTTATATATACATCTATTAGCCAGAGGTCTGAAATGTTCTCCTTCACATCAAAGAATAAGCAAGGAGAGATATCTATTCTATACATTAAGCAATTTTTTTGCACAGTATGTTTCCCTAAAATATATTAACAATGGGTTTACCAAGATTTTTCCTCATACAATCCAGCAGGAGTTTTTTGTGTTATTATTTCCCGTAATTTAGCATCCATATGGCAACTACAGCCATAGTATACATGGTAAATCGGTATGAGGAAAGTATTTATGTATTTTTAAATGGTCTTTAGTCTGATAAGTGTTCACTTTTCTTCTTCTTTTCATCTCCCCCCTCCCTTCCATTCTCTATCTTGCAACTTGAAACAAGGAAGAGAGCCAATACCATGAGATAAGGAAGCTGTCTGTAGAACATCAGCAAGAGCTCACAGAATACAAATTAGGAACGTCTGTCTTACCATTCCTGATGCTCATCATCTAGATTGTGTACAACATCATTCAGCCTACAACTTCGCTCACTCTTTCCCACTTTTCCTCACTCCTTTTGCTTTTTCCATTCTGCAAAAGAGCTACATGTGTAAATGGTGGCATTAAAAATATCATTACTCTAATGCAACTTTAAATGTGACTGAATTATGCCATTCCTTCACTTAGTCACACAGTAAAAGTTTAATAAAATGATGGCACCTGACAAGGGACAGTTGTCAGAAAACTTCAAAAAAGCCATTTTCACTGAGGATCATGTGCAATTAAGATAATGCATGAGTATACCTGTTGAGATATTAATGAGCTCCCACTGGGTATTATTAAGTTCACAGTTTGCTATAATTTCACTTTCAACTTCCTAATAAGATTTAAGGATATGGTTTTATGACAATACAAAGAAAATAATTTGATAAAACCTCTTGAGCTCATGTTACTTGGAAATGCAGTCTCAGTCTACTTGACTCACAGAACTCTGCCAATAACATTGCTTCCCAAAGTAAAAGGGCAATGCAGAATTTTCACTTGGCTGTAAAACGCTTTGGTATGAACTGATGCATGACTAACAACCGTTAATCAGTTTAGTCTTGGATTTTACTCATGTAGAAATTTCTCATGTCAGGACTTAATCATCAGTTAATACAACTATTCTTTGTTCACAGTTTACTTCTCTAATTGCATAAGAGATGGCTTCAGCATCCTGTGAATTATATATAATCATTTCATTCCTTAAATAAAATTATTTGAAGTATTGCACAAGCTATTTTCTGTGGGCCAAGCTCTCAAGACCGTCTTCAGTTTTTACAGATTCTTAATCAAGAGAAGAAAAAAAACAAAAAACTTTCACCCATAGGAGTTTTGCCTGAATAAGGACAGAGTAAAAACATAACTGCCAGACCTGTCAGATATCGGGTAGTCAGAGTTTCCAAAATACATAGATTCCAAAGCCCTTTGCACTCCTCTAGTCTGACCTCCTATTCAGCACAGGCCATAGAACTTCCTCAAAATAATTCCAAGAGCAGACCTTATTTCCAGTCTGAATTTGCCCAGCTTCAACCTACAAACATCAGAATGTATTATCACATTCTCTGCTAGACTAAAGAACCCATTATCAAATATTTGTTTCCCATGTAGTACCTTACAGGCTGCACTCAAATCACTCTTTAACCTTTTCTTTGATAAGCTAAATACATTGAACTCCTTGAGTCTTCACTGTAATTATTCTTCCTTGAATGCTCTCCAATTTAACAACAACCTTCTTGAATTGTGGACAGCATAGTCTAGCAGTAGTCACACCGGTACCAAATATAGAGGTAAAATATTCCTAGTCAAGAATCCTGTTGGTATGTTCAAGGATCACACTAGTACCAATCCCAAATCTTTGTAAGAGATCCCAGGATTGAGTCTCCCATTATGTAAGTACAGCCTACATTCTTTGTTCCTAGATGTATACATCTAGTCATATCAAAATGCTTATTTTTGCTTGCATCCAGTTTATCAAGTGATCCACACTGCTCTGAATCAGTTGACTTTATTATTTAGTACTCCTCTAATTGTTGTGCAGCCTGCAAACTTTTAACAGTGATGGTTTTATTTTTAATTCCAAGTCATTGATAAAAATGTCAAATAGTGTAGAACCAAGAATGTATCCTTGCATAATGTACTGGAAACACATCACATGATTATTCCCCATTTACAGTTACATGTTTAGACCTATCAGACAGTTAGTTTTTAATCCATTTAACATGTACAATGTTAATATGATATTGTTCTAGGTTGTTTTTTTTTAAATAAAAATGTCATGCAGTACTAAGTCAACTGCCTTACAGAAGTTTAAGTATATTGCATCAACACTTAACTTGCTCAACCAAACTTGTAATCTCATAGAAAAAAAAGACATGTATGTTTTTAAGGATGTTTTCCATAAACCTATGGTAATTGGCATTAAATAACAGTACAATCCTTTAATGTTTTATTAATCGAGGCCTGTGTTCTCTGGTCTATCATCTTACCTGGGAATAATGTCAGACTGAGAGGCCTGTAATAATCCTGGTCATCCCTTTAACTCTTTTTAAATATTGGCACAACATTCGTTTCCTTCTAGTCTTCAGGAACTTCCCCACTGTTTCCATTGATTTCACGGAGACTTTCCACTGACTTCACTGAGTTTTGGATCAGGCCTCAGTTTGTGTAGGGCCCATTAATGGACCTCCAAAGCCTATTCCAGTTCTTCAGTGCCCTGTCATTCTCAGTAAGAAACAGGTGTGTTTTGACTACATCTTGCTCTATTCCTCCTTATTTTTTCTCCAAATATGAAAAATCGCTAAAGTTTAGCCTGTTTTGAGTGAGATTTACAAAAGAATTTAAGTAGCTTTGCAGCACAAATCTTATGAAAATCAGTTGCATTTGTGACCTGAGATTGTGCTATTGAATTCGGATGACTAAAATCCAAAGGGGGGGGGGGGGGGAGAAAGAAAGAAAAACAACTGCTGAAAAGGTTAGTATAACATTCTACGTACAGACAAAAAAGTCACCTGTTACTCAGCCCTGGCTTACTGCTTACAGTGTTTATACATGGAGGTCTAGTTGCCCTAAGTGAAAGCTAGAGTAAGAGAAAATCCACTAAACAAAACTCACATATTTTAAAGAATGACCTAAGGACCATCATATAAGAGATTTTTAAAAAAACATTAATCTATTTACAGTTGATGTTTTTCCCTTAACTTTTCTCACCATCTTTTCCAGTTACTAAAGCTGTCTGTGTTCAGAGATGATCCTCTTTTCTCACATCACAACCTATTTTATTCTTGAAGGGAATTCATAATAGTGAATTAGAGACTTCACACAATCATCTACCATCACAATGGGAAATGGACAGATTTCACAAGGTACAGGAAGACAATTATCAATAAGATCAAACTCAATGAGAAGCTAAATTGGGGGGAGGGAGGAAGCAGTTAATAAACCATAAATTATCTTCAACAGCAAAAATGTAAACACTAAGAACACAAACCAACCCATTACATGATCATATTCTGTTCATACATATATGAATGTTGTCTCTTTGCTAGTTAGTTCTTCAGTAGAAATCTCATCCCTCTACAAGTAAACAACTTATCTCCCTACTGTAAAAGCATTGCAAATGCTCAGCGCTCCTGAGTTGTTTAAAAAACCAACCCCCGCCCCCCCAAAAAATAAAAACAAACAAAAAAAACCCCCCATCAAGCTCCCATTTAAACTCTTTGTTGTTTTGTGTTTGTACAGTCATTCTTAGATCAATGTGGTCTTCGTACATGAATGGTGCTTCTAGGAACTACTGCAATGTAAATAACAGTAATTTACACATCTAAATGAAGTGGTCAGATTTCCAATATATTCCATGCCCTGTTGCTTCTTTTCTTCCAAATGGGAATTCCTAGATGCTGATTGTTTTGGAAAAACTGGCCCTAAATAATTTTTCCTCCACCTCAAAGGTATTTTTTTTCTTTCATTGGATCAAAATTGCTTCAACATTATCTGTCTCCTCCACCCTTTTCCTACATTGACCAGTTGCTTTGGCATTTTTATTATTTTTTGGATGTTAAGATTATAATTTAATAACAGTTTTTATTTTATTGTAGCAAATTGGCACAGTTTGTTACATATAGGTTACAATCTGAATGTGCTTTGGTAAGTGAGTGTGCTCATAGGAAAAGTGCCATTTATATCAGAAGATTTTGGACTGCATAAATATTTGTTATTCATATTCAAAAAGGATGCATCCCACACATTTTGCAGAAATAATTAAGGAGAGCTGGTGAAAATTTAGAGTATGGTATTACAATATGTACAACTCCCTAGAAAATTCATATCTGGTTATTGAATCTGGCTGCTTCCTTTTCCACCACCTCAGAATTTCATTTCTATTGGGATCCTGAATTTAGTTAAACTGTAACATAAATAGGGACTAGGTATGAAATGTAAATGTGGGTCCAGGTTAGGATTCCAATCAATATATTTATGCTTCCCCCGGCAATTCAAAAAACACCCAGATTTCAGTGGAGAAAAATAGCTTACTGTTTCGCTAAATGTATTATTTATATTAATATTTGGATTTGGATGCATAACTACCCAGCAAAGTGTTGATCTGCACTTAGAAGTGAAGAAT
Organism: Pelusios castaneus; assembly: GCA_007922175.1. NCBI lineage: Eukaryota > Metazoa > Chordata > Testudines > Pelomedusidae > Pelusios > Pelusios castaneus. The sequence goes on from ML685770.1 coordinate 14,215,383, forward strand.
CTATGAGTTTGTGTCATACAATGAAAAACAGTTATTGATGCATTAAGATATTACCATTTGTTACTTTATTTTGTGCTTTTCATGTATACAGCACTCTTTTCTTACTTCACATACATCTTCCCACAAGTCTACACTAATTAGATGGTATCTTAGGGAAAATTAAGTTTGAACACTTAAATTATATGATGGATATGAGAGAACATCATTTCCACATTATTACTTATTATTTATATGGTACTGTGATTGATTGTGGATGGCCTTTTTTTATATCCAAAAAGTGAAGATCCTTGCACCAAGTAATTTCTGATTTCTGATGAGACAGTAGTAAGACAGCACAAGAAGTTGGTGATGAGATAATAGGGAAGAAACGAGATGACAAAGCATGGACGGAAGAGGACGGGGTATTAACAGGGAATTCATTTCTCTTCATTTCCTTTATCAGCAATTTGCCTTGTCTGAATTGTTTTGCTTTGCAATTTTTATTTCAACTTAAATACAGTATTGTTAGATGCTAGAGTAGCCATGGGGATTGTCCAATGGAGATTAGCTGTGGAATGCTAGCTATAATGGAGAAGCAACTGTAATAGACAGATAGAGTAATGGATCATAACAGAGCTGTTATAGAGCACTAACCTGACCATCCTGAAATGATCTGACAACTAGTGAGCCTAATGCATCAGAAACTATTATTCTAGTTAATAGGACCTTACATGCTTTCCTACCATGCTAGTACAATTTAGGCACCATGTAACAGGAACAAATAATTCGCTCTATTTAGGTTTCTCTCACATACTAAATGTCTACAGCATTAGCCTTGAACAGAACATCATGTGCCCCCACACATGTGCCCAAAAATGCAACTTTTCTTTTTTAACCAAAAAAACACCTACAGAAACACTAAAAAAAGGAAACCACCTCCTGGTATATAAATCAAGCTTCATGCTCTAGCATAATCATGGCAAGCTAAAATGGAACAATGTTTTCAGTAATATTGGTCCACCTAGGAAACCTTGTATATGTATAAATTCTCCTCTGCCTCCCTTTTCCTAGCGTGAAAAATTGTAATAGTGAATTATTGGGAAGAAAATAATCACAGTAATTAGTAGTCACGCAGTTCATAAGAGTTCTTTATCTACCTGGAGAGACACAGGTGAGGGAGAAATCATAACTATAATATACAATAAGAATGGAAGTGTCAGATGTTTCATAATAAGACATGAAGTCCCCTCTCAATACATATAAACGTATAATGCAACTTTGGCTTGCACATTTGCAAACCAGCTGTGGACCAAGAATAAAAGTTGGTATTGGTCTTTCAATTCAGTGCTCTGAGATCCTTGGATGAACAGCTCTTCTGGCAGGATCTATGCAATGGAAATATATATTTAATACTATCATAAAGACAAGCTTTCTTTTTATTACTAATAAATACTTTTAACTAGCACATAGGCATGTAGAGATTTCACATGGCAAGTCAAGCCCTGGTCCCTGCCCCAAAGAGTTTAAAGCTATTTATTACGAGATATTTATGTTTTTACCCCTTCCATTTCCAATCATTTTGTGCGTACGTGCTAGCAAAACTATTAGACATTTCTGTCTTATTGAAGCCACCACGATGACTAAAATCTAGCAAATCCTTTAATGTAAAGCAGTTTATAAATGAATTTACAAACTCATATTCCTTTCCTCTCCAGCTGCAAGGCAACGGCTTAAAAATCTCTCCCACTGCTCTGTATTATACTACAGCCCTCTGCTCTTCTTCCATAACAATATCCTTCATTTATTGCAATGACAGCCACTATGACCTATTCCCCTCTGACCAATCAGCTAGTCATGGCCCTTGAATACAATCATAAAACACAGTAAAAGTACCTGGAGCCATAAACTACTACTCATTTTGGAGAAACTGAGTGACATCAGTTGCCATATATAAATATATTTACCACATAGGACTTGGTGCAATAGAGGAATGAGCAGCTTGAATTACAGGGTTGAATTCAGAAATCACATTCTCAAGACAAGTCCACTTTTATGAGCTTCAAACAAAGTACGTGGCTTTAAAGAATTAATAAAAAGACCTAATACCTATAAAACATCTATCAACAGACTAGAATAAAACAAAACATCTTTGTTTAGTTATCTAGAAACAACTGAGAAACCTTATTCATTTGAAAGGGCCAGAGCCTGCAATCCTTACTCATATGAGTATTCCCATTAAAATCAACGGGACTACCAGCTTGCATAAGGATTATTCAAGTTTAGTAGCATGTCCTAATGGATATAGCACTGGACTGGAGATCTGGGTTCTATTACCACCTGCCTGCCACTGACTAGCTGGACCTCACCCAATCTATATCTTTTCCCCATGCCTCAATTCATTAGTCTGGAAAATGGGGCTAATGATACCACCCTCATTTGTAAAGTGCTTTGAAATCTATGGATGAAAGCAAGTAGGGATTGTTTGTTATGAGTATAAATTGCAGAATAGGTCACTAGCCTTTCCTCTGCTTAAAATGAATCCTCTATACACATCTATATAGGAGACGTGACCTGAATGTTGAATCAGTCTTGGTTTAAGTTTAACGGGTATTCATGCACCAGTGATGATCAACCAGGATAACGCAGTGCTTTGATCTGCCTGCTGAAACTTCTGATGAGCTTATGTTTTATCAGGACATCAGCATATTTCTTTTGCTGCTTTTCCTGCTATACTTTGAGAAAAACCTGCATTCACTGAGGTAACTCAGAAGTGGCAAATCTAATGCGGTCTCTGATATGGTCACTGGTTCCATTTCTAATTCCAGCTTATCTAAGCAAATTCCACGTGAAGATATGAAGATCAGAACACAGAACTTCCTTATGAGGTTGCAATGAGATTCAGATATAGGAATGACCACACTGCACTAGCCAAGTAGACCATTTAATCCAGTACCTTGTATCTGGCAGTGTCCTACATCAGTGAAAGGTGTATAAAACAGACACAAGTATTACACATGTATACATCCTCTTTCATGTCTCTATTGTATTTTCTTCTCTCTAATGAGAGCAGGCCCTAATGTCAGTCTCTTTAAATGGCATACACCTTTGAACCAAACATGTAAGCAAAACAAAAACATTTTAATAGTTTCTACTTATATGTACAAACAACCCCAACCCAATGACTTTGAAGAAACAGGAACATACTATGGCATTGTTTCATATTATTTCAGAAAGAGTAGATGTCCAAATGGAATTAAACCATCTTTCACTTTGTATCCTTTAAAGAATTACATAAAAAAGAAGCTAAACCCACACTGTAGCTGGATGATTTCTATACATTTAAAATCATTCTGTTAGAAGTCCTTTGAAAATGGGTGTTTACCCACTCTATTGAAGGAGCCTGGCTTATTGTACTACATTTCAATGGGCTCAATTACTATACTACAGTAACGCAGGCACAAAGAACACAAATTGACTACTTCCTAATTGAGGTCATCCACGTCATTCATTCAGAGGGCAGTAAATTCCAGTGCCTTATCCTCAGGCTGGGATTTTTTTCTCAGCACATAATTAAACTTACTCATTAAATATAATAAACTTGTGGTGACAAATTTTCAAAAGCTGACTCTGAAACTGCACTCCCAAAATTACGTGCACTTCTGATCTGTATTTATAAAGCGCTCTTGAGCACATAAGACATTCAGCTAGATACACAATTACCCAATCTGGGGGTGGAAATTCCTCCTTGGTTGTAAAGTTTCATATCCGCCAGCTTTCAACAGTCTAGTTTTCAAAAAGTAGTTCAAGAATTATTTTAACTAGCCATAAACTATAGAGGAAGAATGGTCTATGTTTACAGATCAGGTTTAGGAATCAATACTGTATATCTGGATTGGCAGCCTATGAGACCACTGTCATGAACTCTCAGGGTGAGATTTCATGGTGTGTCTCTAAAAGCCAGCACAAAGTTCACACCTCAACAGGAGAGCAGGCTAAGCCCTCTTGATCCTACGCTGCTTTGAGATTTCAATGGCTCCCCAATGACAGCCCTTGGGAGCTTGCGTAAGTTACAGAACGTTTCTCAGCAACCCCACGGGCTACAGAACAGCTAAAATCACAACGGGGATAACACAGTGTTATACTAAACTGCCATCTGATTCCCAGCTGCAAACCAAATTATTTCTCCACTATCACATCAGATACGTTGTTGATAATGAAGTGAAAGAACTTTTATCACTTAATGTTTTGGAGTTAAATATTTATGATGAATGGCAGAATTTTAGCCAGGCTACTAATACAGTAGTACAATAATAAAAGTCTGCTCATTTGTATCAGCTTATGAGATATAGTGTCTTTGTGCAAGATATGATCAGCGCAGAACAGTTATGTAAACACTGGTACGTATGCATTAATTTTATCATATTAACGAGATGACTCCTCCTAGGACATACAAGTTAAAATATTAGTGGGGATTGCCCATCATTTGTGCTGTGAGCGGGCACAGCTCTCCGTATTTTAACTCCAACACCGACAGAATGAGAGCTTGAGAACAGCATTAAAATAATAGATGGCACCGTGCTAAAGATAATTTGAAATCTCAACAAAGCTTCAAAAAAGCACTTGTCTATTTTGAGCTAATGCTTCAAACCAACCATTAGCTGAGCTCACATATGGTTGTAGGTGTATTGGGAACCTTCCACCTTTCCAATTAACACCTTTTTGTAATTTTATGTTACTACAAAGCTGCTTCTACTGTGACTTTTTTCCCCCACCTCAACATTTTGATTCAAATTTAGTCTGTGACAATATATATGGTTATTCTTCCTCACTTCCCTTGCACAGCATGGCACAATGTGAAAATGTAATTATGCAACGCATGAGAGGAGTAGAAAGAAGGAGCAAAAGAGAGGTATACCCTATTTCCATTTAGCTTGTCTCACGATTAAATGTTCTTTGCCAGACTCCTGCATCTATCAATACCCGATTCTCCAACAAATGCACACTAGATTTCTCCAGGCACTGGATGAAGACTTTTCAAAAGTGATGAAAGTAAGGACTTGTCAATGATTGCTCTAAAATCATTAGTGTTAGAGATATGCCTATGTTCATAACAAATGGATAGGAATAAAATTAATGTTTCATCTAAACAAGTTCAGGAAGCTCATAGAGATACTACTATTGAAGGAAGGGATTGTACCAAGATTTACCATATCATGCACAATAAAGAAACATGAAAAGTAAAGCATTTTCTGACTGTTGTATCATTTGTACCAAAATTTAGGCTATTTCAGCAAATACATATTCTTGATGCAGAAAAAAAAATGACAATATTTAAGTGATGAAAAGAACAGTCTTATATAATGTATGGATCTGTGCCAAACTTCATATGTTCTCTGAAAACATCTTCCAGCCATGCTTAGATATGCTGGGTGAGAATAAGAGGAACTATGCATCCACCCTAACCTTTACAGCTAATAACTATATTTATCCTCAGTCTATGATCAACCCTGTACACATACTGTCCTCATGAGCTAAAATCTGTATACCATAAAACTGAAAATCCCTGTGGCTCCAAATGCGAATGAATGGATAGCTGAGATTATATATTTCTAGTATCTTGTGTATACAGTAGAGACAGAAACCCTAATTCCTTTAATTAAAATCTGGGCTAGTGGACAAGCAGAAAGCTAACCTAACTTGTAGGTATAAATATGCATTTTTTCAGCCATCATAAATATATTATTGCTCATTTTATTGTTCATGAATCTTTAAAAAGAGGTTTTTAATCTGAGTGTATACATTTCCTTCATTTGAAAAATAGCCACTCAGATGTAACAACAGGAAACAGAAATAGTTTATGGGTAGCGGGTTTGGTGTGAAGCAAAGCATTAAATGTAACAGTTTTTCTGAAAGTAAACTATATATACAAAATTTTAGTGGAAATAAAACCTTAATGTGATATCATGTCAAGTATAACTAACGTTCAAAGTACAGTTAGACTAAATGAAAGCTGTCAAATCGGCATATTGAACACATCTCATTGCTGCATTCATAGATAAGTGTCCATATTCAAGTGGTGGAAATTAAGTAAAACTGCAGGTTATGATTTGAATACTTACATAAACTAGAGTATATGAAAGTAGTTTACAATGAAGCCTAGAACCTTCTTATCCTTAGCCAGGGGTAGAGAAGGAAACATCATACTTAAAATTTGTCAGTAACAAAAACATTATTTTCTAGAGTTCATTGACATTTTTCACTACAAAAGCCTTTCTTTTGCCAGCATGTGTTTTTTCTTTTCACTATTAGCAAATCTAATGTTCCAGAAAACAACTTTCAGTGGTCAGAGGCTATAAAATTAAGGACTCAAACTCACATTACTTCAATGGAAACAGGCTGAAGCTAACTCTCAAAATGAGACATTTTCCCTGCATCATTCTGTGTAATAGTCAGTTATCTGCAAATTGATCCCAGAGGTATAAGCTGTACTTTAAACAATAAAAAATGTTGTTACACGATTTTTGGTGTTCTCTCCTTCCTCACCTCCCTCCATCAAAAACTTCACACATTCCTCCCCTTTTCAAAATGTTTCAGAATACTACCTAAGAACACACAAGTGCATTTCCATGGTAAATGATAATAGTTTGGCCTCTGTTCAAGAAAAATCCAGACAGTTTCAAAACTTGATCAGTTCCGAGCTGGGCAGGATTTCAGATTCCTTTTTTCTTACTTTTTGTGCAGGGACTTACAAAGCACAGTCGTGATTGTACTCCAATATAACCACATCACAAACCACAGAAAGAAACCATAGGTTTTAGTCACCATATGGGTCAAACCTTTACAAGGATTATTTGAGGATAAAATGTTGAGCTGCTTACTGCCTATAACTCCATCTACACTGAGGAAATTTCTGTTTCTCACTATTGCTTATTCAGCAAAGAAAGAAGTCCTATTGTAGACAGGCAGCTGCAGGCACTGTGAATACTGTCGTGTAGCAGATCTAATCAACATAGTATTCAAAGCACTGGCAGCATCCATCCAACATCTACATTATTTCTCCCAACATTAGAGTGACTAGATAACCTGATTTTATAAGGACAGTCCTGATATTTGGGTCTTGTCTTACATAAGCACTTATTACCTGCCCACACTATCCTGATTACTCACACTTGCTATCTGCTCACCCTTCACCACATGACTAACCCTAGTTGAGCCAAACCCACCATGGAAAATTTGGGCTGAATTTCCACAGAGGAACATGAAGCAGAAAAGGGCATGTTGTTCACAAAGTGTAGGATCTGTCTAGCTGGGTCACCTCATCTTTGGTCATTAATGGCTACCTATCTTACTATTCCTTTCGTGGGAGACTCTTTTTTCCTCCCCCGCCTTTCTTAGCAGAGTGGTTGCTTTAATCTGGGCCAGAACACTTACGTTATTTAGGTGTTTAATGTTTTGTTTAGCTGACAGATATATCCCAACAGTCTATATACAAACAAATAGAGAAGATGAATGAAATCATGTTCCTATCCCTCTTGGACACATTCAATGGGAAAATATCCTCTGCCCTCAAATAGCAACCTTTATTTATAGGTGTTTCATTATTCCAGCAAGTAGTCCTATTCGGCTATGTCTACACTTGCAAGTTAGTTCGAATTAAGGAAGCTTAATTCAAACTAACTTAAGCCTTGGCCACACTAGGCTTTCATTAGTTCAAATTAAGGGCTTCCTTAATTCGAACTAATAAATTTAATTGCTCAGTTTGAACTAACCCTTAATTTGAAATAGCTAGTTCAAATTAAGTCAGTGTGGCCATATTAGTTCAAACTAACTGCTTAGTTCGAACTAATAGGCCGATTGACCTTCATGCAACTGATTAATTCGAACTAAGCAAGTGCCCTCCAGGGACATGGCTAGTTCAAACTAGCATTCTAGTGGGGCCATGCTAGTTCGAATTAAGTTAATTTGAACTAACTAAAATTAGTTTGAATTAGTTTGTTCGAATTAACTATTTTGAACTAGCTTTTGTAAATGTAGACATAGTCTTCATGTCAAGCAGGTGAAGATTACCTTAGGGGATGGGATCCTCACACAAATGGGAAACTGGGAGTAACCTGTATTCAAAAGCAGACTGGATGCTTATGTGGATAACAATAATATAAAGAGCTATAATAATTATTGCTAACAAATTTTTGGAAGGGATATTAAAAGTCATGCTTTCAGGGCTTTAGCCATTTTTTAATTATTAGGATGAAACCTTACGTGCAGGCTCTCCCACATCTGCCTATAGAGGGAATATCATGCCTTCTACTAAAGCATCTGCCACTGTCAAAAAGTTATTGAACTAAATGGAATTTTGGTCTGATTCAGTTTAATGATTCAAGCATTTCTTATTTAGGTGGCCTAACGCTTCCTATTACTAAAAATATATGCATCCTTCTTTGAGAAGCCTAACGTCTTCATAGTTGGCAGCAGGCCTTTTAAACCTGGCAGGGAGAAAGTCCCCCAGAGAATTGCCTTTACCTCATCCCATGAAAATCCAGTCAAGTTTAGCTAAGTAATAAATTGATTAAAATTGCCATTTTCCTTCTCTTGCTTGCACTGGTCAGGAAAATATTGGCAGCATACCAAAGTAACAGCTAAACACAAACAGTCTAAAGAACGGAGACCACAGTGTCACCAAAGCAACGACAGGATGACAACATTGCACTGCTAATGCCTAGGAGACCAGCCCTTGGCAGATGGCCACAGCATTTCATAGTCTTTTTGGAGCACCACATATGGCAAGCACACCTCCACATCTCATTCCAGTTCTTTTACATACCACTTTCTACAAAGTGAGTTGATTTGCTCCTCTCTGAATAGGAATTTATTTTATTTTATTTAAAAGGTGTAGTGGGCCCAATTAAAAACTCATCATGTAATATTCCACATAGCTATGCTAACAATAGGGACTTCCATGCTTCGAATAAGAGATCGTGGTGCCATTTAAAATGAAGTCTTACATATCGTTTGCCACTACAACTCAAAATGTATGTATGTATGTAAATTGCTATTATTACTTTGAGGGGAGAGCAAAACAATTAGTTGGAAGAAAAGATTACAAAATGACCAACTCCCAAAGGGTTAGCTGTGTTAGTCTAGGGATATTGGAATGTATCTGTAAATCACAAAATCCTTTATAAATTATTTGCAGGACTCTACTAACAGCTATCCTAGGCTATGGTAATGACAATATTACAAGGCAAAAAATCTGTCATTAAACTATATCACAAGAAAAAATGAATGTAAAAGCATTTTACAGTAGACAAATGAGATGTAAACTAAAAATATGAATAATTTTGAATTATGAACTGCATACAAGGATGCATAGGATATTAACATAATATAATTCCTACTGAAAAAAAGAAGACACCTCAAGAAATATGAGAAACACTGAATTTCTTTTAATTTTAGATTAGATTACAAATCAAGTTCTCATTTCATATTCACCAACTTTTCAACAGGAAAGTTGTCCCTGGGACTATTGACATGCTTAAATGAAACACATGCATAATTTTTTGCAGGATTGGGGCTCAAGTGATTAAATTTAGTTTAAGAACTATAGTCTTCATTCTGCCATCCCTTACACATGTGAGTAATCCCTACTCTTACTGTGTGAAATTCAAGCTAAAGTAAAGTGGCCCATAGAAGGCCTATATACAATTTAAATTCAATTTATAATCTCAATGCACTACTTAAAGAGTACTTAAGTGATAAACATGCCCTCGAGTATGGACTCAGGTCTGCATTGAATTTCACTCAAACACTGACAATGTGGAAAGACAAAAGAGTCTTGTGGCACTTTTAAAGACTAACAGATTTAT